>JABBWB010000001.1:0-546978 GCA_016628085.1 Suillus occidentalis
TCATAGTCCTGCATCAGCAATGCAAGTCATGCATCCAGTTCCGGCTCTCCCAATCCCGGCAATCATTACCAAACTGCGGAAAGCTGGGCCTTTCAACCATATCCTGCACATGGCCATGGCTGCATCGCGCGTCCGTGCATGCATCTCTCAATATCAGATGGAAGCTTGCTAGCAATGTTCCATCTTCTGACCGGATCAAGTATTTAAGGCCAGGGTGCAAATGGAGATGAATGTATGTCACCACTGCCCTGATGACTGTGTTGGTCCATGCTAAGAATCTGAGCAGAGCTTCGTCACACCACTGCTGCAGTACTCTGCTGCTCACAAATATCGTGTCAGTTGTTCCAGTCCTGGTCACTTATATCCTCAAATTGTATCCCATGCTTCCCTGGAACACCGTTCCAGACGATGTCTTCTCATCCCACCTCCTGGCATTTGATGATGTTGCAATTGCAGGACAGCCGACCCAGATTGTGGGCAAATATGAATATCCATGGTGGATGGGTGACACCACAATCCTGGATGAACCATTGCATTGGGATGACATCATGGCCTCCTGCGTCGCTCACTACCAGTGTTGGGCGGTAAGATGTTAGCTCAATTGCCTTGATTGATGACTGATCTGTTGTAGGAGGCTGTGGAGGATGAGGCTTTGGTTCTTCCGGAGATGTTGAAGGACACTTCAAATCCCCCACTGATGGGACTGAGGTGGATGAGAGAATGCCTGGTGTCATTGTTGGAGGAGCAAGATGAGGGAATCCAAGACAAGCTGGCAGAGGTGAAGATATACACTGCCATGCTGGAGAAATTGAAGAGAGCCAAAGGAGTTTAGTCCCATTCAGTCTTCAGTGTATGCAAGATGTAAAATATAATAGTCATTCAAAAATCTGATGTCCAAACTCCCACATGCAATGTCCTGAGCTCCAAGTCCCGAACCCCGAGTATCGGGTTTTGGGGTTCGGGTTTTGGGGCTCAGGGTTCAGTACTCATGACAAGAGCAGACAAGACACAACACCAAACAAAACACCAAAAAGAAATACTAAACACAAGCATCTGATCTCCAATATCCCAGATACCCTGACTCCTGACATGGTTGCCGAGCTCTGGGTTGCCAAACCCGAACTCCAAAACCCGAAATTTGGAACTCGGGACTCGGTTATCCGGGACTCGGAGTTCGGGACATTGCATGTGGGAATTGGGACATGAGAATTTCGAATGCCTATCATATTCATATTTTGCATGCAATGTTGTTTCATATGTCCTGATTTATGTGTTGTTTTGATTTGTCCTGAGCCACGAGTCCCGAACCCTGAAACCCGAAATTTGGAACTCAGAGCTCAGGACATTGCATGTGGGAGTTGAGACATCAGATTTTTGAATGACTATTATATTCATATATTGCATGCAATCTTGTTTTGTATTTCCTGATTTATGTGCTTGGTTGTGTTGTCTTTTGGTGTGTCCCGAGCCACAAGTCCTGAATCCTGAATTTCGGGACTTGGGACTCGGTCATCTGGGACTCGGAGCTCGGGACATTGCATGTGGGAGTTCAGACATCAGATTTTTGGATGACTATTGGAACTCACAAATCCCAATTTAACCATTTATACATCTCCCAGTCTCAAACATCAAGTGCCGAGTTCTGGGTTTCAGGACTCGGTACCCTGGCACTCGGGAATATCGAGTCCCATATATCACTTTTCAAATGTTCTACTCGAGTGTTGAGGTCTGGATGACAATTGTTCCATGTTATTCATTTGTTTGCATGTATTATATATAGGTCACAATGCTTGCTCCTTGTGTGATCTTTCACACACTGTATGGACCTTCCACACTAGCCCATCCACATGATGGAACCCCTGCATACATGTGAACAGAATCCCTCATATACCATGCCCAAGTGATCTGATCCCCTTCCACATCATACACTCCGTGTCTCATGATCTTTCCGGAAAACGCAATCATGCAGCCGGAATTGTACTTGAACTCCAGCTGCAGGCTTGGCATCTTCATCTGAGCATTGGAATAGTTCCCCACCATGGTGAGAATGTTGAAGCATTCGGGAATGGACAAATGGTCTCGATGATTGGGGGTTTCCTGATTGGAAATGATGGAGAGGGTGTTGAACATGGATGCCCAGTACTGCAGGGTCTCCAGCATCTGTGGCAGATCCTTGCTTACTGCTTTGTGTCCCAGGTTTGACATGGTTTGCAACCCTGCAAAATACTGCTCAGGATGCATGACCCTGAGTGCTGTGGATGTAATGGCTGCTGGCCTTGCAATGGCTTTGAGGATATTCTCGGAGGAAGCTCCCTTCAATGATGCAGATACCTCCAGATTGGACAGATTCTGTTGGATTGGTGAGTTTGACTGCCAGAATCACTATCTCATCAGATCCTACCTTGTGTGCCTGTTGAAACCAAGCCGGAGATAAATTAATGCATCTGGGAGTTGAGCCAACATTTTCCAAGCCCTGTTTGAACCACTTTTGATGAGTTCACTAGTTGCCATCAGCCTTTACACTTTTTCCAAGGCTTGGAGCAAGCAAATCGGTGGCCTCCCTGATTTCCTTCTTTAGGTTTCATTTTATGTTCAATATCCATGGAGTGACAATGCATGTTACACACCTGGGTGGTGTTGGTCAGGGCGTCCGGGAGGTACCATGCGATGATGGTGCCAGATGCATCCAGAATTGTGGCAGGTTTGTCCACCAACTTTTTGCCTTCATGGCCCAGAGGACACCTCTCAAGCAACTTCGCCTCTCTCTGTTCATTATGCCCGGTGTCCTTCGGTGAGATCAATTTGCTGTATCTTGCAATATCCATCTGCATCTGAACTGTCATGAAGGAATATGAATGATACAACGAATTTTCCGAATCTGTAGGAACACCCACTGGGATTTTTGTGTGCCTTTATGAGTACACTGACCAAGCGATTGCATGCCATCACCAGATCAGTGTCTAGGTTGGGAGAAGGTATGACCGGCTCTCCTCCAGTCTTCTCTGCCTTGAATTTCTGTTCAGTGTATTCCCCTGCTTCATAAGTGACAGTCAGGGCCCAAGTGTGCCAGATGTTGATGCCATCAGAAGTGGAAGGGGATGAAACATTCATGCTGGAAATTGAAGTTAGGGAATCAGATGCTGAATGCTGGACGTCCAGACTGTGGTGTTTAAGGGGGTGGAGATAGTGAGGATCAGATAAGGGAGCCTTGGACAATGTTGGCCAGTCAAAGATGTGTTATCATTCATTTCTCAATGAAATACTACTTGATTGGAGGTGTGCTGGATTTCAGATATTCAGTTGTTGTGTTCCAGGTCACTCGGAACTCGGTACGGTTGACTCAAATTTCGGTGGATGGAACTTGGCTTCTCATGGGGCAACACAAGCCTCACACCCTGGGAATTAATGTTCTGCAAGACAATCTAAGCACCATCAAAGGCCATGTCAAGAGAGCACCTGCTCTCTTCAGAAAAATCTCAACTTCAGTTGGCCATTTAACATGGAATGTATTGACTGAATCATGTGTTGAGTCCCGGTTCCCTGACCTCGGAACTTGGTATGCTTCACTCAAGTTCTGGCGGTGGGAAATTGGGTCTTGTAGGGCAACACAAGCCTTGCACCCAGGATTCCACATTCAACATGACAACCTAGCCAACATTTTGGCATCGCTCCTGATGAGTTTCGCATTAGCCATAATAAGATCTTACTGCATCAATCATGGAGGTGATTCTCTCCTTCAAGAGTTATACTTGTGACTGAACTGCATTCCAGAGTCTGTGAAGAAATACTACACAGTGAATTATGTCTTATTCAAAGTGAGACGACCTACGCACCATCAAAGGCCATGTCAAGAGAGCACCTGCTCTCTGCAGAAAAATCTCAACTTTGGTTGGCCATTTAACATGGAAAGTATTGATGAATTGTGTCAAGTCCTGGGTCCCAGAACTCAGAACTCAGACCTCGGCACTCGGAAGTTGGTATGCTTCACTCGAATTTCGGTGGTCGGAACTTGACTTCTCGTAGGGCAACACAAGCCTCGCACCCAGGATTCAATGTTCTGCAAGACAAGCTCAGCGCTATCAAAGGTCATGTCAAGACAGCACCTGCTGCTCTCTTCAAACAAATCTCAACTTCAGATATTCATTTGTCGAGTCCCAGGTCCTGGAACTCGGACCTCAGCACTCGGAAGTTGGTATGCTTCACTCGAATTTCGGTGGTCGGAACTTGACTTCTTGTAGGGCAACACAAGCCTCGCACTCGGGATTCAATGTTCTGCAAGACAACATAAATGTCATCAAAGGCCATTGTCAGGAGATCACCTGCTGCTCCGGGAACTTGGTAACTTTGATTTATTACCTCCTCTGATTTGGTTGATGTACAACTACCTCAGCTCCATCATGTCTACAATTATGATGCACATGGGCCCACCCATCTATATTTTATACCACCCTTGGCCCACCCATCTAATACAATATCCCATACAACACTCTCAGCCCACCCATCTAATGAAATATTTTATAAAACACTCTCGGCCCACCCATCTAATACAATATTTTATAATACCCTCGGCCCACCCGTCTAATTTAATATGCATCTGGGCCCATCCGTGAATGTGATACCAAGTACCTACCCTTCTATCTGATACATGTCTACCTTAATACACCCATCTGCATTATATCCAACTACCTCGGTGAAGGATCTTCAACTCAGCTGAGGGTGCAGCTGATATAAATGTTGAAGGGAAGAGTGAGAGTGTGATAGGCTCGTCCCTTAGGGGATGCAAGAGAGCTGGGATCCACAGGTGACAACTCTAGGGGGAAATGTGCGAAGCGCGCAATAAGGTGATAGGCGCAGGAACAAAGGCGCTATAGGGGCGCGAAGCGCGGGAAAGTCGTGGGTTGTAAAGTGGAACTGAGCAAAAGCGGTATGTGGACGATACTGAGACTTGTTGAGGCGTTAAGACGTGAGGTGCAATGCGGATATGACCACTAGAGCTAACTGCTACTAGGGCTTGCAATGATTTATTCAAAACATAATAAAAACTCGGAGTAAGATGGTAGTGAAAACTGAAGTGTAGTGTGTAATGAAAGGTGTGTAATGAGAAGTGTAGTGTGTGGTGGTGTAATGAGAAGTGTAAAGTAATGAGGCGAGACTGGCATAGCTATGGCGCGCGAAGAAGGCGAAAGGCGTGGGAAAGCGCAGGCGTAAGGCGCCATAGGGGCGTGAAAGCACGGTGGAATAGCGGATGTCGCGAAGGTGACTCTGGTGCGTGCAAACACAACAAAAGCTCATGGATATGATGGTGGTGACTGCCTGAATGATGCGTAGTTATGGGAGTGACTGCAGTGATGCGAGAGCGATGTGTCTATAGCGCGTGAATAAGGCGACATAGGCGCGCGAAGCGCGGGAACATTGCGTCTATTAGGCGAAAGTGCGCGAACCTGGTATTCAAGCAAGAACAACTCTTCAGGATGGTGTGAGGGCATAAACTGATGATGGCAATAGATGACTGATGCTGTGAGTATGTCGCGACTGTGGCGCGTTAGGCGCGGGAAAGTTCGCGCTAGAGGCGCCTGAGGTGCGTGAATATGGCGTGAGGCGCGCGACTGTCGCGTATGTCGCGTATGTCGCATAGGCGTCACATAGTGCAGGGAATGATGAGGAGGTGATTGTGCAATGATATCCAAGGTGTAGAAGGCGAAGTTGTGCGATGCAGAGGCAATCCAACCCATGTCCAAACCAAGTCCCACTAGGCGCGCTATGAACTAGGTGCTATGGGAATGAAAGACATGAGTAAAATTATAAGTGAAAAAGCGAAAATGAAATGGTGAACTTTGCAGATGTCCTGTCTGTCTTGTCTTCTTCATGCAACTATCAACATCTATACCCTCCTATGCGCGAAGCGCGAGAAAGCGCGCGCATGAGGCGCCTAAGCGTGGGAATAAGGCGCTATAGGTGAGTTTTCTAAGGTAAAATGTGCATGGTGCCACAGCATGCGTTAGAAGCGAAAATGATATTCTACTGTGTTAGGTGGACACAAGTCTATGGTGGTTTTCTTCTTTTTTGTTGTTTTCTTGTAAGCGGATCTATAAGTGTATATATCAGTGTATTATTAGTGTTTGGGGCGATGTAATGATGAGAAAATGAAAAGAGAAAAGCGCTGGACAAAAACCAGGGTAAAACATATGAAAAAGAGTGGTATATAGTGATTTTAGCGAAAATGATGGCTGAAGCGGTTGAAGCGGATGAGGCGGATGATGATGTGGGGTCAGATGGTGGAGAATGATGGTGGAATGAGGGCACGCTTGAGGCGCTTGGGGCGCTTGACTCTTCTTCTTCATATTCTTTCAACTTCTTTTCCTAGCGCGTTTTTGATGTCTTCTAAGTCTTTGTCTGCAAAGTAGCGGTGGCGCAAGGCGAAGGCACGTTAGGCGACAGTGTTAGGCGACAGGGAATGGTGTAATCTTCATCTCCAAGACTCTGCAACAACTTTTTCAACCGGGTATAAAATGATTCTTCTTCAAACTTGCGATAGTGGCGGACTAGTGACTGGTAGAATGAATTCTTGCACTTGGTGGCGCCTGTCAGGCGCGCGCCAAGGCGAGGCGAAGCGAGGGTAATAGAGTAGCACTACAGCATGATATGCTGCAGGCGATGCTGGCGCGTTAGCGAGTGTTAGCGCGAAATTGATTATATCCTCTGTATGTGTGAGGATAGGGTGATATACTGAAAACGCGTTGGTGAGAGATCTATGTGAGGTAAATTTAGGCGCAAATGAGGCGCCAATGATGAGTATGGACAGTGTATCAAGGCACAATAGGCACCTGGTCATAAATGGATGGTATTGGATAGAGAATGAAAAGATGATATAGACACGATAGGCGAAAATGCGAATAATGACAAGGGATGTGAAGTCAAATGTGATGGTGGATGATAAGGGCGAATATGTATGTGTAAGGCGCACGCTTAAGTGGCGCCTGGATGGCTGATTGGAATATGGTTCATGCTGAATGTGAGGAATGCAATTTAAAGGAGGTAAAATGATGAAAACACAATAGTGCGAAAATGCGTCTGTAGCGATGGGCGTGTGATGTGCGTGAATTAAGGCGTGAGGCGCGCGACTGTGGCGCCTGAATGAGGGAATAATGGTGAGCTTATGTAGAGGTGAAGGTGAAATGTGTGCAACTGATAAAAAACTCCTTGAGAGCGAAAAACGCGAAACAAGCGAGAAGTGCGGAATATGATGAGGTTGAATATACAATGCCTCAAAGCGCATCACCTGCACAACCTCAGGCGCCATATGGTGCACTGGAGGCGTCTCAGGGTCGCCTAAGAGGTGTTCTACTTGCTGGGCAGATGACTTGATGCATGGGTGTTTGACTGGTAAGCGGTAGTCACTGTAAGCGAAAAACGCGATATGCGCAGTATTGTCAGTAACAAGCGGATGTACCAAAGACAAACTCTGATCAAAAGGAGGCGCATTTTGGAGCTCTGACACTGCAGAATGCTCCTCAATAGGCGCACTATAGTGCAATAGATGTTTAGAGTCATCCCTGACCTCTGATGGTGTGATCTCCTCTGGTAGCGCTTCTGGTGCATTTGCGTTAGTGGTAGGTTCGCATATGTCGTGCTGGGGTGAAACAACTTCGTCCAACTGCTCTTCTGGTTCGCTCTGAGGCTCTGTAGGTTCGCCTGCAAGGGGCGCCTCAATATAGGCTGGTGTGAGAGTGATTTCGATGATTGGCACTTCTGGGGTAGGTGGAAGGGGAATAACTTCGTGTATTTCGTGTGCTGGCGCCATAACTGCAGCTACTGGCTGTTCTATGGCGCATTCTGGTTGCTGAGGCGCGCCTACAGGTGGCGCTTCATGGGGCACTTCAAGTGGTGCAAGCGGAATAGCAGATGTCGCGCTAGTAGGGCGCGTGTAGCGCTTGACAGCACATTCTGGATACATAAACAAGGCGAAATTAGCGAAATCTTCGTAGTTATTGTTACCTTCATAGCACTGAAACACCTCTCTCTCATTAGGCGCAGTATACTTCAGTGCATACTTGATGATGTCCTTATCTGACAGCCCAAGTGGTTGCGCGAGCCGTTCTACTGACTCCAGGAAGTTGACCAGCTGGGTATAGTCACCTCCATAACGTGGAGCTGCACTGTTGGTGCGCAAAGGCATGCCAAAGGAATCTACTGGCGCGTTCATGGTGCGATAGGGCGGAGGCGCGTGAATCGCAAATTTTGCGATTTAGGCAGAAACACGAAAGGGCGGAATAGGCGGATAAGGCGAAGTAGTGGAAGGCGGAATAAGCGAAAATGTGGGGAAGTAGAATAGAACTGAAATATGTGGATGTGCTGACTGGTCCCCTCGCAGTGGGCTCCAGTTGAAGGTGAGGAATCTTGGGTGGGTCTATATCGAAAATATAAAGTGAGTGCCTACAGTAGTCCTCGAACGCGAGTAGTCTTCGGCCCAAGAGGAGCTTTACTGAGTTTATTCCTCGAGTTGATGCGAGGGGATACACTGAACAAGTCAGCAAGGGGATCTGCGCAAAGCGCGCATGCAAGGCATCTTGTAAACGCGAAGCGCGCGATAACGCGAAGAAAGGCGGATGCACGACGTAGGCGGAACAGGCGCACTATAGATGATAGTCCAGGTGTAGCGTGAAGATCTCTCGAGATTTTCTTAAGAGAGCTTGTAGCAAAAGAGATCGAAAGTCGTGTAGTTGTTGATTTTCAATGAATAGAGATGGATTCACTAACTACACTTGTGCAAGATGATGGGATGTAGTAGTGTGTAAGTAAGTCCCCCCAAAATCTATCAGAGTCCTCATGTCTAAGGTAAATGTTCCCAGGTGCTGAGCCGAAGCGGAAGCGAAGCGAAAAAGAGTCGTTGTGTTGTAGAGTATGAAAATATGTGTAAACAAGCGAAGTATATAGCTAAAGTCAGTTGAAAAGATAAAGGAAAACACACCAGCGGATCATAGAGGGACAGGACAGGACATGCGGAGGACAGGCGACTTGGAAAGGCGAACGCGAAGGTAAAGTGCGAAAGCGCGCACAAAGGCGCCGTAGTAACGTGAAAGGCGCCATAGGGGCGCGCCGTAGGTGTCAGACGCGCGGATGCGTGGATCAGGCGGAAGCGTCACGCATCTAGCGCGTTTGTGTTGCCTTGTCGTGTTTAGCGCACGTTAGTGGAGACGGAGTGGAAATACGGCCTTTGTGAGGCTACTCGCAATGGAGTCTCTACATCAACCCACCCGTCTACTGAATATTCATGTACATCGGCCCACTCATTTACTCTACATATTCCCTGCATGGGCCCACCCACCTCCATCGGGAATAATTTACCTCCCGGCCCATCCATCATAGTCAAGGATATTTTTGCCATGGGCCCATGGTCTGCTGGCCCGTATCATACGGGATATTATGCATGTCTGTTCCCTCGTATTATATGGAGATAGGTCACTGTAATATGTGTCTCCTACTGTTTTCTATATAAATATCTGGCCATTTGATCTCATCCTATATATTTTAGCCTTGGTTAACAGTGATAATTGTCTTTCAGACATTAGCCACCTAATATGTATGCTTTAAAGTAGTAACTTATCATGTCATTCTATAGGTTAGCCACAGAAGGATATCTTTATTGGTTGCAGCTTTAAGATGAGCTGTCTTGGGTGTCTTCCAGCCTATTTGAGTGAAGACAGTTATAGAGATGATGAAAATAATCAATTTGATGGCCTTGGTAGCATTAGCAGCCTGCACAATTAAAGTATAGTGATTATAAGATCTTAAGTTATATAGAGCAATCTTCTAAGTTGGTTATCAGATGACTTAAAATACCATGATATTACTATTCTATCATGTCTAGCACATATTCAAGACATTAACCCTATTAAATATTCCTAGGTGTCACTCAAGAAATTGCTTGTAGTGTATTAAAATCCACAATAGGGGCTATTTAAGCCATGGGACAGTGTTACAATGGAGTGTGATGATATTACCAAGAAGATATACACTAAATTACAAGAGAATATGTCTAGAAGAGTGGCAGAGGTGATTGGAACAAAAGAAAGTCATACAAAATGCTAGAATTATAGAGATTGTGTTGGTTAAATGCAAAGTCAAAAAAGTGTCCCAATGAGTCATCAGATCAAAATGTCCATATCTTCGCATGGTTATGTCAGATTCTCACGCTATGGGGACCAATAACATTCCCAGGAAGCAGAGCATTCTGACACATCCCTATAGCTTAGTCATATTCCCACACCCTGACCCACAATCAAGCAATTAAATGAAAACATGTAAACATTGGGACACTTTTTTGAGCCACTGTACATCAATCAACCCCCCCCCCCCCCAACTCATGAAGTTCGTCAAATAGTTTTGCTGTGCGGTCAGCTCAATATCACATATGTTTTGCACTATTGTGATTGCAATAAAGTGCCTGGAGCTGTGGTCTGGCAGGAATGGTATGGAATTTCCGAGCAACTTTGTTATGACCCCTGCTGGCCTGCAATTCGATTTGATCATACCAATGTTTGTGGCAGACAGGGCAGTGGTCGAGGTCAGAAAATGGACTGGTGAAAGCAATACATGTGTTGGGGCACATGTCGTGAGTTATAGACTCAACTCCAGTGTACTCAGCAATCATGTGTTCGATCTCATAGAAACTGGGCATCTCATCTGTATCAGGGAATGTGCGTGCTGTAGAAGAACGAATGCATTCATAAGCACTCTGTGACAAGTGCTCGAGAGCATAGTAGGTTGATATTGAGTGGCAAATGATGGGATCAATGATATCTGGAGGTTTGCGAGGAGGGTTCCACAAATTACTTCTGGCCTCTTCATCAAGTTTCACAACAGGGTCGCCTAATGACGCAGACTGCAGTGCTAAAATAAACTCCATGGTCATTTTGATTTTTGGGAGGACAGCTCATTGTGCAAGTTCCTTGATATCGATAGCTGGTTGTTCTCTCCAATCATTGTGTTGTGGGGCAGGCAACATCTGGCCATGGATGCCCTCATCTCTGTGACCATCATCACCCCACCCATCCAAATTCTCATCCCTCTGTCCACCAATTTCCCCATCACCTGGTCCATCTAGATTCCCATCATCCTGCATGTTGAAATCCTGATCTTCGTCAACAAGCCTGTGCTGTTCACCATGTGGAGATGATGGGGTAGGCAGTTGGTGCTCTCATATGTGACTCCCTTGTGCTGCCTCATCAAGTCTTTCTGGTGGACAGCTTCCTGTGTTGGTCACAACATTTCGAGAAGGACCAGCACTTGAAGACAATTCACCAAGGGCATCAGTGTGAGCTTGAATCTGTGCATGTAAATCAAGAGAGAGATTCCCAGCACAAATGGTGTCTCTCTCTTCCTCAGTTTCGGCTGCTCGCAAGTGTTTGTACCATGCAGAGCGAGAGATGGTGTGGGGATGTCCACTGTTGTGTCTCTGGCAGACACATGTGTAACCCACTGGGTCTATGGGCATAGGTAGGCTGATACAGTCAATTTCAAGTAGATAAGACATAGAATCATACATACATAACTTTGCTTGTGAGTGTGTGTGTAACACTGTATGTGTTGATGAATACGATCAATCAATTGATTGACGACACAAGCCTTAACACGATGTAAATCGACGACAATGTAATGATTTTGCGATGTGATCGGAGACAATACAATGGCACTGAAGATTACACAATATTGTCACATAAGGGCCTGGACAGCTGCCATTTATTTCTCAGTTTGTTTCTCAGTTAGTTTCGTTTGCCATGACACGGACAAACAAATGTAACCCTAGCCTCACCCAATATCTGGGCATTAATATTAAATAAGTCTTTTCGGCTCAGCACTTATTAGCTGTTCCCACACTGCATGCCTACACGTCCTACATGTTGCCAAAACCTTTGTGCTCACTGCAAACAACAGTGAGCTCAAGTAATCTGATATTTCACTGTCAATTTTCAGATGTAATGATTACAGAAAACATGAATGCTACTAAGTTTTTCAGCCTATGAAATCAGAGTGTAAGCCTGGCACATGTGGGAATGCCTGACAGCTAAAAACTTTTTTGTGCTCACTGTGGGCAACAGTGAGCTTGATATCTGAGCTCACTGTTGTTTGCAGTGAGCACAAATGTTTCGGCAATGTGTCAGCATGTGGGAACAGTGCTGAGCCGAAAAGACTTATATAATATTAATACCTAGGTATCGAGTAATGCTAGGGTTACATTTGTTTGTCCATGTCATGGTGAATGAAACTAACTGAGAAACAAACTGAGAAATAAACGGCAGCTGTCCAGGCTCTAAATAATATGTCTAAACAATATTTTACACTATCCTAGCCGTTTTGACCATGACCAGTTTGCCCTGGGATTCAACGACGGAGTCAACATCTGGGATGCAAAGATGGGCAAGCTGATCACCACACTCGGACACGATCGAATAGTTTTGAGCTTGGCCTGGACAGGCCCCCAGAAGCTCCTGCAAAGGTACACCCGCCCGACGAGCTGAAAACGGCCTCAAAAATGCGAGGATTTTGGCCTTAAAAATGCATTTTCGGGCAGAGGTAATCACGTGGCATGACGGTTTGTGACATGCTGCTCGCCGTTGACGATGGCAGCGACAGAGAGCGACAGAGGCATGGTATATACAGCGTCTGAATGTCATCAGTGTACTACTATATTCCAATACTACTACTTCTCCGTCATTTGTGCTCCCCTCACTGGAATCTTGATGGTAGGCGGCAATTTCAGAATGACACGTTTGACAGACGGTCGAGAGAGAGTTGCCCAGCGAGCACCTGCTTCAGCGGACAAGGTGAGATGACTGCGGAGCTGCTGTGCGAATGGATTGCCATTGAGGTGGTAAACGAGTTGCTGCGCAGGTGCATGAGTGTGGAGCTCAAATGTCTTGAGTGCGCGAGAACAGTGGTAGGCTGGTGTCATCCGAGTTCAAGGGATTCGAGTTGTCGTCGTCGTCATATGCATAAGTTGCTTTCAGAAACAATGACACATTCAGAACGTGTAATGCGAAAAATATGGTCACTTACAATGTCAGGGTCGAGTGCACGATAAACACGAAGTGAGAGATAGGATGGTTCGGCAGAATTTGACGAGGAGGGCCCAGATCCATGCCGATTTTTTCCCTTTGTAAAGGTCAAGCACCTCACCGACTCGGATGCTTGAGTCGGCACAATTCGGAAAAGGTTCACCATGTATCCTATAAACCTGCCCTGAAGGCTGTAGAAAATGCAAAAGCCGGATAGGCCTTTGCGCAATCATGCCTCAAAAATGCCAAATCCGGGCAGAGATTTCGTGAAATTTTGCCCTCAAAAATCCTATTTTGCGGGTGTACCTTTGCAGGAGCTTCCGGGGGCCTGCCTGGACATCGGATGGAAAGAAACTTATCACTGCGTCACATGGCCCGATTAGGATATTCGACACAGCCACTTGGAAGCAGATCGCCACTCTTGAAGGTCACACAAGTTGGGTTAACGCCATCTCCTTGTCTCACAACAACCGCCTCCTTGCAAGTGCATCAAATGACAACACAGCGCGGGTATGGAATCTCAATACCAACCTCCAAGTTGGAACACCCCTCCAACACAAATATTGGGTATACAGCGCAGCCTTTTCTGCAAATGGACGAGTGCTAGTTACTGGTTGTGGCGACAAAACCGCGAGCGCATGGGACATCCACACCATCCTCAAACAAGCTGGATTTGAAGAATTACTGCCAACTGTTACTGATATTGTGAGTCCCAACATATCTCCCACTCTTTTTCACTGATAGTATCTGCTGTTAGGCATCTCAAGGTGAGCCAGAAATAGAGTGCACCCCCCGCTCCTCACTCAGTGACAAGTCATTTTTGCAGGTACGTCTCATGTTTCCAAGCCTTCCCATTCATCATAATAGCAATATTCCAGGCTGATGCTACGCGAGGTCACGATGGGTTTGGGGGTGACGATGAACTCCCACCACGGTTTTTTGACGGCATGGGAGTCAATGATGATGTGCATAATCATCATTGCCCTGTTCTTTTCCTAATCTCTCTGCTCTCAGTCGTCCACAACGGGTGGTGCTCACCCTCATTCCTCTGCAAGTGCATTCCTCGCTCGCCTGGCCTCGCTCCTTCACCGCTTTCGACCCCACGATGCTGAGGCAAACGAACCTTCGCAATCTCCAACTCTTTTAGGAATGCATCCACGTGTACTCTTTACTCGTCTGTCGTCACTTATTCGCCGCTCTCCAGTTGATCATGATGCACCAAACGAACTGCAGCAACCCTCCGCGCCTTTACGGTTACATCTACATGTCATCCTCGCTCGCCTATCCTCATTTCCCCCCCGCTCTCAACTCCACACAGAAGATACCGAACCCCATACCGTAACGCCTTCGCGTTCCCATCCAAATGCCCTCATGAATCTACTGTCCTCACGCTTCCACTCTCAACATCGCACAAATGAAGAAATCGAACTCTCACAACACGCGATGCATCCTCATGTCGCTGAAGTGGCTCCCATGCGGGACAGGGAGGTATGTATTTCTCTGATGTCAGTCTCTAGCATCTCATGAGCTCTATGCAGGTATTGTTTGTTGCCGAGCGACCGCAGGCACATCGTCCGTACCATCAGTCTGCTGGTATCGCTACACTAGGTGCGAGGCCTTCGCATTCACGACCCATCCAATTGTTTGGCCACATCGGGCTATATCTCTGCTGTGTGTTTAATCATCACACCGATGGCAGTGCACAACCGATGCAGCAGCAGCAAGGTCCAGTCTCGACCCAAGCGTCGTCACTACAGACTACATCCACCACCCTCTCAACATCTACGACACCTACTACTACTGCGCCAGTTGCAGCAACCGCGCAGCCACAGCCCCTTCCATTGCGGACTCGTTTCGTTCTTTTCCTCTGCTGTGCCTCTCCCCCGCATGCAGTAGATGAGCATTAATACTGTAGTATATAGGTGCCTGTCTCATCTGGGAGTTTACAATCATCATTCTTTCTTTGTTCACGGCGTGTGTCCTCGATCTCGGTTTGATTTTAATGATGCTCTCTTGATTTGTAGTCTATATGTTCATCGCATATGGACAGGTAAGTTCTACCAAATACGGTGGTAGGTTTGCCATCGATGTTCACGTTCCAGCCTTATGTTCCATTTCATTCATGCAATACTAGGGCATCGTCGTCGTCCTAACTTCAGGTGAGTCTTGTCACCTAGTAATGTCCTTCGCACAATCTCTGAGGACCCTTTCAGGTCTTGCCATCGGCGAGAGTTTATCGGTACTGTTGTTGCTTCAAAATTCTAACATGATAAAGCTGTTGTTTGGAACATGTAAGTGAGACACCGGACTCCTCAACTAAGTGCTGATAGCGAGTAGATATCAGGATGTCCATGTAATCACCAGTTTGATCACAATCGAATGGGCATCATACATACTTTGGCACTGTTGCCTTTGTCGATATCCTTATTGTGTCATCGCTATGTTTTCTGCTCGCTGCGTCCCATACGGGATTATCCAGGCAAATTGCAGTCCATACACTGTCAGGTCTGAAATACTAACATATGGTGCCTAGAACGGATTTATTCATCATGAGTTATATCATCAACACAGGCTGTTGGACAAGCTATTCCTTATTCTAGCCTACTCCATACCTTGTTCGTGCAGTGTGTTCAACGACTGGTCAACGTATCCCATGAACGCACTGTCAAGTTACGTATGCAGCTGGATGCGTCGATGTCTTCTCTCGAGTTGAATGCACTGCAGCACAAGTGTACACCGCCCATATATAGCCTCCTTATCCGAGCTTTCTGGGACAGATACTAAACACAAGAAGGCCGCACCACCAGCAGCCTACTGCCCAAAGAAAGATCTAAATTTCGCTGTGTCCGATGACCGGATGTTATGTATCTTGAAATGATTTCAATCGTAAACGATTCAGCGCTTTGAATAAACCCAATGGCAGATTCGCGTTCCATCAAGGCCATGATATTTTATATGAGCCAAGCGATCATCAGGTCTAGATTGATTGCGGCATGGGGAAAAAAACTGGGTGCTGATTTTATATTCAAGCGTATCCATGTAAAGGAACATCGCGTGGGGTATGTAGGGAATACTTTGAGTAAACAGGCAGTATAGATACGAGCTCGAGATGAAGGATCAAGTTCCTTCATGAGGTCCGTCTGTCTTCCAGTTCATGACAACGGGGCCCGCACCAATCTGATTGCCTAACAAGTCTGCGCAAAGCAGGATCGAGACGGCACGATGTATGGAGGGCGCTAGCCAATCAAGACCATGCCCTCTTCTGAATATCATAGCACTCGATTGATTGCTCGGCAGCCGAAGGTGTCAAATGCTCTATTCAGTACATAGCACTCGAGATCTATCAATGATGAGGGAAGGGAATCTACATTAGAATAAATTTTATTAGCGTGACAACAGATGCACATGGTGCTAGTCGCAGACCCGAGCGCTTCGTCTACACAGTTACTTAGATCGTGAACCTGGAAATATGGTGACGGATGGGGCGCATCTTCAAAGACACTTGGACAAAGGGTGCCCAACTTCCTCGACTCAACACCGATACCCACTGACCACATTTGAGCACTAGCGACGTTGAATCGCAAATTCTCAAATGTGCAGCAACCAAATAAACTATCTAGAAGCTGTCTTGTGGGTGAGGATTGAATCCTGTATATCGACGTCTTGCGCGTCTCTATCAGCAAGAGAAGGGGAAATAGGCACTGCGACTCACCAGTCATCTATTCCACAGCCGGATAACTCATCTCAATTCAGAGGATACACAGTCCATGATCTGGTCTGAGATACATTGATCCGACTCGTGCAGTTGTTAGACAGTCTGCCAAGCGATATTCAATGATCTTTAGGATTCCGCCCTAGCTTGTAACAGCGGATCAATCTAAGATGTTTCGACCCTAGTAGCATGACATGAACCGTGCTGTGCAGCGATCCCCTCAAGAATCGAGAACCTCAAAAGATGGTCAAGGATTGATTCCAAAGAGTGCCTTCTTTTAATGATGGAGTTCATTGGCGTGGAAGGGTACAATCGTGATACATACTTGGTGGTTTTCGAGCGAGTTTGAAAGACTGCCATGTACCTTCGACAGATAACAATCGTACCTTTCGTTCATCGTGGCGATGCAAGGTGCCGGTATCGAAGACAAGGAAGGGAGAGGTCCATCAGAACAAAGAATATGAGCACCACAGCTAGCAGGCTTTTAAACACAGCATCGGGTGACGACATGCTGCGCAGCTGGCGAACATGTTGAAGATTTGAGGACACCGAGCTCGAACATGCGCCAGAAGAGATAGCTGAAGTTGAGAGGAGTCCTCGTCGAATGTTGTGGCCACTATCAGATAGTCCATCGATATAGAGGGGTCCAAATGGCGCCGGTTGCGGACCTGGGCGTTTGGTCTGCACAGCACATAACAAACTGGGACGAACATTAAAAGACAGCTTGAACAAACAGATGCCCAACTTCCTCAACTCCCATCCAAACGCCCAGTGGGTTTGTGTGGGCGACGAAACTCGTTAGCAATACTCTGTGATGCATCCATCTGCTTACCAGCGACTTTAGATACCGCAAGGATTTCTTGCACATTTTGAATTACACCTGCAACTCGTACAGTTCCAAAGTTGACTTCTAGGTGATTGCTATAAGTAGGCTGTCTGGTGAGCAATGGTTTGTGCGCTTCTATTAGTAATAACTGAAGTGAAAGAAGACAGGCACATCGACTCACCAGGAATATTTGTCGTTGACCGACAACTTGCTTAAATTCGAAGATCCTTGGGGCTCCTCGCCTAGATCTCCAATACTTGAGACCTCTGGCACCGACCATGTCTTCCCAGACCAGTAAGCAGCAACATACACCAGGAGTCACACCCATCAAGGAGATGCGAGGCCATACCGACCGGGTGCGAGGTGTTGTGCACCTACCCGGGGGACGACGGATCATGACATGTTCATCGGACGGCTCTCTACGACTCTGGGACTTGGAGAATGACTTACAGATAGGCGAGGACTGGAGAGACAAGGAGGAGGAGAACGCAGGAGTAAACAGCATAGCATTGTCTCCAAACAGAAAGAATATTGTCAGCGGAAGTAGCGACGGGAAAGTGAAGTTGTGGGACGTCGAGACGGGAAAGGTCACCGCAAAATGGACGGGGCACACTAAGGGTGTGACTCGGACGTCAGTGTGCTGGAGTGCAGGTGGTGATCGAGTAGTGAGCGGATCCTGGGACGGGACGGCAAGAGTGTGGAATGTCAAGAGCGGAGAAACAATCCTGGAAATCAAGACTGGGCATGAGTCTGTGTACACGGTGAAATACTCGCCTGATAACACACAAATTGCGACAGGAGGATTCAACGAGCACGCTGCAAAAATCTGGGATGCAAAGACGGGCGGGCTGATCAAAACACTCAAACACAATCGAATAGTTTTCACCTTGGCCTGGACATCGGACAGAAAGAAACTTATCACCGCATCACATGGCTCGATCAGGATATTCGACACAGCCACTTGGAAGCAGACTGGCACTCTGGAAGGTCACACAAACTATGTCAACGCCATCTCCTTGTCTCGCAATAACCGCCTCCTCGCAAGTGCATCGGATGATAACACAGCTCGGATATGGAATCTTGACACCAACCTCCCAGTCGGTCCACCCCTCCAGCACAGAGATAAGGTAGAATGTGCAGCCTTTTCTGCAAATGGACGACTCGGAGTGCTAGTGACTGGTTGTAACGACAAAAATGCGTACACATGGGACGTTAACGCCATAGTCAAACAAGCTGGTCTAGAAGACCTCCTTCAACCTCCCTCTGATGTAAATCTCCTGGTTCTTCACTAAAAATTATACTAATCTCCATCTTGCAGGTCCCAGCTCGAAAGTCATCAAAGGACGTATGTGACGAGCTTCTCGTTCGTTTTGTTTCAACCTCTAACCTCGTCGCTCTAGAGCACTGCTACCCGTCGTCCACCTATCCAAGCCCGTCGGATATCGCCAGGCTTTTTCGATGGCGTGAAAAGTGGCCCCCAGGTGAGTCGTCTTCATGTTTGACTACTTGTTCCAACATCTGTATTCTCAGTCCTCCACAGCTCATCCTACCCATACTCTTTCTTCTGCATACCACCCTCGCCGCGCTCTCGCACCCTCTTCTGCAGATCTACGTGCCCTTCTCAATCGCATTTCATCATTCTTCCACCACTCTCGATCCAATACTGATGCAACAACCGAACTCCAGCAACGCCCAGCCTGCTCCATAATCTCTCGCGGTCCTCGTATCGTCGAAGTTGCAACAGTACAGGACAGAAAGGTATGTCTTCTCGTCCATTTTCAGTCACAACATTTGATCATTTCTCTCTAGCCACTAGCCGTTGCTCCGCAGCAGGTTCGACGCACACACGCTACTGGTACTACTGCACCAGGTGCAACACCTACGCCCATCCCGTGGTGGGCTCATGTCGTACTTTTCCTCTGCTGTGCATCTCCTCGCCAGCCAACTCAATCACAACAGCAGCAACAAAGCCAAGCGCACGGCCAGGTCCAGACCCAAGAATCTTCATCACAGCCTGCCGCTCCCTCGACGTCTACTCCTGTCATTAGCACTACTCTACCAAATGCAGCAACTGTGCAGTCACAACCACTCCCACTGCGCGCTCGCATTGTGCTTTTCCTCTGTTGTGTGTCTTCAGCGCACGCTTATGGTCATTAATTCCGTGGCATGTAGACGACTGTACGACTTTGTGTCTATAGATCTTCTTCGTTTGTAAGTAATACTATTTCTGTGTCAAGTCCATCAGTCACATCCATTGAAAGCGGTGTTCTTCCGTTTGGACTTCGACTTCTGGTAGCTAGCTTGATTAATCAATCTTTCGGCGAGTCGACGGCAATACTCAATATCTGGAATGAAACTACAGCAGATGCCAGGAGGATGCACAAACCATACCCACTATATGATTCCGAAAAGGAATCTGGCTATTCTAATGCTCACCACGTTTTGAATCTTGATGTCGAAGTTCTTATTTGTTCTTTTATTGGATGCTCCCGCATGGCAGCCCTCGTAACCGTGTAGGGAACTGCACGGGTATACCCCCGGGTGTGGGCAGTCCAACCCATACCCGTACCCGGAGATATACCCATACCCGTGGTGTGGGTACGGGTTTTCTTGCGGGTATCAACAAAACAGACCCAGGGTATTACCTGTGAGGGGTATACCCGCAGGTCAGCCATCAGTACTAGTGCTCAGTACACATGTCCTGCACACATCAGCGAATGCTGGCGTGACTCAAACATGTGTAGATGGCATCTGAGTCCAAGGGCACCAGAAGGAGGAGTGGAAGCACAGGCAAGCACAGACACGCACAGACAAAATCAAGCGAGCCGAGACGAATGCAGACGAGTCCAGGCAAGTCCAGATCAACAAAGGCAAGTACAAATGAGTCCAGGCAAGTGAAAACGAGTGCAGGCATGTGCAGGGGAGTGAAAATGAATGAAGGCGAGTCCAAACGAATGCAGGCAAGTGCAGGGGAGCGAAAACAAATAAAGGCAAGTCCAAATGAGTGCAGGCAAGTGCAGGGGAGTAAAAACGAATGCAGGCGAATCCAAATGAGTGCAGGCAAGTGAAAACGAATGCAGGCAAGCTCAAATGAGTACAGGCAAGTGCAGGGGAGTAAAAACGAATGCAGGCAAGTCCAAACGAGTGCAGGCAAGTGCAGGGGAGTAAAAACAAATGCAGGCAAGTCCAAACGAATGCAGGCAAGTCCAAACGAATGCAGGCAAGTCCAAACGAATGCAGGCAAGTCCAAACGAATGCAGGCAAGTCCAAACGAATGCAGGCAAGTCCAAACGAATGCAGGCAAGTCCAAACGAATGCAGGCAAGTCCAAACGAATGCAGGCAAGTCCAAACGAGTACAGGCAAGTGCAGGGGAGTAAAAACGAATGCAGGCAAGTCCAAACGAGTGCAGGCAAGCGCAGGGGAGTGAAAACGAATGAAGGCAAGTTCAAACGAGTGCAGACAAGCCTAGACAAATGAACCAAATGCAAGAAATTAAAAACAAGCAGTACAAAGATGTAAATAAAAACATACCTGTATTAGTACAGTGTCACCAGCACTGTTTCGAACTCTCCGAGATCATCAACTTGTGCAGCCATGGGCAAATGGACAAATGTCAATAGTGAGCAGTGACAAACGGAAGAATTGTGACACATTGATCACATGATACCGGTCAAACCCGTGGCATGGGTATGGGTAGGGGTACGGGTATTGCTACCTTAGACCCGTACCCGTACCCCAGTGGTACCCGTACCCGTGACCCGTGCGGGTTACCCATACCCGTGCAGTTCCCTATAACCGTGGCACGGGGTGCGGCAACACGTTGGCTCTGGCCGAAAGCGCTCACCAAGGAATCAATTACTCAAATGCCCAGCAGCCAGTAATTATCTCCTCAATAGACTTACCGGCTCATGAGCGAAGTAAGCTTGTACTCGTCTCTTTTTGCAAGATTAATTGAGTCTATCAGAGACGATATCCAACCAGCTCCACAGACAGGATAGGCACAATAGGCACAAGGGGTACATATTCACAGTAGGTCTGAACTTCGTGATCTGCGAGATCGGTCAATGGATGCAATTGATGTTTCTTGTCGAAATATAAAAGTCGACTGCGTAATATGGCACTCTGTGGGAAGAGTGGTGTGAGCAAGAGCTTACCCATGTCCAATCTAATCGAAGTAACACAGGAAGTTTCACATGACACTGGTTGCTGAGCGTTTCGTCAACACAGCATCTAAGCCATGAAGCGAACTCAAGGATAACACATAGAATCCACCTTGTAAGTAAACAGCACAAACGAATGTGTGCCCAACTACAGGAAACAGCTGGACAGACAATGTAGTGGAGTATTGAAAGATTTTGGGTGAAGGAAAGTTCGTGGAAGTGTCTGAGATTGGCACCATGACAATGCAAGGCACTGGGATCGAAGACAAGGAAGGAACTGTTGATGACATGCTGCATAGCCCAGAAACATGTTGAAGAATTGAGGACATCGAGCTCGAACATAATTAGGGCAGGAAGGAGCTTCTGCAGGTGAGAGAAATCCCCGTCGAACGTGGTCGCCACCATCGAAACAATCCGTCGATATAAAAAGATGCGTACGGCGCCGGTTGCGGACCTGAGCGCTCCGACTACACAGCACTTGCATAGCAAAGAGATAATAACGTGTGGGACGAAGATTAAATAACGGCTTGGACAAGGGGACGCCCAACTTCCTAACCTCCAATCCCCACAAAATCTCTTGCGCATTCTGGAATTACACCAGCAACTCGCACAGTTCCACAGTTGACTTCTGGGTGATTGCTATAAGCAGGCTGTTTGGTGAATAATAGCTTGTACACGTCTATTAGCAAGAGCTGAAATCAAAGATGATAGGGACATCGACTGACCAGAAATTTGTCGTTGACAGGCAATTTGCTCCGACCATGTCTTCTCAGACCAGTGAAAAGGAAGAGACGACGGGAGAAGTCATGCCCATCAAGGAGATGGGAGGCCACAATTACCGGGTGGAAGATATTGTGCACCTGCCCGGGGGACAACGGATCATGACATGTTCGTGGGACGGCTCTCTGCGAGTATGGGACTTGGAGAGCGGCATGCAGATAGACAAGGACTGGCGAGATGATAAAGCAAACGAAGCAGGAGTCTACTGCAGCATAGCGTTGTCTCCAAACGGGAAGACAGTTATCAGTGGAAGTCGCGATGGGAAAGTGAAGTTGTGGGACGTCGAGACAGGAAAGGTCATCCAAAGATGGACAGGGCACACTAATGGTGTGTTTTCAGTATGCTGGAGTGCAGGTGGTAATCGAGTAGTGAGCGGATCCGGGGACGGGACGGCAAAAGTGTGGAATGTCAAGACCGGCAAAACAATTCTGGAAATCAAGACTGGGCACGAATTTGTGTACACGGTGAAATACACGCCCAACGACAAACAAATTGCGACTGGGGGATTCGACAAGAGCGTGGCACAAATCTGGAATGCGAAGACTGGCAAGCTGATCAAAACACTCGAACACAGTACCATAGTTTGCAGCTTGGCATGGACATCGGATGGAAAGAAACTTATCACAGCATCGAAGGGCCCGATTAGGATATTCGACACAGCCACTTGGGAGCAGATCGCCACTCTAGAAGGTCACGCACATTGGGTCAATGCTATTTCCTTGTCTCACAACAATCGCCTCCTTGCAAGTGCATCAGATGATAAAACAACGCGGATATGGAATCTCGATACAAACTTTCCAGTTGGACCACCCCTCCAGCACAAAGATGGGGTATACAGCACAGCCTTTTCTGCAAATGGACGGGTGCTAGTCACTGGTGCCAACGACAAAAACGCATACGCGTGGGACGTCAACGCCATCTACAAACAAGCTGGCCCTGAATACCTACTGCCCACTAGTGACGTGAGTGCTAACTCGTCAACCACTCTCGGTCACTGACAGTGTGTGCTAATAGGTACCAATGAACATACTCGAACAGATATCTCAAAGCAAGCCAGCAATAGAGCGCAAAGCAATAGAGCGCACCCCCCCCTCTTCCCTCAGCGACAAGTCGTTTTTGGAGGTACGTAACATGTTTCTAAACGTTCTCATTCATCATTACCACAACATTCCAGGCTGATGCTACGAGAGGTTACGACGAGTTTGGGGGTTTCGATGAACTTTCACCACGGTTTTTTGACCGCATGGAAGCCAATGATGATGTGCGTCACCATCATCATTTGGTTCTCTTTTTGACCTCTGTGCTCTCAGTCGTCCCCGACGGGTGGTGCTCACCCTCATTCCTCTGCAAATGCATTCCTCGGTCGCCTGACTTCGCTCCTTCACCACTTTCGACATGACAGTGATGAACCTTCTCAACCTCTCACGCTCTCAGGATTGCATCCACGTATACTCTTTGCTCGTCTGTCGTCGCTCATTCACCGCTCTTCAGCTGAAACTGATGCATCAAACGAACTTCAACAACCCTCCCGGTTGCATCTACATGCTATCCTCGCTAGCCTATCCTCACTTTTCCCCCGCTCTCAACTCAACACAGAAGAAACTGAATCTCATACCGCAACGCCTTCACGCCCAGATGCAGTCATGAGTTTACTGTCCTCACTCTTCCGCTCTCGACATCACACTAACGAAGAAATCGAACTCTCGCAACGTGCAATGCGTCCTCATGTTGTCGACGTGGCTCCCATGCGGGACAAGGAGGTATGTATTTCTCTGGTATCAGCCTCTAGCGTCTCATGAGCTCTATGCAGGCATTGTTTGTTGCTGACCGAGCGCAAGCAGATCGTCCACACCATCAGTCTGCTGGTACTCCTCATTCACGCCCCATTCGATTGTTAGGTCACATTGGGCTTTATCTCTGCTGTGTGTGTGATCATCAACGCACCGACAGCAGTGCACAACCGACGCAGCAGCAGCACGGTCAATCACAAGGTCCAGTCTTGACTCAAGCGTCGTTGCTGCAGACTACACCTGCCGCCCTCTCACCATCTACGACACCTGCTGTTCCTACTACTGCACCAGCTGCAACAACTACGTAGCCACGGCCCCTTCCATTGCGGACTTGCTCCATTCTTTTTTTCTCCTGTGCCTCTCCCCCGCATGCGGCAGATGGGCATCAATAGTATAGCATATGTATACCTATCTCACCTGGTTAATTCACAGACATTGCCTTCTCTTTATCTACGGCGTGTGCCTCCTCGATCTCGGTTTTGTTTCAATGTCACACCGTCAAACCTCGGTTTGAATCTCACAAATTTTTAAGCAACATGTCCTGGATGCAAATCCTCGTGATGCATATCTCGTGTATCAGTCAGCACATCCGCATTTTTCAAGAACGTTCCCTAACTTCCGATGATCGCCTTTCTCGCAATGCGTGCATGCCGTCCAACAAGTTACAGCATGTCATTCTCAACTCACTGCGATTTTTCACTATATGATTTCCCTGCGCGGGCACTGGTAAATGTCTCTGTGCCAGTGTGTAGGACTGTAGCCATGCGAGTCAATCCGCTTGCCTGTGCTGTGACTGGCAGCTCAGTTTCTCCGTACAAATCGCACAGATAAAGTATAAGAGTGCTCATGACAACGGGGCTCGGACAGATTTGACCATCTGAATTTTATTGTCTTATCGAAACAGTACAATGTATAGAGGGCGCTGTTGTCGAAGTGGTGAATAGCTGATCAAGAACATCTCTTCTTCTGAATATTGTGGAACTCGATGGATTGCTCGGCAGCTGAAGGTATCAAAGGTTTCATTCAATGCAGATCGCTCGAGACTTATGAGTGACGAGGGAGGGGTATCTATATAATAGTAAATCTTATAAGTACGGTCGACAGGCTTTGGAATACAGCATCTTCAGATGCACAGTCGCAGACCTGAGCGCTTCGTCTACGCAGCACTTGAGTTGTGAAGTTGACGATTAATAACAGATGGGACGCACCTTCAAAGACACTTGGACGAATGGCGCCAGCTTCCTCAAATCAAAACTAGACACCTACCGATCAAATTCGAGTATTGGTTTGTCCATCGGTGCTTTTTGTGAGTGATGCTCTATGCTCCTCTGCAGGCTAAAGCCGACTGCCTGTATTCCAGTAACGTTGAATTGAAAATTCTCGAATGCGCAGCTGCCAAATTATCTTGTGGGTGAGGATTGAATCCTGTGAAAAGATGCTCTCATCAAATCAACGCCTTGTGCAATTTTATTAGCAAGAGCTAAAGTAAGGGAAAATAGGCAATGCGACTCACCAGCCCTCTATGCCACAGCCGTATAACTCATCCCAATTCAGAGAATACATAGTCCACTCAGGTGTAGCTGAGATACCTCGATCCGACTCGTGCAGTTGTAGCGTTGCGACTGAAAATCTGTGGGGCGGAGCCTACCAAGTGACGTTCAATGATCTTTAGCATTCCCCCATGGCTTGTAACAGCGGATCAGTTTCAGTATCTCTCAAATGTTCTGACCCTAGCAGTGTGGCGTGAACCGTGTTATGTGGCAATCCCCTCAAGAATCGAGAACTTCAAAAGATGGTCAAGGATTGATCCCGTAAAGTGCCTTTTTCGATTCAATGATAGAGTTCATTGGCGTGAATATTTGGTACGATCGTGAGGCATACCCGATAATTTTGAAGCGAGTTTGAAAACTGTCATATACCTTCGACAGACAACAACCGTGCCCTTGCAGGAAAGCATTAGAAACATGAACTGGATATAAAACGACCTACTTTCAATTCTGATCCCCATTTCGCCGACGAGGAGGGAAACCTGCGCAAGGAAGATCTAGTAACAGGAAGGTATCAGGAGCAGACATGTTTGCTTACTTTTGACAATCTACTTGAGAATATAAAGGGAGTTAACGAAACAATGAATAGTCAGAGTTTGTAAAATACCTGGCCCTGAACCTTTCTAATCCGAAAGAGATCATGCAAGCGTCGATCATGGCTTCAATCCATTATTATAAATGGACATGCGTGGACTGATCGCTGGACTTGGTGATGATCATTCGCCTTGTGGGAAGCTATTGCGTGGTCCTCGAATATTGAAAGGCGGTGTGTATAGATTGGCGGAAGCCAGAGGAGGGAACAGGGAACGGCTGGATGGATAATGCGGCGGGGAATCGAACATTTTCGCACGAGGTGAAGTAAGTTGCAAAGTGTGGATGTGTTTAAGATCCCCACCATGGCAAAATTGGGTCATCCTGGCACTGCAAGGCACCAAAGACAAGGAGGTCCATCAGAAGAGAGAATATGAGCACCACAGCTAGCAGGCTTCTGAACACAGCATCGGGTGACGACATGCTGCACAGCCCGGAAAAATGCATGTCGAAAAATCGAAGACATCGAGCTCGAACATAAGCAGAAAGAAGCATCTGCAGTTGAGAGGAATTCCTGTCAAAGGTAGTCGCCACCATCGAGATAGTCCATCGATATAAGAAGATGCGTACGGCGCCGGGTGCGGACCTGAGCGCTTCGTCTACACAGCAATCAGCAAACACAAGGATGAACATTAAAAGACAGCTTGAACGAACAGATGCCAAGCTTCCTCAACTCCAATCCAAGGATCTCTTGCACATTCTAGAATTACACCCTCAACTCGCACAGTTCCAAAACTGACTTCTGGGTGATTGCTATAAGTAGGCTGTTTGGTGAATAATGGCTTGTTCATTTCTATGAGCGTGAGCTGAAGTGAAAGAAAGGCACATCGACTCACCAGAATATTTGCCATTGCCAGACAATTCGGTTTGAATCAAAGGTCCTTGGGGCTTCTTGCATAGATCTCCAAATACCTGAGACCTCCGGCGCCGACCATGTTTTCCCAGGCCAGTAACTCGGAGGAGCAAAAGGTCACGTCCATCAAGGAGATGCGAGGCCATACCAACCAGGTGCAAGGTGTTGTGCACCTGCCTGGGGGACGACGGATCATCACATGTTCGTGGGATGGCTCTCTGCGACTATGGGACTTGGAGAGCGGCGCGCAGATAGGCAAGGACTGGCGAGATGATGAAGTAAAGGAAGTGGGAGTCTACAGCATAGCATTGTCTCCAAACGGGAAGACAGTCGTCAGTGGAAGTAGCGACGGGAAAGTGAAGTTGTGGGACGTCGAGACGGGAAAGGTCATCCAAAGATGGACGGGGCACACTAGGGAGGTGACGTCAGTGTGCTGGAGTGCAGGTGGTGATCGAGTAGTGAGCGGATCCAGGGATGGGACGGCAAGAGTCTGGAATGTCAAGACCAGAGAACGAATCCTAAAAATCAAGACCAGGCACGAGTCCGTGTGGGCGGTGAAATACTCGCCCGATAACACACGAATTGCGACAGGAGGATATGAGGAGGATGCAGTCAAAATCTGGGATGCGAAGACGGGCGAGCTGATCAAAACACTCAAACACAATTTATTAGTTTGGAGCTTGGCATGGACATTCACTGCGGAAACGAGTTTTTAGTCAGACCCGATTAGTGTAGGGATAGGCCATATATACAGAATATAAACAGATGTTGCATACAATGAAAATCCCGAAGCGCTAGACTAGCGAGAGGTACACAGTGCTGACTCTAATCCGACCCCACATACATCAGTTGTGCGGAGGTGGATTTGCTGTCCTCAGACCTAAACCGACAGCGGGATCAAATCTGAAAACAGGATTCGCATATCCGGATTGTCTCTGCATACATATTACAAGTAGATCTAATTAGACTCTGCAAATAGGATTCGCCATGTGCTTGCTTGTAGCTTCTTGCTTCTTGCTTGCCCTTCCCTTCGTTCTCTTTACCTGGTGTCCACGATGTATGGGTCTCGAGGCTCGCAGAGACACCCTAACGGTGCCCCTATGCATCCTAACCAGCACGGGATTAGTCAAGACCACCAGTCTCAAATGAGTGGTCCACACCAATTTGGCCAGCCTCATCCTGCACCATCCCCACTCGACTCACTCAGCGACTTGCCGCAGCATGATGAGTACTTCAGTGGACCGCGTGCAATGGTAAGCTGTCAGAATCAACCAACACAAACACTGGAAAACTCACACATTAGTATTAGCAAGGGGAAGATGATGTAAATGAGAACATGGGAAGACCGGAAACCCCATTCATCCCCAGGCACAACGAGCATCGCACACCTTCCCTAGGCCTGTCCATGCATGGGGTCAATAATTATAAGAACCCCCAACTAGCTGGAACACCATACCTTGGTCATGGAAACTCGCACACTCCATTCTCATCAGGCAGTGAACCACGCTCTCGCTCGCAATCCTTGGCGCCAGGTGGAGGCCACGACCCTGACTATAATCAGTTTGCACGACCCCATCAACCACATGCTGGGAACATACCCATACCAGCGCAGCGGCTTGCTTTTCCAGGACCATATTGGAGATATGCCATACCAGAGTCTACAGGGTGGGGCTGCCAGTGCCAGCGATTTCCAGTATCTGTCCGAAAACATGCAACGGTTTTGTAGTAACTTTATGACCTCAAACAATGCACTTACAGCACAAGTGCAATCACTTCAAGACGAGATGCAGGCTCTTAAGGGAGAGATAGCGCAGTTGAAGGAGGAGCATGAATTGGGCAAGGCCACCGCAAACAAGAAAACGACTACAAGGAACATTTCGAATGATCATCCCAAGTTAAAAGTCAGCTTTTCACGCATATGAGTCTTCAGAGGTGTAACAACTGACCGTTATTCTCACAGATGATCATTCATCCCATGTTTCCAGACCTGTGCAACATCTCCCGGTCTTTAAGTAAATCAGCCCGAGCCAAGCTATTGAATAATGTGAAGCCGTTAGAATCTGGAAAGGCATACCAGGAAGTTGACATGAAAAAGATTTGGTACCCGGATTGGAAGGGTAATGTAGATGACGAGGTTAACACAGCGTTCATTCAAGAAGTTGTTGATCGAGTCTGGGATAATGAAAAGGTGAGTCCGAACAATCGAAGAACATAACATATGGACTTACTAAGTCAACACAGCGATTGCGCGAAGATCCGAACTCAAAATCTGAGATACTAGATGCCGACTATGACCGCCAGTTGATAACTGATTGCACGAAGGCATATTTCCGCAATATCCACAAGCAGTTTCTTGAACATCACGACGATGATAAGGCTAGAAAAGCAATGGAACGTAAGAATCAAGGACGGCGGCGTTCACGTCGTCAAACAGTTAGTGTTCCAGAAATATCAAACTTGGTATGATATCTGACTGACCTCAGGCTACCAAAACTCGGCGAAAAGCAGCGGAGGCCTTTGGGAAGGAATCTGGTCATCCTGGTGTCCTGGCAATGATCGACACAGATTTCGCGTCAGATGTGCTGTCCTATGGCTCAGACAGCTGACCTTACAGAAGACACCCTCAAAAGACGAAGGGATGCTGATGTGGGAAAGGGCGCGTTCATGGTAGAGGGTGCACAATGGAGAAGCCCTGATGTGAGCTTTGAAGATAATATTTGAATATTCTACTGACCTTTTCAAAAAAAAAGTACGTGGCCTTTGGGCGCTGGTTGTCATTCAAGAAGTCGAAGGTCAATAAAGGCCCTGATGAACCTAACGAAGAGGCGCCAGCACCCAAACGCCGCAAAGTTGTTGAAAAGAAAGTCATCAAATCAACTTTTGATCTTGCACCAAATAAGATGCACAGCGAACCTCCAGTCTCGGCCAAAAAGACCATTCCCTTCCGATCAATGGTTTCTGAGAAGTGGCTGAAGAAAAATCCAGGTATCGTATTGCTAGACGGCGGAGAGTGGCTGTCTGGCTTCTATGGTCGGTTGAAGGAAGGTGATATCCACAAGGATGATGCGAGGTTTCTGAAGGAGCTTGACGAGTGGCACAAGAAGGATGAGTCGAGCAGTAATGAAGAGGATCTCCCTGTCGCAGGCCCGTCCGCTGGCAGTTAGTCTTAGCAGCAGGGAGGAAAGATTTTGACGAACCGTTTTCTTGATGAATACAAAAATTTGTCGCTATTACTGTATTTTGTTAGCAGCGAGTCAACTTCTGCAGATGCATATCAAGTACCTTTGAAATATCAATTGTCGCCCACACCTTTATCTTGCTCTCGCTGACGGACACGGTCATCATAGCAAGCTGGCCTGTCACCCAGTCTGGGTCAATGAGATGCGGTAGCTGAGTGTCACGGTCTAAATATTCTCCCAACTCCCAAAGGCGTACATCCACGACTGAACTGTTGAATGGTCAGTGAAGTCTTTAAGTCAAACATGTAACATACAACTGGTCCCATGGAGATGGCTCTGCACGCCAAGGTTTGAGCCAGCGCATTCGTGCAAACCACATCCGATTTCCTTGTCCACGCAAACTTTGCTCAAACTGGAAAATCTCCAAGATCTCGCCATATGCATCACAAGGTGACCCATTGTTTGGAATGATGACATGAACGAATGACGAACGATTAGATCCTGTTGTCTGAGAGGCATAATAGCACTTCCCACGAAGGACTACATAGTCAAAAAATATGGCTTGCCGGTTGAGAGGAAGGCTATGAGATAGAAGCGGGCGATCCATGCGGCAGTGAACTGGCGTGAGAGGGAATTGAAGACATAGAGTCTCAGCAAGAAGTTGGTAGGTATCGGTAGACAGGTCTTTCAGGTGATGGCGAGGGCTGAGCATGTACACTTGATCCGCTATGCACATGTATGTCAAACAGTGAAACAAGGATAATTTTAAACTAACCATCAGCGACGACATCATCAAGGTCTTTTGATAGTGCCGCTAACCCGGCTACCGTGCCTCGTTCTTCATTGGATGCTTTAATCATGATGTCAGCAACCGCGCTTGGAAGCAAGTCCTTTGGATGTCGGACAAGAGTGTAAGTCTGCAGTAGTTGTAAGCAAGTGAACAGCGCAGCACAACATAACATACTATACGGTTAATTTGGCAAGTACGTTGGAACTCTCGGAAGAATGTTGTTTCGACTTCCCCATTTCCGTGGTTATTTGTTTTGTAGGATTTGAGTACTTTGTTGAGGCGTTCAAAGAGGAAAGTCCAAAAGTCGTGCAAAGGGCCAAAATTACGTGCACATTCACTGACATGGGTTGCGTAGTGATGATTAGGTTTGATAGAACTTGATCCATACAGCTGGCAAATCATAACACATCAGAAATCCCCCGAACATGTGATTTTACTCACCCGGATAAGCCCAGAAGCATATTCACGAAGGAGCCTATCAACGTCATTGATATCTTGGTCAGATATTTGATGTCGGACAATGATGCGAAGCGCAGCGCTAAGCTTCAGGAAATTTTCAGGGTCATCTGGATGTAGGCAGAACTTTGCGTCAGTACTGTCATCAGTATTGTCAAGGCCTTCGTATGCTGGAGCAGTAGGAGCAGGCGGAGGAGGAGCAGGGCGAATTTCTCCTTCAGTGAGATCATCGACTGTCTGCATTGTAGCTTTGCGCTTACGGCTTGCCTTGAATATGATCAACTATACGACTCCAAAATGCAGCAAATAATAAACATGCCTTGTGTGCAGCTGCTCGCGCCTTTTTCTCTGCAGCAATTCTAGCTTTCTCTGCCTGCTTAGCGGCAGCAGCACGAAGCTTCTCTAGGTTCTTGGCCTCTACTTCCTGCTTTTTCAGACTGGCAATGCGTGCCTTCTCTGCCTCAAAAGCATCCTTCCCGCGTTTCTTTGCATCAGCAAGAGCCTTTCTATTGTCAGCATTACGGGCAGCTTCAATTATCTTCTCCGCTTCGAGCTTCTCGATGGCGGCCACACGATGATGGAGTATCTGATCACTGGCGTCTGAAGGGGTGCATGCAGTCCACAATTGAGGTATCTAGAAGACAATAGTTTAGACTTTGATATTAATACAGCCATCACTTACAATAATGGGTCCATACACGGTTGCAAGCAACAACCACTGATCAGCTGTTAGGGATCCCCCAGCCGGTATGCCGATGTCTGTTGGTAGTTTACCACATGCTCCGGGTACTATAAACTGCGCATTTGTTAGATGATGAACACATTAAAAGACTAGAACATACATCTGCAAGCATCTCGTGGAGCACGTAGAGCTCATGATTTGGGCGCAAAATTTTACTTTGTACCCAAATATTATAGAAATGTGTCTTGACGAGGCCTGATTGTAACATTAATTTGTGTCATCACTAGCGATGGCCCGTGTCACTTACCCAGAAATAAATTATGCATTGGATCGATAATGATCTGGTCGACTAAGTTGAAGTATGGTAATCGGGAGAGTTGCGTATATCGTGTAGCGAAGTCCTTGACAAAATTCTTGCGCGTGCTGGCTGTTGGAAGATTTCGGTAACGGTCACCTAGCTCACGCTGTTCCTCGTTTGTCCGTGTGCGGAATGCTACAACAAATCCCAAATTGAACAATAGAGACAAATGTGTTACAATCAAAAACCTACCTCCTTCTTGAAAGGCAGCCGGTGTGGTTTTGTCGTTCAGAGTGATCCAACAGAGGGTGCAGAAATTAGTGTGTGAATGGGAGGCAAACCCACCCACTTTATGAGCAGCAGGCTTGTCACACACAACAGCAACTAGAATAACACGGACAAGTCTCCCTGATGTTCAAATGAGGGTCCGAAACAAGATGTGGTGATAATGAGGCACATACCATTAGGACATGACTCCGTTGGAACCCTGATCCCAAACTTCCACAAGCGCAATAGATCCGATATGATAGGACGAAGAAATCTTTGAATTTGATCCGGGTTTTGTTCCTTTGGACCAGGAAGTATGCTTGTACACATAAGATTCGATGTACGATATCTATAGATTATTAGTAGATCAGACTAAGTTGAGTTAATCGCCCTTACCGATACTCTGGGGGAAGATTACAAACTGAAAACGACGTTGGAGCGGAAGAGTGAGATGGTGTAATGTTGCTGCGGATGTACGAAAACCTACAAGCACGATTTGTTAGCAACTAGAGGTACCTGCATGCTCTATATACGTACCAGTCCAACCCAAGATTGACACCGATACGAAGCTCATTGTCTGGACCATTCTTTTCGTGAGGAAGGTTTGAGAAGAACAATTTACCGTTCGGATCCTTTAGTTTGGTGCGGCACACTGCGCCATCAAAAATATCGGTGTATTGTCCTGCAACGCGAGGTTTCATGCGCCACCCATCCAGTAGTGCTTCTAAGCCGGGTATCTTCAATAGAGATTTCAGCTGTTCAGATAGCGGAAGATAAGGATATTTTATCACCGGGGACTTGACTGCTCGTTGGTTACCCCGCAGAGTGTGTTCTGGCAGGAAAAGATCATCAAGGCAGATTGGACAGGTATCCACGGTATGCAGTGAACCTGCAGGAGGGTAAACTTCACGGCAAGAAGGGCAGACAGGAAGGGTGTAGATAGTCTTATCCACACCAAGTACCCGATTGCTGGATTGAAGCGTGATGAAAGGAGTGTCAATGGCGGGTGCAATCGAGAGTAAAATGCAAGCCAATATCGCAAGGAGTGCGTTGCACGCAACTCGTGGAAGATGAAACTGGAGGTGAAGCCATGAGACGAGTGCATATATCACTAGCAAATGGTGAGGGAGGTGCGAAAGATCCGTGTGGTCTTCTGAAAAGTAGTCTTCGTCAGGAAGGAAGGGATCAGGGTCGTCCTCCCCTGGTTCTGCCTGTATAGGCGCACAGTCTTCTTCTTCATCGGGTACATCAAAGCATCCATCTCCATCGAAATCCTGTATCTCCTCTTCGTCATCAAGATCAGCTTGTTCTCTCTGCATTTCCTCGACGGTCTTCGCAAGTTGCCGTTCAAAAGCGTGTTGTGCAGGGTCAACAGGGAGTTTGTGCGCGTCATGAGCCGTCAGGCGCCGAGAGCCAGCAGCTGTCGCATTGTTATATGCGTCAAAGTGCTCGACAGCCGCGATAAGAGCCTCGGGACTGCGCATATTAGGACCAAGGTTGGGCAAAGGGCTGTCTGGTGTTGGGATACCTAGATCTGCATCTATAAGTACCCCATAATCCAAGACGGCATCCTCCAAAGGGTCGTGAAACTCCGGAGACAAGGGAGGAAGAGGTTCGCGTAATGGAACCGAAAATCCTCGAGGAACTCGCCCAACATCCTGTGAGACGACGTGTTGCCCAACACGCCGGGTAAAGTTGGCCTGATCAGCAAGAGTTCGTTGGCGTAAATCAGAGCGCTCATGTGAGCGAAATACGTGAGGCGGAACGAGAACGCCGTTGCAGTTCGTAACTTTGCAGTAGCAGCGTACGAGGGGTGGCATGTTGGTGCGCTCGGAGGTGTATGTTTTTGACTTAGGGACTTGGACGCGTTTTGATGTGTCACGTGAGCTTGTTCCTATTTCTTTACATATGTACAAGCAGGTACTACATAGAGCAAATTGAGAGCGAACGGGCAGAGCGCGCGGTCCTGTAGCAAGTGGAACAGAAGATTAGGCTAAGTAAGGGGAGCACATCATTCACTGCAAAATTTGGAAACTTGAAATGGCTCACATTTGGTATAAACAACCACAACATCTAGTATCTAGTAGTGCGAAACTTGTTCGATATGCTACTAGTTGTGCTAGTCTTCATCAAATGCGGGATCGTCTTGTTTTTTCTGAGGACATAGTCAGTAACTAGTAGAGAGTACATAGAAAATAATCAGGTACATACCGCATGGTACCAGCGATAAAATTCTACTGGTGTAGCAGGCTCTGATTCGGGTTCGGTCACGCTCTCGTCAATGATGTCGACCAGTTGCTCAGTACTGCTAACAAGCACTTGAGCAGCACACTTCTTAAATATGTGCTATTCAGCGACACGAACGAATACAACTGAGAAAAACTCACGATATCTTCAGCAGCCGGCTCCGATTCAGGTTCTGTCACGCTATCGTCCACTACCGGAGGACCTCCCTTGACAACGTCTGATAAAAATGATTGATATTGCTTGAAATGTATTTAGTAAGATAAATCAATATAACTACTATGCAAACGCTTACAGTTTTCTGGGCCTTTAACCAATCATCAAGCACTCCCGGCGTCTCGGTGTGCGTGTCGCTAATGTCAGGACCTTCTACAATACCAGCTTGTGAGCTTAGTTGCTGGGGAGGCTTTCCGATAGATATTTCAACGGTCTGCAAAGAAAATTAGTTGACATCAGTTTAGTTGCACAAGGGACTTACTATGGGACCTGGTGTTCTGCACTCAAACGTGAATTTAAATGCTTTCACCTCCACGGGCAGCTCGAGCTTGATTGCGTTGCGGGCTGCCATAGCGTGAGTAGTAAGTGCAAGCTGTAACGCAGGACTTCGACGAATTTTTGAAAAACTTACTTTCCTCCAAACGCGACCTAAACAGACGTCGAAATGTCGAATATGCGGTGTTGATTAGTGGTGGAATAGCAGATATTTGAAGAGAATAAACGGGGTTCGAATAGACGTGTTGGTGAAGTTGGAAAAGCGTCTGTTTACATGTGTTGCTTCAGACCGAGCGAACAGAATTTGCGACACGTCGGATTTACATCTGATTACAAGGTAGGTACGTTTAGAGTCGTTTTACACACGCTGTCTTCCTCTGTTTAGGATCTGGCTAAAATCTCGTTTCCGCAGTGAATCCTGTGGCGCACACACGAGCTCGCAGGTATCTTCAATCTCAGATGATCATGGACAGACTCGACTAGTAGCCGGGGGCTATGGCCTCTAGCAAGATTTAGGAGACGATGTAGTTCATAGATGAAAGTCAAAAATAATTTATCTTTAGACTTTATCTTTAATTTTAATCTTATCCAACCCTTCGCAATTATTTAGTTACACGACCTTCTTGATCACTGTACATCATCATGTCTTCAACAACGCGTCCAATCGTTTTCATGGACATCAATATCGGAGAGACACCAGCGGGTAGGATAAAAATGGAGCTCTTTAGTGACGTTGTCCCAAAGTTTGCCCCTGCTACCTGCCGCTATGTGCTGTCCTCATTAAGTTTACAGGACTGCTGAGAACTTTAGGCAGCTGTGCACCGGTGAATGCAGGTGCGTCAAGGCCATCAAGATAAACAATTCTTTATGAACGCCTCTATATTAGACGTGATGCGCGACCCCAGGGTTACAAGAATGCAACTTTCCACAGGTAATCATCATCGCGACCTCGAGTGATCGAACTTCGTTGACGGATTCTGGGCAGAGTGTATGATAGCGTCTTCTTGACATCCACGATGATTAACGCGCGCGTCTCAGTGTACCAAATTTTATGTGCCAAGGTGAGCATGTTGTGTAACTAAATCATTTTGGCCAGCCCAATCCCATGCCTACTTGTAGGTGGAGACTTTTTGAACGGTGATGGAACAGGATCGTTCTCGATATACGGAAAGAATTTCCCTGTAAGTGCACTTATGCTCTTCATGGCGGGGCGTGCAAGTTGACTTTTACAGGATGAAAACTTCCAAGAGAAGCACACTGGACCTGGCTTACTTTCTATGGTTTGTTATGTCTTCTCCGTTCCCAAACATCTATCTCATAATGATTTGTAGGCAAATTCAGGCACTAATACAAACGGATGCCAGGTATTGATCTCCACAGTTCTGCAATTCTGCCTTAATCTTATTCCTCGCAGTTCTTCATAACCACAGCAAAATGCGATTTCTTGGACGGAAAGCATGTGGTTTTTGGCAAGGTCATCGACGGCATGTTGACACTTCGTAAGATTGAGAATGTCCCTACGGGACAGAACAACAGACCGAAACTGGTCGTGAAGATCGTCGGTATGTAGTCAATGTCAATTTGACGAAAAGGTTTCTCATGTGTATATCGCAGAGTGTGGGGAAATGTAACCACCTGAATCAACAACATATGAATGATTGCCTATCGAAGTCGGGAGGCTTTCGAGCTCGTTGGATCCACCCACTTTGTTGCACCTTAGTCGCACCGGCAGACGTAAACTTAGCATTATTTTTCATAATTCGATTTTACCGAGTAAATGGCGAAAATGCAAGACGTTCATGATGAGCTTAGCTTTAGTTCAATCAATGCCAATCAGAAAGCATGGATTTTGGTTGTGATGGAAGATACATGGGCTTATGAGTGGCCATAATGAATAAAAGACTAGTAATCTAGTCTGATGCGGTTGTTAGCCGGGCTAAATCAAAGGTCGATCAACCTCATCCATAATATAAAACATTGAGACGCACTGTAAATGAGTTGGCCAGAGTGGTGAACAATGCGTTTGATCAAGCCCTCCTTCTCCAGATGTCTGATAGCAACGCGTGCCAAGCTTCCATTGACCTTCAGCCGCTCAATGAGAATGCTCTGGCTGATAAGACGCCAAGTGGGAGCTTCCTTCATGATACGGTCGAATGTAGCTTTGTCGCAGACGACGGCGTGCTGGGCCTTGTCCTTGACCTTTCCCTTCGACCACTTCTTCTTCTTAGCAGCCTTTCCGCCAGATGATGATGGTGGTGGAGCTTTTGCCTTGGCCTAAATCAAAGGTAGTCAGCACCACATCTATATGCTTAATATGACATCCAAGGGCTGCAACAATCTGAACATCCTACAATCCAAAGCACCGGCATGTTTCATGCTTTCTGCCCTGGAAATCATCATCAATGGGTAAACACTCACCATAATGTCGTGGCCTCTTCGTCGATGTCGATGAACTGCACCTGGTCTGGCTTGACCGCCAATCTGTCGGCGAAATCCGGCTATTCAGGCGCCGCATCAAACTCACTGACGTAACTGTGGCACCGATCATACTGGGTTGAGTGGGAGAGTTAACAAGCATCCCACTGAAGTTTGGGTTGACAATATAATGCATCCCTGGCTGCTCCTTGCCCTCGCCCTTCCATCATTAGCAGCACTCGACAAGACCCACGGCGTTTCTCCCTCTCTCGTCTCGAAATACTCACCCAGCACGAAGGGTTCGCATCAAACATGGACGTGTTTAGATGGTTCGAAGGAAATTGCCTGGAGTGCGGTAAATGATGACTATTGTGATTGTCAGGATGGCAGTGACGAGCCAGGTGCGAATCCGGGTGGTTCTGGTCAGGTAACTAAGTTGTATTGACGTAGTTCTGTATTCTGTAAGGCACGAGTGCCTGTCCCAATAACAAGTTCTACTGCCGCAATGAGGGTCATATTGGGGCAATTATACAAAGCTCTCGTGTTAATGATGGACTTTGCGGTAAGTTTGCAGACATGGTAGCGTGATTTCATTATACTCATCTGAAAATAGAGCAGGATTGCTGTGATGGATCAGACGAGCCTTCAGGCGTGTGTCCGAACACTTGCCAGGAAGTTGGAGCAGAACACAGAAAGAAGACAGAAGCAGAGCGTAAGCTGCGAAAGACTGGATCCAAGATACGATCTTCATACATTGCATACGCGCATAAGGAGAAAAAGCGCTTGGAGGCACTCGTTGCTGATCTTGTGAAAGAGATTGAAACGAGAGAGAAAGAGGTGGAGAGATTACGAGGTGCGTTGGCCCAATAGCCGGAAGTTTTTTGTGGTAACGCCCTTTTCAGACATCGCAGAACGCGCAGAATCCCTCTCGGCTGCTGAGCTGGAGCGTAAGAAACAGTCTCGTACGTGTGTCCTGACATACTCTCTGCAATTTTGACTCACAAGTATGTTGCAGCCCTCTACCAGTCACTCCTCGTACATCATACCGCACTCAAATCCCTTCAGAAAGAACACAAGAAGCACCTGGAACGCGAGAAAGCTCTTGGCGACATCTTGACCTCACTCCGCACAGGTTATAACCCTAACTACCAAGATATGGCTGTCCTCGAGGCTGTGCGCGGCTGGGAGGCCCTAGCAGGATTACCTCACATAAACGACGTACGCAAGGGCGACGACGGGGAAGCCGACACTACCGCGGAGAAACCGAAAACAGAGGATGACGTTGAAGATGAAGGTCTCTGGAATGCAGCAAAGATTGAGAAGGAGTTGGATCAGTTATTGAAAACAGATCATGTAACGCTGCTGCTAGAACATGACCAGCTTGTTGGGCCTGCTTCGGCCCAGTCCCTCTGTAAGTTAAAAGAAATCGCTGGCACCACAAGAAACTGACGAGTTTTAGTGCTTGATATCTCAGCCTACCTTCCAGACGTTCTGCTCCCATCCTATCATAGTTTCCGCGACTCGGTTCTCTCGGCTCTATCAGTTTTCGGGATCGGACGCGGGGGCGCGACCGACACGTCTGCTGGTAACTATATCCTATGCGACTGAATGTATGTGCTCATCCCACCTTAGAATCAAATCGTGCACGTGTAGCCCTTTCGGACGCGGAACACAGCCTCAAGCTGACCCAGGATGAGCAACGAAGCGCAAATGAAGACCTCTCGGATATCTTTGATCCTGATGGCTTTGGCCCAGAAGGCGAGTGGAAAAAACTTGACGGCTTGTGCCTGTCAAAGGATACCGGAGAGTATGTGTTGTTGCTTCGAACTACTTGGAAGTATACTCACGTTTCGCAGGTACACTTATGAAGTTTGCCTCTTCGACGAGGCGAGGCAAATTCCCAATAGTGGCGGTTCCGGTTTCAGTCTCGGGTATGTTGTTTAGGGATTGGTGCTATGAAGGCGCTTATTTATGTGCCTCCAGAAAATTTTCTTCCTGGAACAAAGCTGCTCGAGCTGGTGAGCTAGATTATTACACCCGACAGCACTATACCCAGGGGGCCAAGTGCTGGAACGGCCCCCATCGCAGTGTTGAGGTAAATATTTGCATGTTCCTACTTTCCCCACAACATTGATTTGTCCTTATTAGCTCGTCCTCACATGCGGCACCGAAAACACGTTACTGACTGTAGCAGAACTGGAAAAGTGCGAGTACCAAATTACAGGAACGACCCCAACACTATGTCGCCCGCTAGAGGACGAGCACACCAAAGACGAACTGTAGATTTTATGACATTAAGTCTAGGTACAGTACCTCTGCATGCATGTATTTATTATGTGGTCAGGTTAACCTGGAGTTCCACTTCCATCCCCTTGTGTACGAAAGACTGTCCAAGGCAAACGATTAGTCGCAACGCTAGTACTTACACGAGACTCGCCGGAAGTTATTGTTTCCTCTTGCCAGGAAACCCACGAACAGGCTGCTGAAGGCGATCAATTAATCGCAGCGCTCGCTCGTCCGAGTCAAACAGCGCATGTGTGTAGGTTTCAAAATTAATATTGGAACAAAGATTGATGTGGATCAATATTATGCCGAAGTAATTCCAGGCATGGTCACAGTGTTCTGGTTTGAGACATCATACTATGTATGTAAGACCCTTTAGAGCGAGAATGTTGGAAAGAGTTTGAATGTTTCTGCTGGTAAATAAGGTTATGGTGCTCACTTCATGACGGAACAGATTTTCTACAACATAGTGAAATATAACTTTGTAAGTCAACTACACGGCTTGTCATCGACCAAAATCACAATGATTCAGCCATTTCCCAAAGGTCAAGTTGAATATGTCTCCGTTCAAGTTGTATGAAAGGTATGGGAACAAGACGAACTACATACAGCGCTGCAAATAGCACAAAAATTGTACATGTCTCGATTGATGGCATGGCTGGTTGTGTGTATTGACGGTACATCAGCCTGACGGATATAGTAGCTCCTCATTCTCTTTCAAAAAAAAGTAAAGCAAATACCTCTCACGGAAGGAGTGCCAGAGACCCAGCACTGGATCCAGCATAAACACAGTCCATCTTCACATCCGGGAGCGGGTGATCACTTGTCCCTTTTCAAAAGTGTCAATGCAGAATTGTCACCAGCATATAAGTACCCTACCAGCATGACAGTACGGAATACCGTCCTCCTTGTGTCCCCACCACATCATAGGCGACCACTCATCCACGAGGTTGGCGAGCGTCTGGACGTGGCCATATGCAGCTGGCTGGGGACCGCGTGGTCGGCGCAGTGCGACGAAAGTGAGAAAACAGGCAAATATAAACAGTGCTATGCTTAGATTCCAGATCTACACGAGGGGCGGGGGTTTCATGACAGTTTTACTCGGGCAATAAGTGCGAACCTGGGCAGTCAACATGCCTACCGACAAGTCTCCTACTTGCCCGCCAATGGCGTCATTAGCTGTGATGAAGGAAAGCCCAAACATCCAGTCTGCGATCATCGATGATGGTGTTCAATAACACCAATAGAGAAAACTAGGCGTGAATGACTCACGCAGGAAAGGCTTCGCAACGAAAAGTACGAGACATACCGGATGAGTGAAAATTGGCTTCAGAGGGTTTGTCGCCTTTGTAAGTCCTTTCCTTCCGGCAGCGCATCTCCACTGTCTTTCGTCTCGAATGACATTCACGATGAACTTCGAGCAATGCAGCCCAAATGTCAACGGCCCCTGGACAACTGCCATGGTTACGAAAACAAGGATCCACACCTCAAAATTAACACCCGGCATGTCATACCCGATGCAGTTGGACGACCAATTTGGATTGAGCAACCTGGGCAAGAACGACCACGATTGGATGGTCAGCGCATCGCTGCACATGTAACCCGGCCGTGGCGTCATGCATACTTGTTCCAGATATACATGACGAGTGCGGCCCATCCAGCGCATGCTGCAACGATACACCAAAGAGAAATGACAACTTTCCGGATGCTGGGGTGAGCGTGCCATGCAGAGGACTGTGTCTCTGAAGGCCTTGCTGGATCTCCATACACTTCCAATGCAGACACACAACACATACATCGGAAAGGAGCAGGGGTCAATTGCGTGTGGTGAACCAGTGCGGAGGTCAAGTCGAAGGGCGAGGAGCTCCATGTCAATATTTTGACAGCTCGCATCCCTGATAATGCGATCATCACCTGGAGGAGTGTGACGCCCAAAACGAGGAGAGGTAATCCTACGAGGACAATACCGCCCTCATCCTCAATAAAATTAAGTGACGTTTGATAATTGAGACATACAACGAGTGAGGCCGAGCTGTAGGATAAAATGAGGAGGACAGCCGAGATACTGTTAAGTAAGGCACCGTTAGGGTTATACCATCCACGAGCTGCGGTCAGAAGACGTAGATTGGTGTTGAAACGAAGCCAAGACTCTGAGGCTAGCGCAGAGCGCAATGAGATGTTGTGTACGAAGCCTATGGACTCGGTGCATAACGTGACGATCAAGTCAAATGCCAGGGTCAACATCTCCTCCTGCAGGTGCAACTGAGCATCATCAAAATACAAGGAAACCATGTTGATCACGGTTACTCCCATGACTTCGTGATTGGCTAAAGTGACAATCCCTGCAGCAATGCACGAACAGCTGAAAATACTTGAGCATGCCACTCCGACAAGGGCATATCTGCGACTCGTGAGACTGCGGTCATAGAAATCGGCTGCAGTACCAGCAGCGAACTTCGCATTAGATACAATCGAGTCAAGGTCCTGGTGATTCGGGAGTGCATCATATGCAAAAAGACTGGATAGATGCGAACTTCCTTCTATCACTTTGGAAGAAGCCGCCATGGGAGGCATCTGAAGGGGAAAGGGACTAGGTAAGGTAACAAGTAGTTAGGAAAGTGCACGCGGAACCGTTAATGAAAGAACTCGCCTTAATTCTGGAAAGGGGGAGATGATGCGAGGGGAGAGGAATCAATACGCTGATTGAGACAGAGAATCTTGAAAAGGTGAAATTTATGTGTATTGATGAGGGGTGCTAGTGGAGGTAAGCGTGACGTACAAGAGTCGCATCTTATGCTCGAACATTGTTCAAGACAACGCGCAGGTAGCTCGTCACATACCATATCCAAGAGACAGTTTTGGTAAATGATGGTAGTAGCATCTTAATTGCGACGAATTAGGAACTACCAGACACTGCCACCACGGTGTTCCATGGCTGTTCCACCAATCGCGTTGCTCCATCACTATAAGCTCGCCGTAAAGCCATCAGTTTCTTTTTGGCGCTGCTGGTGCCTATATATCTAGCATCGGTAAATTCCAGTCTTTTCATAGGCCAAAAATTTGGGGTCTACAGGTTCATAGAACACAGCGGGAGCGTTGCCCGCATGCTAGTGCAATATCCGTGGCTCAGCGCTCATCGCCCGCCTTCATTTGTTCTCATCAATACCTAGTCTGTGGTGTCAGTCAATCCTTGCTTGGTCTGCAAACTCACGTGGAACAGGATTCGCGACTACTAGCATTCATTGAGTTCTTTGGCCAAAGTGCAGCTAGTGCAAAATTCCCAGACACGTTCATCTCCTTATCGCTCTCGCTTTCCTACACGAACATCGCACGATTGCATGAGGGTGGTCACCAATGTTGGGAAGCTGAATGTATGCGACCCCCGTTGTCGGAGAAAATGCCAAGGGCAGAGTATGACACCCAGTCAGAACTTGGTTTTGGATGTGACCTTTGATGAAAAAGTAGACAAGAATTAAAAGAGGACAAATCATATACCGGCTGAGTGAGGACCCTGTGAAAGTTGCGTTGACTTTTAGCAGCATGAATCATTCAACAAACCTCGATCCATCGTGGAATTCTGTTCATCAACAAGTATGCCAGGAGCTCCACAATATTGATAATGCTAAGGGCATCAATAATGCTAAAAGACGCATAGGTGACCAGACCGGAGAGCGCTCCTGCCCGGTACTAAGTCAGAAGTGCTGAAAATGGTGTAGTATGCGCTGCACCATGTTAAAGAAGCTAGGGAGCCATGCAATTAGACTGCATTGATTTCGGCGGTCCATTATAGAAAGGGGGGGGGGAATATGGTAAACATGCGAAATCCTCACTTCACGAGTGCGTTGCCCCTGCTCGATGTGTCAATGAGAGTCACCTGATGTCAATGCTGCACATACCTATTGACCATAGCATATTTGTGTGATAGCTCCTTGTCAGTAATGGCTTCGCTGTCTCCGTTAATAACAGCAATAAATCCTGGTGCTAAACGCTCATCCACCGTCTTCCCGCTCTTATTTCTGCTAGCAGTCAATAAAGCATGAACACCTGCCCTTGTGCGCTGTCTTTCTGTGAGCGCGACAGGTCTCACAACGTTCTTTCCTGAGCGCTTCTGTGATATGCACTTAACAGCGGGGGCAGGGTGATGAGAGAGCTGATGAGAGCATGGTGGAGGATAGGTGGCGGAGGATAAGTAGCGGCGGCGCGCAGGTAAGAGCATGAATATAAAGGAGAGTTCAGGAGACGATACGTTCTGCCCTTGCACGCTTTCCATGGTTAAGCAAGGGAGATGCGAGGAAATAAAGAAGGTGGCGATGAAGTGCTCAAGTCGAGGCTTGATGAAGACCCCATTAGAGAGTCAAGTAACACTGCACTCTGGTTAAGTGTTTGTTCATTGGCAGTAAAACTATTAGCACGGCGAGCAAGGACTGGGAGCGCGTGTCTCAGCGCGACAATATGGGTAGGGAAATACGTTGAGGACATGATAGAAACAAGTGCCTTAACGCATTAAACGTTACTGGGCGCATGGTCACTAACGATCACGAAGAGAGCCCAAAAGAAAGAATCTAACAGGCGACCGACGACAAACAGCAGTAAACCCGCTCTCAGGCCCAGGCTCGACCCCACTTTTCAAATCTCATGCCCATTCTTGTAAGTGGGCATCTCCCTGTCGAGATTCTGCCGACTGCTCTACCATCGTTCTGCTTTGTAGGATGCTCGTGCGCAACCTCCAAACAGTCTATTGACACCATCAACATAATCAGATCTGCCCGCTCTGCGGTCCAGTTCTTCAATGCCTCAATCAGACTCGGAGGATGACGAGGTCCATCAGGAGGCCAATAAACTAGCCGTGCATGGCCTCACAGACGCGCCTGACATCTATATAGGTTACCTTCCATCATTTCGTGCACACTTGCGAGATACCAGAGCCCACCTCGCCGGCTCTATTTCCTTCTATGACACCCCCCATCTCAGTCCCTCAACCAAGTCTACGCCCCCTCCGCATACTAACCAAGATGACATTACCTCTTCTCCTCCTCAACAAGTCGAAGATGGTCCTGAACTATCCCTACTGACACGCGAATCAGGATCAACCATCTGGAGTTCCTCACTCTCTTCTTGGTCCCAAACTGAGGTAGACGCGTTCTTTCACGCATTGTCGGTCTACTCTCGTTGGAGGCCGGACTTGATCGCAGAGGCCGTAGAGACCAAAGGCGAGGTCGAAATTGTAGAGTTCCTTATCACTTTGGATTCTTGCGCGCGTTCTGGTGCCACCGGGACAGGTGACATCATGTCAACCGCCCCTGCAGCGATTGAAGTATCGGATGAGTGGATAGTTGCCGAAGAGGCCATGGCTGCCGCTTTAGCTGTTGAAGAAACCCATGGTGAACTTCAGGAACTGGAGGCGCTAAGGAGAAAGAGGGTAAGGGACGCAAAGGCGGATATGATCCCGAGAGGAAAGCGGAGGCGTGTCACGGCCGAAGTTGGCGAGGACGAAGATTCAGAGAGGGATGATGTCGAGGATGAGTCGATGAGCGTAGAGGTCGTCAAAGGAAAGGCTCGCTTCAACAAATGGCACGCGCGTAAGATCGCTGCTTGGGAACGAGACGATCTGCTTGGAAAGCTTGAGGACGTGCATTTGCAAGTTTTGGATGTGATGCTGCGCGAGGACGAGGAGGCACAGAAGGGGAAGGACCTAAGCCGCGAAGGGAGTGCTGACGCGATCCCACAGGACCCAGACACCAACTTGAAAGTGGACATGACAGCACTCACTCCCACGTCTCGTCGACGCCTTACAAAGCGGCTTTACATGCGACGGAAGCGTGCGCAGCTCCGAGGCGAAGATGTGGTACCAGTGACCCTCGCAAGAATGAAACCTGGGAGGAAGCGAAAAGAAACGGCAGCTCGAGCGGTGGAAGAAACTGACAATGAGGGAGTGTTACCCTCTGGACAAGATATTGGGAATCGGGCGACAATGACTCTGGATCTTACTGAACCTGATTCCGAAGCCGACAACAACGACGGGACCACAGGCAAGGCGACCACCAAGCATATTAGTGTGGGCGGAAAAACGCGTTACCAGAAAGTCAAGTCCGATTTCGAAAATGCTGGGATCAATGCATCCTACCTTGGTGAACATGGTATGGATTTGTTCCATCTCGGGCGTTTGGGAAAGCTCATGGGGTACGTCTTGATCACGAATCTCGTTGTTGATTTCTCATTCATTGTGGTATAGGATGTACAAATCGCTCGAGCAACCTCCAGAGGATGATGTCAGCACCACCTTCATCTCCCCAGAGTTAATACGGTACCTTCAAGCATCGGTAGTTGCGTTCACATCGGATGTCATACACCGCGCAACCGTATGGAAGGAACAAGCTAATGAGCTTAAGGGCCAGAAAAAGGTTTGGAAGGGTGCGCTACACCAGGTAAATACTATTTCATTCCTACATCTCAGCCCACTCACTCGTATTCCCCTGTCTGTCAGATAAACCAACCAGCCGTTCAACATGCATTAAAGACAATCGGTGCAAGGAGTTTGAGTCAGGAAGAGCACTTTTCAAAGCTCCTTCACCGGTACGAATTATCTCCGGACAAACAGAAACGCAAGCAAAAATCTGGCACCCCCGCAGATGTGGAGGACGAGCGAACGAGTGCTGCCGGACATTCTCCCGATGCGGAAAATGAAAACTGTGACATTGCACTCTCGCCTCATCATGCAATATACACGCCTGCATTGCTCGCTCCCGCCTCGTTTGATATTGGTGCTGTGGATACATTCTTCCCGGGTTATGAAAGACAGTTTCCGTCGAAAGTTTTGATCAATGAGGATTCGCGCGATGCGGTGGAGGCGTTGTTACTCTCGGATGAGACAGACTCAGAGGCTCTAGATGCTGAGTTGGTGGAGGACGAGATGTTGGATCAAGCTGATGTGGAAGCTAGTAAGAAAGTCGAGGAGCAGCTATGGGCCGAAGTCGAGATAGAAGAACCTGAGGGAGACGACGCAAGCGTGACGTCGGAGCAGTAAATATCTGAATGTGGATAATAAAATCTAGCTACCCCATCACTTTATAGTTGCTTAATATATATAGTACATGTTGCCGTTACATATTGCATCAAGCGTTGGCGTTTGGAGACGACGCATGACAGGGGCGTTTGAGGGGGAGTTGGCCAGGGAGATAAAATGTACAAAGCGCAATTTAGGAGATGCAGGCGATCATGGTCCTTAAACGTTTCACTCATATACACATGAACACAATCGTCTACTCACTAGACTCATGAATCATGATCACGACAGAGATCTCCTAGAGGTTATGCCAGCCAGCGCTCTCATCAGCTAAGAGGAGGGTACATGATGATACTAGTGTCAGGAAATGTAGAGAATGCCAATCAACTATTATCTAGTCCAACATATATATCTGCGAGTAGATCATGTCCGAGACAGAATAAAAACAAAACACACTGCTGGAAACTGTGGAGTATGGCCAAAGTATGGCGACATTCCGAGCTACGTGAAACCAATAGACAGCATATGAACCACAAGTGCATTCCTGACAATAAGGCTGGCCACGCGCATCATCAACGCACAGCCCGACTCGTTTGGGTCCTACGTGGATCTGTCGACAAAGATAAATAAATAATTGTCTTGAAAAATGGAAGCTTCTCACGAGACAGATGCTGGGGACTCGGCACCGGAACCAGCGTAAACACAACCCATCTTGATTGCCTGCAGCTCGTGATCGCTCGTCCCTGTGTTTGAAACCATTAATGCATCATCCTCATGACCATACATTTACCCTACCGGCATGACAAACAAGACCGTCCTTCTTGTGGCCCCACCACATAACGGGACTCAAAGGCGAGTCTATGAGGTTGGCGAGCGTCTGGAGGTGACCGTATGCAGCTGGCTGGGGGCCGCGGGGTCGGCGCAATACGATGAAAGTAAAAAAACAGGCAAATATAAACAGCGCTACACATAAGTTCCAGATCTGAACGAGAGTGTGAGGATGTTGCAGTAGTTTTACATGGGCAGCAAATGCGAACCTGGGCTTCAAACATGAGTACCGCTAATCCTCCAGATAGTTTTCCGTCCTCAGCGCCGTCAGCCACGGTGGTCGCAAGCCCAAACATCCAGTCTGTTATGGTTGATGATAATGTTTAGTAGCACCGATCAAAAACAGGCGCAGATGACTCACGCAGGAAAGGCTTCATGACGAAAAGTATCAGACAAATCGGATGAGCAAAGATCGGCATCAGTGGGTTTGTCGTCGTTTTAAGTCCTTTCTTTTCGGTAGCGCGTCTCCACTGCCGTTCATCTCGAATGACGTTTGCAATGAGTTCTGAGCAATGCAGCCCCAATGTCAATGGTCCCTGGACAACTGCGATGTTGATGAAGAGCAGAACCCACACCAGAAGATCGACATCCAGAGGATTGACACCCGGAATATGATACATGACGGATACCTCCCACGGCAAGAACGTCCACACAAAGTAGTCGTTCTTGGTCCGGATATACGTGACCATTCCGGCCCATCCAGCACATGCTACAACAACCCCCCAAAGAGAAATGACAACTTTTCGGATACTGGGGTGAGCATGCCACGCCGAGGGTTGAGTATTTGATGGCTTTGCAGGACATGCATCAACACCCCGGTCAATTACACAACACATACATCGGGAACTGAACCGGGTCAATTTATTGTTGTGGAGCAGCGCGGCGGTTATATCGAAAGGCGAGGAGCTCCATGTCAAGATTTCGGCTCCCTGCATTCCCAACAGTGCAATCACCACTTGGAGAAGGAGTGCGACACCCAGAAAGAAGAGAGGCAACCCTGCAATGGCAGCAGATGCCGTATTCTGTGACGAGGAATAGTTGTAAGATATAACAAGTGAGGATGAAGAGTAGGATGAAATGAGGAGTAGGACCATGATGCCGTTAAGCAAGACACCATTAGGGTTTCTCCATCCACGAGCTGCAGTCAGAAGACGTAGATTGGTGTTAAACCGCAGCCGGCCCTCTGAGGCTAGCGCAGAGCGCAACGAGATGTTGTGGACAAAGCCCGTGGACTCGGTGCATATTGTAACGAGTGCATTTAGTATCAGTGACAGCATCTCAAACTGCAGGTACGTCTGCAGCTCAGAGTGACCGAGTTTCATCAGCGGAACCACCCCAGAAACACCGTGAATTGCCAGAATGACAACCCCTGTGATGATACAACAGAAGCTGATGATACTTGAGAGCGCCAGTCCAATAATGGCAAATCTGCGACTTATCGGACTGCGGTCGTAGAAATCGGTCCTCACAACAGTGGACTTTGTGTCAGAAGGTATGGTGTCAGAATCATCCGGGGGATTAGGGAGTAGAACGTCGTTGGGAAGAGGATGGGATGGATACCAATTTTCTACCACTGGTTTGAAAAAAGCTGTCATGAGAGGGGTGGAGAGTATGGCCACTCTGTGCGGGTAATGCATCACGTCGGACGTGGATTAAGTACACACACCTTCGCCAAGATGACCACAGCTTTGAGGTGACGGCAATCTGCCTCATGGCCAATCGTTGTAAGTCCGCACTAGAAGGTTATGTCACTTTGGCAAATCAGCAATGTGGCAATGCTGTCTAGATGGTTGTACGTGAGGAGGATAACGACAACTGCATGTGTAACTTTGAATATGCTAGAGAGGAGGGGGATGCCTGCCAGTAGTCACACCATGAGAAGTCAATTCTGCTCGCAGGTCTGCAGGATGCACCAAAATATGGCAATCATGTAGAATTGTGCAGTACATGCCATAATTTTGGAAGCTGTGCTACAGCGAAACGTCTCACAATCAAAATATGGTAGTGAGTAATACCACGCGAAGCTACAGTCTCTGGCACCCTCTTATCAAAGTTGGGTCTTCCCCGATTCCAGCATCCTCATGACATTCGCACCCAGAAGGCTACAGACCCATACTTGTTACTCACCTGGTTGATTGGTCCATGTAATGGTAAGACAACGAGTCTAAGGCGGGATGAATCGATGTCGAGAGGATGACTATATGAGGTCGGACGAGTAGTTTTGGAATCAGCTGTAAAGTTCTGATCAGAAAACAGTTGAAAGACAGTTCGATGATCAAATCAACATATAGGTCAGTACGTTCCTTGGCTTTTCTTGGCGCTTTGGTAATAAACGTAACAATCCAAGATAATTTAGGGCCTGGACAGCTGCCGTTTATTTCTCAGTTTGTTTCTCAGTTAGTTTCGTTTGCCATGACAAGGACAAACAAATGTAACCCTAACATCACCCAATATCTAGGTATTAATATTAAATAAGTCTTTTCGGCTCAGCGCTTATTAGCTATTCCCACACTGCATGCCTGCACGTTCTACACGTTGCCAAAACCTTTGTGCTCACTGCAAACAACAGTGAGCTCAAGCAATCTGATATTTCACTGTCAATTTTCAGATGTAATAATTACAGAAAACATGAATGCTACTAAGTTTTTCGGCCTATGAAATCAGAGTGTAAGCCTGGCACATGTGGGAATACCTGACAGCTAAAAACTTTTTTGTGCTCACTGTGGGCAACAGTGAGCTTAATATCTGAGCTCACTGTTGTTTGCAGTGAGCACAAAGGTTTCGGCAATGTGTCAGCATGTGGGAACAGTGCTGAGCCAAAAAGACTTATATAATATTAATACCTAGGTATCGAGTGATGCTAGGGTTACATCTGTTTGTCCATGTTATGGCGAACGAAACTAACTGAGAAACAAACTGAGAAATAAACGGCAGCTGTCCAGGCTCTTACTTACACAACGATACCGCCTCCAACCTTAATCCAACGGATATCATCAGTCTCTAAGACGGATTTCTCTGATGTTATCTCATCCATCGAGTACTTACAATGGGGGCGTAACGTCGTTTGCACATTCAAGTACCGGGAGCTCAGGTGAAGTCGTGTCATGATATTAGATGGTAGATCGCTGCTCCGTCACTTTTAGAATACCTGTAGTACAGATTATTGTTGAATATTGGTGCTTCTAACTTCGGACCCACTGGCCCAAAATCTAGGAAACGAGATTGGCTTTTCACCTTCGATTTTCCAGTCGCAAGTTAGTCGAGCAAGGCTGAAACAGTACTGGATGTACATTGTACTCGCCGAATCGACGCCGATCATAATAGTTCTTCGATAAATGCTGATGATTTTTAGTTTGTTTGATAGACTTCATGAAGACAATGGATAGACAAGTTGTAACTGTGACGGCTCCTGGATCACAGTCTGCATCGATCGATCGACCTGCTCTGTATTCTGCAACTGTTGAAAGTATACTGAGAACATGGAAGATCTAAGTTTTGTGTTGCCACAGCATATTGATCTAGACTCATAACCAGTCTGGACTACGTCTTTGACATTTTTAAGTTTGACGTAGTAAGCCAAGCTGGTCACGACTCACGAGCTTAGTATTGATCATGAATACAGGAATAAACATCACAAACGCCGTGGATCAGTACAAGGCTTTCGCTTTAGTATCCTTACAATCAACAGTAAGCAAAACAAATCGATCCACCCTAGTAAGCATCGTCATCGTCAACCATGATCACCTTTAATCTCCATTCTTGCCAATCATCATCCGGCTCGTCATCAGCCCATTCAAGATCTTCATCACCAGGATCTCCTGCAACCCCATTCATCTTGTGATCAACAATATTTTCAACACCACCTAATATGTCAACAGCCTCATCTTCCTGGAGCTTTTTGCGCATGGCGAGTTCAACTTCATTCTCCTAGTTATCGTTGATAAAAGAAGAGGATATGAATGCAAAGTACAGCTTACAATGTCAAATTCTGCTTCTCCCTCTTCATACATCACATTTTCATCTGCTTCTTCAAAGCCGCCGGCAAATGCACCCCACCGCTCCGGAGAGGGACAATGCCAAATGAGCACAGAACCTTGATTGGTCGTTGAGGCGAGTCGAGAGGCTTGTGGGTGCCACTGCAAATGGTCATGGTCGCCATGTCCAGTAACATGATCGAGGAGACGTACGTGAATATCAATAAGAGGTTCCCTACCGCCGTCCAAAGCGGTCGCAAATTGACCATCGTTTGAAATATCCCAAATGTATATTTTATGCGTCGCTGGATCCGCCGAACCTGTCCTCACAAATATTTCAAGTCAAGTCGATAATGCTATGGAGTAATTTACCTCCAGCGAGCCACTCTCCATCAGGGCTATAAGACATAGCATGCCATGAGACCTTGCTGATGGGATCATTGAATCTATGAGTAGGCTCCAATTCTGTTTCTAAAATCGCGCATTCGGCACCCACGATGGGTGAAGGATAAGTGGGGAGGATGAACTGCCTAATGGTGCGATCCGAGGAATTAGTAGCAAAGCGTCTGCAGAGCCGTAAACAGAATGATTATATCGGAGAATAGGGCACCTACCGTCCAACCTTCGCGAACTCTAGACTCTTCATGTTACCCGCACCTGCTATGCGATGCCGTGCGACCATCTTTAAACCCATTAGATTCAATTTCCATGATAGACTGGAAGTTTTACTATTTTTGTTCTGCTATTAAACACAAGTACGTTCCCTGTCGAAGTCCCGACAAATACGTGTCTGCCAGACGGATCAAATCGCGCGGTAGTCATGATGGAACTGAGTCTGTACGTCAGTGCAGGTCGTTAAGTAAAAACCAAACTAAATACCGCGCCCGTTCGTCGTCGTCATCTTCGCTCAAGGTCTCGCACAGTTCCACTCTCGCTCTGTGCTCCTTGCGCGAATCAACCACGTACGCCTCGCCCGTGCTGAGCAGTGCAAGTACTATGCGACTACGCTTGCATTCATTATAAACCTATGAGAACAAAAACAAAACAAAACAAACGCGCACCTATTCCTTGGATGAAAATATGCGCTAACAACCGGTGCATCAAATCGTATCGTATTGCAACGTTGTGGAGGATCCACTGGAGAAGCTAGATCCCAGATAATTACGTTCCAGTCTTTGGACGACGTCAGGACATAGCGGGAGTTTCGGGACCAGCTATGTAGATACGATCAATTGTCACGGGGCGTCGAGAAATGCTGCGCCACTCACTCGACGCTTGTTACAGCCTTGACGTGCCCTTCACACCACCGAATGACAGCGCGAGTGTCTAGATCCCAGATAGCAGCTGAACCATCTGATCGGCCTGCTGCGACGAATTTGCCAGTCGGATCAAAACGAGCAAATGATGCACCAGAGACCAGTGATGTTTGTACGGCGGTCGGGTGCGTAACGGTAAATGGGTCTTATCATGATGGCTCAGTATACATCATCGAAAACGACGCGCAAGCATACTGAGTAAGGAAGCATTCATGTTTAATTGTGTCCAGATGACAGTTTTGAGCTCTGAGTGATGTTTGAGCAGGAAGGAGTTAGTGCTCGTTATAGGTCACGTTGAACTGTCACGTCGCGTCCATTCTCCGAACAGCGATCATTGAGAATGAGCTCTTCAACACTTCCCAATCTACTTGCAGCCCTTGCTATCCCTCAAGACTTTTCCAGATTTGACAAGCTCACAGATGAACAAATCCTTGCTCAACTCATCAGGTGGAAAAACGGTGTTAGTACTAGCCTCACGAGCCTTCGCGATCTGCTCGCGACGCGAGATGGCATCCAAAGCCTGCCTGTTGACGAGCAGGCAGAAATTGCTGCGTCCGTAGCTGCGTTTGATGGTCCTGGTGAATGGATCGCAGATGACGCATCATCTCTCGCAATATGTATGCCTCCTTACAACTTGACTACCTTGACGGCTGTCTCACTATCATCACAGCCATACTCGACCCACTTACAGAACCACAAATCCCTCCTCTAGTACTAGCGCGTATCCTAACGCATCACCTCAAACCCGTTTTCGCCGCCAATCCGCATCCACGGCTTAATTTGCAGACGGGGCGCAAGTTACCTCGGCCAGCGGATACGCAAGACGCATATGAGGGACAAGTATGGAAGACGCGTATCGGAATTGGAAATGTTCTGGGGTGGTGTTTACGAAACATCGAGGTACGTGCAGCAGATGAACAAACTCTTGAAAAAACTCATCTCAATCACGTAGGCCAGCACATATGAATCAGTTTGGCACCTGATTCTCCCTCCTGTGATGACTTACCTCGACGATTTCGAAGCACCCTACAAACTGCGGGGAGTGCAACTCGCATCCGACTTGCTTTCTCGCGTTCCTCCAGAGCTTCTCAAGCGTACAGGAGTTGACGGCCTTTTATTCACAGTACGTCACGACCAATTTGAACTGATATGATGCACCCTTTCCTGCTGTGACGTAAATTTCAATTGCCTCGAATGCTAAAATTCTTGATTGCAGTCTCTAAGTGGTACATTTAATCATCTGCGCGATCCGTTCACCCCGGATCTGATTCGCGCCGCCGTTCCTACCACCCTGCACCTGATTGACCTCACCTCACCACCCTCACCGGCTCCGCCTCCCCCGGCATCTGGATTTCCCTCTGAAGGCCACACCATAGTAAAATCAGGGTCCTCCCGCGCAAATCCGGCCGCTCGATATGAACATCTATCCACACTCCTCGGTTCCTGCCTTATTGGCACTGTCTTCCTGTATGCATATGCCGATCCTGAGGCCATTCTCGCAGCGACAGACATGCTTCCGCTTGTACTCACCCATACCGGAATAGGCGCTGCCAGGTGGCTCAAGGTATGCCTTTACAAAGCCGACCTCAAGCTCTTGTGATGGCTTATCGTTTCTAGGCGTTAATTCCGCAGTTGACCCATGCACTTCTCCCACCGGATGTTCCTTCCCCCACCCAGCCTCTTAACGTTGATTTGAGGCTGAAGGTGTCTTCACTCCGTGCACTATGTACTTGCATTGAAACTTGTGCCCCCCGAATGTATCTGTGGAAATACAATATCATTGATGCAATTGGACGTGCATGGGCATGTGTCGTGGACATTGAATATGAAGGTCATGCCCAGCTTGCGGACGAGACAGGTAGGTAATTTACCCTTATGTAACTGAGTTTCTTCATGATGAATGGTATCCAGGTGCACGTAGCGTGGTATTGGAATACAAGACTCTTCTACAAATGGCCTGTGTTAAACTGGCGGAAGCATGCCCAAGCATCATCCAGGCATGATATCTACTCGCGTGACTTGTTGGTGATTCTCATCATGATATTCATATCTAGGAAGAATATCAACAGCTCATGACGTTTGATTCAGCGCTCTTTAATGGTCTGTTGGAAGGAGTTCTTCAGCCATGTCAGACAAACAACCCCTGATTCTTCTTGAAACAATTTATGGTATATTACTAACGACCAACCAGAATGTCCGTAATCCAGTGGCGATATATAGGCAGAATACAAATATGTGACTGCGTGAAAAGCGCCTCTGGATGAAAATCTGCCAGGATCAACTTCACAAAACACTTCCACGCAACGGCGAAAAAATCGCTCAGAACCCAACCCACTATAACCATAACGTTCAATATCGGACCGATGCGGCGATGGCAGACCAAAATTCATTTGGTGCCTCATTTCCTGCGAAGCAGAGGGTTCTTCGGTGGTTTGGGTTAAATAATCACGACGCAGTCTGCACGAGGACGAGGGTGCGGAACGGGGAGGTCGTGAGGCACGCATTGGCACCATAAATGTACATGGCAAGATGTGACTGGCTGAGATGGGTTGTGGGCACATATATGTTCAAGTGATGTTCAAGAGACAGGGGAAAGCTTAAACGCAACCCCGGAGCTCAGCGATCCCAGGCAGTAGAATGGGTAGGGGCACTTTCCCAATTGCTCCTCACAAAGGGCGACTGATTAGATGGGCGACCTGCATTTGTGAAAAATGACTGAGGGTTGCTGTGGGGTCGCGTTTGCTTGAGAGGCTTGTAGATAAAATGGATCTGTGGTGGTAAATAGAGTTTGCGACTCAACCGGCGTGCCGACAATCGTGATAGGCGTGGGCGCAGGGGTTGGTGCACCTTTCAACCCTGCGTATGCCCAAATGAAGGTTTTTGGAGACTGTGGGGAGGACGGGACTATCATGTCCTCAACCATGCGTTCCTCGTCAAGCTCGTCTGGGTCACACCATCCGTCGTCTAAACTTGGTCTACGGGAACGCGGACAGACGATGCTGTTGCTACGCTTCTTCTGAGTGATTTCTACGGGCATATAGCCTGCAGGCCACGAGATAGATGAAGAAGGTGTACGCGTGGTAGGTGTGGTGCAGTGTTGCACGTGTGCGGGGTCGCACCTAATCGCGCTTGAATTTCCATACGAAGTGGGCGAGCTAGAGGATGCATAGGAGGGAGAAATTTGATGAGCAAATAATGTCTGCGCGAGCTGCGCCTGAAAAGTGGGGCGCCATTACACCAGATAAGCACTTGCGGGGCAGGGGAAATAAGGTTTATAGTATGTACCTGGAGAGCTGCGAGGTCGATAGCCTCTTGACCAATGTGATTCGCATTGAGGGAGGCTACGAGGTCATCTACAGACATGCTCATTGTGAAGAGCCTTTGTGCGAGTGGCGGAAGGTAACGGAGGAGAGATGAACAGAGCCGTCATGCAGAGCCTTGTCAGGAGTATAAATCAATAATTCCAAAACACGTGGTAACTAATTCCATACAAGGGTAACAAGATTTCGGTTACTTCCGGTCCGCCTTCCTTGACCAACCCGTCATGCTCCGTTTCAAAAACTTAAGTGAGTGGCTCCGAGACTCCGAACACAGCAGCTTGAGCTTGGTCTCACAGACCACATTCATGTGCAACTTATTCCATCTTTTCGCCTTTTCGTGAGATCATTCACAGGAAAACTCTTGTATCACGCCAAGTGACGTCTTCGTTTTGGATGTACGGGAAATTAATCTTCTCTTATCGACTATGCTCGGTAGGTACTTAATCCCACCACCCTTCTGAAGTTCTGGTGCATCTGCTTGGTACGTTGTTTCTCATATTTGCGTACATGGTGACACATGCGTGCTGATTCAACCCGCACTTTCTACGGCCCACAAGTCCGTCTCCCCATCTTGAACCCCCCCAGGAACTGAACAAATCATATTTCCCGCGGACTGGATAAAGGCCGTCTTGTTTATTCTTGGTTGCGTCTTCCTGTGTGTCCATCTACAGATCTATGAAAGCTAGATCACTCGCGTCGCCTAATTCGCTCAGCTCAGCGGTGGTAGGCGGCAACTTCCCGCTCTTGGGTTTCTGAGCAGAAATGCGGACCGTTCTCCCTATCCCACTTTATCCACGAGAGCATTTATCGGATCCCGTTTCTCCTGCAGTAACAACGTTCTCTCGTTGAATTCATCACGAAGTTACGACCTACGTTCTGATTGTTCCAGCGGAAGCGCTTTGGCCGGCGCCGAAGACCATTTAGGCCCCCAATGGCTATTTACGGTGGTTTAGTGTCGTAAATCATATTGCACCGAAGAAATCATCTCAAGTACTAGTAGCAATTGCTGCATATACAGTCGTACATTCTCATGGGATGAAGAATAAACCCAGCACCAACTTTGACGAACAGTTATAGCATGTCAGAGTGAGATATGTAACTAGCTGCGCAGATCAAGCAAATCCGAAGGGCTGGACAAGTACTCCGAGGCAGTGCATGATGAAGTCGAGACAACCCTATTGGGGGTAGCTGAGCCTATGGCCCTGCAAATATATTTAAGATCATACAGTTGCCGATCAATCAACTCGCGAAGAAGCGCCAAGCGCGCCTCCTTCGAGCCGGGAAGAATGTCCACATCCAGTGAACAATGTCCCCTCACCCTCATCTCTAGGTCCTTTAACTGGGCAATGAACCCTGGTCTCGGACACACCGCAGGCCTCGCGCGCACGAGCAGCCCGAGTGCGTCCTTAAGCGACATGGAACATCTCGAGATAAGGTAGGCTGTGATAATCGTTGGAGAGCGGGACACCCCTGCGACACAGTGAACGAGAACCTTCCCTCCGCTGTTCCTAGCATCACTGATGACCTGGTTGGCTCTATCAATAGCCGTGTAGATGGAGGATATATCCTTGTCCAAGAGTTGCAGGCGGTGGTATTGGACAAGAGGGTGGTTGGGACAAACAGGCGCCCTGCCGATGCTGATGATGTGGGTAATGCCTGCAGAATCAATGAAACATCTCGATGCAGATGTATAAGGTCCAACGAAGATGTAAGGTGGCACTACCAACACTGCAGTATCGCGTTTGCTATGCCTGCGCACTGACTGGTCGGTCATTATGAGGATGAGGGAAGGTGCTGAGACGGCGAGACAGTGAGTTACCGAGCTGTGACTTCGAAAGGAAAACATATGTAAATGGCGGCCCTAACGGGCCACCCAACAATGAATTTGAAGGCGACCAGATATATCAGTGGTGCTTAACACTATTCTCCGACACTCTAGATATAGGGTGGCACGTACCACCCATGGCAAGAGAATAGATCTCTAATTTGTTCTAGTGTCAGTCGGCTATGACTACTCAAGATAGACCGAAGGATCAATCCATGAGTAAATGTTCAAGGCATGGTAAAAGGTGAGCGAGGCTTACTGCTTGGCTAAGACCGGTTAAAATGGATGCCTACGAGTCAAGAACATCATGTATTGACAGTGGAGTTACATAGTCATTTGCCAACACAAAATGAACTGAATATTCCACCTAAGACTTCCTCAACGCCGACATCTAGTCCAGAAACAGAACCAATCGCGCGAGCTGCATAACGTAGGGACTCTGCAGCGATGTCCACTTCCGAAGGAGCTGAGGTCAAGCATTGGTATGACACATCAGTGGAACAAAACGAAGGTACTTACAAAAGGCGATGAATTCTTCTAAATGCATGACAGCTTGCTCAAGAAAATCTCTGTGACGAACATGTGTGATGAGTGGGCTTGTGCAATCAAAACCATCACTGTATCTGTTAAGAAAGATCAGGGTATCCATCCATCCAGTAGATATTGAACCTGTGCAAAGTACCTTGTTCGCAAAACCTGTGCGAGACCATCTAGAAACGATTGAGTGCCCTCGGATGTGCGAAGACTCGCTGTCCAGAACTTGGGACGTTTACTGTCATAGTCATCACCATACTCCATGAAAGTGAGAGACTGGTTGGGAGGAAGGCTCGTGATAGTATCAGATTTGTTCAACAAGAAAAGGGTATCTGGTTTCAGGTGGCCTTTAACCTCATCTGGGATTCGAACTAGGGCATTTTCCGAAGAAGATAAAACATCAGGAAGGGATAGAACACAAAGAGACAGATCAGCCTCCTTAACCCTGAGCGAACCGTTAAGAAACTGATACAGCACATTATGACTTGCACATACGCATTGCCTGCACGGCCCACCCCTACCTGCTCTACAGTGTCCAATGTCTCTCGCAGGCCAGCAGGTGTCGCTCAGAACAACCGGAAAACCGCCAATATCTAAAGTGAGCGTGAGCACGTCCCGAGTAGTTCCTGGAATAGGTGATGTAATAGCTGCATCACGCTGAGCTACAAGCAAGGGTTTGAATGAAGGTCCTTAAATAGCGCGCGACTTGCAGGACATACCAAGGAAATTGAATAAGCTACTCTTGCCAGCATTCGGAGGTCCAAATATTGCAAGTTTTATTCCAGAGCGCAGAATCTCCCCACGGCGGTTGTCATCCAGGTGAGACCGAATGCTGCTGATGATATTTGATGCACGATCATGAGCTAAAACCGTTTCAGATAAAATTACGAATGAGCATGTAGAGGACCTGCCTTCTCTAATCATCGCTTCCTGTCCAAGTTCGTCCACGTCCTCAGCCAAAATCGATAAAACCTTCAATAAAAACTAAACATTCCAGTATCTGTGACCTTAGTGCAGTATATCGCGCCCTTGCAGTCCCCTAGGGATGTTTGGGGTAAGTTCTAACATTAGGCAGTGATGGAAACTCCTACCTCAGCTCCGCTGACAGCAATTCTTCTTTGAGCTTCTGTTTCAGCATCAATCAAGTCGCGCAGGCCCTCGACTTGGGTGAGATCAAGTCGACCACCCTCGAAGGCACGTCTCGTAAATTCGCCTGGGGCAGCGGGCCGACAGTATGGTAGTTTAGCAAGTGCACGTAACACTGCAGAGAGCACTGCGCGCCCAGAGTGGATGTGAAGCTCAAGAGTATCTTCTGTTGTAAATGATTTTGGTCCTAATGTACACAATTAGATAACCCAAGACCTACAGCAAATCATCAGAACTTACCTTTGAAGAAAACAACCAAGCTATCATCGAGTCTCTCATCGGTCTCTGGATCGATGACGTGTCTACGCTGGAACATCCATGGTGTCGGATTGTCCCTAGACTTTTTTTTACGCGTCACTCTTCGCCAGACATCGAGGGCGTCAGGTCCAGAAACCCGAATAACAGCTATACCTGCTTTCCCAGGTGGAGTAGAGAGCGCGTATATAGTTCTACGCTGCGCATCAGAGAGCGTAGGCTCAGACTTGGCAGAAGAGGTTGCATGAGTACGACTGGCATACCCAGTAGCATCAAACCGCGACGATGACCTATTGAGGCGGTGTAATCTGCAGTTCCAGGGGGAATTTCTATGTAGAACGACCGATGCAAGGTTTGGGATCAGCAGGGAGTTATTTTCCCGAAATTGAATGTGTCTCCGTTGAATCCGTGGATCCTTTACAGCTTTCTGAATGGTACTGCCTCGCCATTGCCGCAACATTCACTGCCCAGCTCGCCGCCAGTCGCGACCAGTATACGTATGATGATAAACGCGGTGCTTTCGTAATTTCTCACGACTACAGCTTGCCCTTACCTCTCATCGCAAGATCTCACTACATAAACCAACTAATCCCACCCTTGTTATACAATCACATAGGTTGCCCAGTTTAATCAGGAGCCATGGGTCAAACACGTTCGTATCAGTTTTCCCATGACGCATTCATCTTCCACTCACTCCGCGATGTACAGCATCACAGTTTATGGAGGACATGCAGAAGCGGTCAAACTGTGCGTTCTGCGTTCCAAACCGCTTCTGCTCTCTGCAATACTCATTTGACTGTGCTGTGCAGTCACGTCCGCTGAGTTGGAACGATTGAAGAAACGCTTCATGAAGCTAGACAGGTCTATATCATCTCTTCGATTTGACCATTCGCTACCGATCTCATAATACATATAAAGTGATGGCTCGGGCTCCATAGATCGCGAAGAATTTCTGCAAATACCACAAATAGCTACCAACCCATTAGCCTCAAGGATGATTGCAATCTTTGACGAGGAGTGCGTAGACAGATTTCTATGGCCGACTTACAGTTTAATTCTTGCGCAGCGGAGGAGGAACTGTGGACTTTCAAGAATTCGTGGGTGGATTGAGCGCATTTAGCAGTCGAGGAGGGCGAGAAGAGAAGCTACGATGTGCGTCTCCCGTTTTGGTTCATCAGCACGGCCTCACATCATGATATCAAGTTGCATTCAAGGTTTATGATGTAGATCGAGATGGTTTTATTTCTAATGGAGAACTGTTTCTGGTATTGAAGATGATGGTTGGGAACAATCTCAAGGTCTGTATACGTTTAATCAATGATGTTGGAAGTCTTAGTAATCTTGTCTTTGAAATAGGACCAACAGCTACAGCAGATTGTTGACAAGACGATCATGGAGGGCGATCTAGATCGTGATGGAAAACTCAGCTTTGAAGAGTTTGCGCAAATGGTGTCAAACACGGTTGGAGACATTTTCTTTGTTTCACGACTGGTACTCAGTCGTTTTACCCTTAGGACATTGTGAAGCAGATGACGCTTGAAGACCTTTTCTGACAGCTTTGGCGCCAACGACATTCACATCCCCTCATACCCCGCTGTGTATGTTGCCCATCACTCTCGTCTGTTGCATCATTATCCATTCATCATATAGTGGCAACCTACATGTAGTACCACCTTTGTTGTAGAGTATAAGTTTCGGTCTCAGATTACCATAACACAAATCACGGTACGTGAAAACCGTTGGGATCTAGAAAAGAGCACTGTGTCACTCATCGACAGAACTCGAATAATCTCTTAAATAAAATTACAAGCGTGATTACAAAACTCATGAATCAGGTCTTTGTTCATGAGCTTCAGGGTGCTGTCTGCACTCTGGAATCTTTGTTAGCCAATCAGGCGATCTGCTGGTGACGTCAAGCACTTACTGGACAAACCAGCTTTGATCAGGAGGGACGCAATTGCCTCCATGAGCATTCTGTGTTGACTGGCAGTTAAATGCAACGTATTCGACGAGGTTAGCCTGCATGTTTGAGTCAGACAATGGAATTAAGGACGTCTCACGAGAGACGTCTCACCCAGTTGGTTCTGCAGTACGTCTCGTTGTAGCTAGCCTGGTTCACGAAGAACGTCTCGCAGGTTGAATACTGCATGTAGATAGTGGATCCACTCTACTTCAAAGTATCAGCGTAGATTCTCAACAGATCACGTTTACTGAACGTACTGCGATGTTGAAAAGTGCCCCTGCAGATCAAATGACATCAGAAACAAGGCGAAAGAGAGATACACAAGCACTATTCACCGACGTCCTGGCTATCATACAAGATAGCATCCGAGATGACTTGACAATCGTAAGGGTTTGGACCACCACCGGAGGGAGCAAAACAGTTGGTAGTACCTTGAATGTGATGGAATCAGCTTGAAAAAGTACAACAAGAGTATTGAACATAACGAACATGTATCGGCGCAGACATTTGTCTGGCGCGCGCCGAGATCGCGCTTCTTAATGATATTTGAGCAAGCCAATGTATCGACTCGAACATCTGAGTTCTGCCCAATGAAAGAAGATGACACCGTGGCTTTGTTCTCGCATGTAAATGTAAATGCTAGATGGAGCCAGGTAAATCAGCGTCTTGCCTGCAATTGTCTTGAACGGTTACTCACAAGAAGTTTTAAGTGCGAGAGCACCCGCCCCCAACACTACAGTAAAGGCAAATTGAAGGAAGAACTGCATGTCACAGAGCTCAAAACAAAGAAGTTCAGAGAAACTGGCAACATAACGGGGTTCTTATATGTTGTCCAGGGTGAGTTTGTCAAATTCTCAGTGTGGGGTAGCAAGCCCGCGGGCTGGCATGAGGCCTGAGGCCTGGATTCGAGCAACGAATCTCTCGGAGGAAGTGGCGTAGCCCGCTCTTGCTCATGTGACAAGCTTTCCATGCTACACGGTTGGGTCATCGCAGCGTAGCAATATACTTTCCACGTTGGATGGTGATGTCTGACCGAAAACTTCGCAGCGGCTGATAAAATTCCTCTCGGATCTAAAGTCGGCCACCAAGCCCCACCCCATCCAATGGAGACAATCTAAAACCATTGTGTCCGCTGTTGGTGGCGGCCTGGTCCATGTGACTGGTTTAGGGCATGATCTAAATTTTTTAATGAAGGGGCTCACCAGCTGCTACCCCGTCCTGAAAACTGAGACAGCTTGCCTACATCATAAAGAGTTAGTTCGGCTGAAAATTGCATATTAAATTGATGTCAATAAAAAGATAAGGACCCAGGGCAAGTTATATCGGGTTTGGACCAGAAATAGTACATAAAGACGCCTTAGATCCTTTTAGATCACTGGCACCGCACCGCAGGCAACTGGCTCAACATAGCAAGGTCTGAGGAGGTTACCCGTCGTGACAACATCTGGGTGTTAGACTTGGCAATGCTGACGATATTTTCACGATCAAAGAATAAACTCACAACATACAGCGCCCTTGCTAAGTCACTATTTTACACCAACAAAGACCCGCATAAACAGAGATATCATACAATTTGAAATCGTGCTGGGGTATACAGACACAGCACACCATCTTTTACTCATCGTCTGGCACTCCCAATGAATCCGCGCTGGTTCGGAGGGTTGCAAGTTCAATCAACAATGAGGAGCGCACAGGCTCAGACCCCCTCGCAAAGCGTCCTCTCATGTTGAGCAGCAGACGGTTGCAGAGCAAAGATGGTAAAGCGACAGACCAACTGTCAATTTGTGTTAGAAATGTGATATACAGGAGATAGAGACTCACGGCATAAAGAAGTCGATGTAGGAGGGAAACCGAGCCCAGACAATAGTTGACGCAATGAGTTGCATGAATATTCTGTAGATGATGAATGGTCAAGCACACCGTGACAGCTATCTAGAAGCTGACGAACGTACACGAGAAAGTATAATAAACTTGTGTGTTCGTCAGCAATTTTTGTCACTGGAAAGATAACAACTACCAACCTATCACGCGCCAAAAATGTTGCAAGTTCAGTGCGTTGTTGTCGGTCCAGGAAAACTTTCTTCAGCACGAGTATACAAATGATAGGTTCGAGGATCAACGCTGGCGTCCAAAATATCGCAGAGAGTGGGGCAAGACCCTCGAAGAGACAGCCCACTGGAGTCGAGACTACCGGAAATTCTGGCAGCGGTTTATTCAGTGATACTTAAATTCTACAGTGAGAACCGGCAGACTGACTTTCAACACGGACGATCGTCAAGCCAATGAGGAGTGCCATCGCAGCGACCTCGATTGTACTCAGGATAATCATCCAAGAGAGTATTCTGCGACTTCGGTCATAAATTGCCCACACCTGGAAGGGTGTTAGTTGTCGACTTTTCGCATGAAACCGCTGGACTCACTCTAAGCTGCAGTATCGCTGATACAAATGAAGGTTCTATGAGTGACGGTTGTGCGTGAGCTGTATAACATACTTTGAATGGAAATGGTCGTAAGGAGTGCACTGTCGAACCATGAATAAGGCGTCAAAAGAAAATGATCCACGACTTACATGATATTGTTGCATAACATGTAGGTGACGCAGCTACACCAGTGGAGGAAGTCAACTTCGTGGATCCCGAAATAACACAAACATACGTCTAGATGAACAGTTAGCGTAAGACGGTGGAAGAGTGTGCCAGAAGAATCACTTTAGATGATACTACTTGGTATGGGGTTTGTCGTACTTTGAATGCTTGTCAACGGATCAGCTGTAATCAATACTTCCTACTCACTCAAGTCAAATGTGAGCCATAATACTGGAAGCCAGCGGTTCTCGAGAGTGCATTAGCGTAGTGCACACATTCTTCTCCATCATGCAAACTCACAAAATGATAGAGATATGTCACCCAACTTTTCCTCTTCAACCAGATGAGATCAATCTACCAGTTCGTACATTAGTCGTTACACTGGTCGTTGAAATCAGATCAACAGTCTACCTCGTCTTCGATAGTAATGACTAGTAGCAAAAATCGGAGTCAGCGAGTAAAATCATCAGGAAAAAAGCCTTACTATGTTCATAAATGAGGAGTCCCAGCGCTGCAGCTCGTGATTGTTTTCCGATAATCACTGTGTGGCAGATATTCATCAGCACACTGCCCAAAAAGAGTCATACAGCACCAACAAGCTCGCCGCGCAGATAATGAAATCAAGGTCGTGTACAACATGAATGGCTGAAAATACCCGCAGCATGGCATGAAGCAAAACCAGTTTTAAGACTCGGTACGCGAAAAACAAAGGCTCAGCGCTCAACCGCAAGGCAAACATATGTGGTCACTGCTTGATCGCAGCCCCAATCCGGTTGGATGCCATGTAGTATAGGATAAAACGGAGCCGATTACGTAGCGGGTTCTGTAGTTCTCGCTCCAAAAAGTTCAACATTGCCGGCAGGAAAATCACGAAGCGTGACTAATACTCTTCGTGCCGAGTCCTCGAGGCAGGTCACCGGCGACTCGGGACAGTGCTTTCAACCAAGCTCAACATACCAATCATGACTGTGTTGTGAGCGGAGAAGTACATGCCGGGGACCTTGATTACATTTGCTGTGCAAGTTGTGAAAGTGTACAGCGATCGCGAAAAATGATTGACTGTTGGCACATGCTTCCAGGACCCTGACCAGGAACGCGGCATAATGTAAGCAAATGCTGCCATCTCAAGTCTCGTGAGTTGGGTTGAAAATAGTCGCGTAAATTTTTCAAAGGGCAGATACGACTCGGAGGCGCATGCACATGTGCCGTTGACAACCGCCAATCGCTTGAGGGCTGATTGACACTGCTTCAACGACATCCAAGTCCCCGCTCCGTCATTAGTTCGCCTTCACGACAGTCGCTTTACTTTTTTACCCTCCTAGTAGTATGATGAGTAAACGCGGAGAGGTCTTTGATAGAAACATCCTTACTGGCTCACCCTCGCTGATATCCATCTCGACATCTCGTTCTCTTTTAAGAATAGCGGAATCCATATCCATCGCACTTTCATCTCGCGCAGATTTATCGGACCCCGAAAACTGTCCGGGAATAGGGCAACGCCATGCACTTATCTTTGAATCCTCACCTCCTGTGACAAGAATTTCATGCTGCGTCGCAGGTTAGCATTTGATATCGCCACACCAAGAAAACGCACATTTTCATCCCAGAAGACTGAACGGACAACTCCAGCGTGACCCTTGGCCCATATAGAATTTATTGACCATGGTGCAGATGAGTCTGCCACATTTGAGCTTGAGAGAAGGGCTACATCGCCCCTGCGTAGAAATGTTGAGTCGTACGTCACGGTCATGATATGTCACATACTCATTCGAACCAACAAATACAGCGAGGTTGCTATCAGATTGTTTTGTATTGTGACATGTTATCATATAGTCAGTAACCCAAGTTCGCCCGTGGCTATGAACGGAGGGGTGGCGAATGTCACAGTTCTGCAACATGTCAAGCTTTGTGCAGCATCGTGAGGAATAAGTGGATCGACGGGTGGTTGAAATATACCTCATTTGACCAGCAGCTGAATGTCTCCATATCGCTTGCAGCCCAAACACGATTGACGGACGAGCCGCGGATCCATCCTACTTGCGATATGCTACAACCCCAACTGCCGACGTTTAGAACCGCTTCGTCCTCGTCGTCTTCCGCAGAATTTGATGTGCTAACCAGGCCATCGGTGGAAGCTGATAGCAAGATCTGTCCAGATATTGGAGATGGACTATTTTTCACGAAGTGCACGGCAGTAATGTCGTCTGAATGAGTTGACCCGTGAGCACGGAGTGGTACATCTGGTTTTCGAGGGTCCCTTGGGTCTCATATTGAAGTCCACAGCTTTATAAAAAAAGACTAGGGCCTACCAGTAAAGTATAAATGCATCCTCCTTGTGCAGGTCCGTCCCCGCAGCAACGGTCAAGCCATCATGAGAAGCATCACAGGACAAAACGGAACGAGATCTCCCAGGAGTCATCACTAGTTACCAACAATACTCTTGAGTTGTCAAACGTGAAGGTCCAGCGGTTAAGTATGAAAAACATACTTTGTGTGGCCGGAGCACCAGAACGTTCATCCCAAGCAATAACGCAACCATCCTTACCAGCGGATAGAAGTGTATGCCGATCTGACCCCCCGATGCTTCTGACGGTTCGCAAGATTGTGGTAGCGTTTTGATGGCCTTTGAGGGTCTGGACACATTTCAAGGATGTCTTGTCAAAAAGATGGATTGCATTTGACGGAGCAGAAGCAGAAGAAACATAGTAATTTCCCAGCGATGTCAATGCAAGGACATAGCTTCCATCTGGGTGACTAGTAGACTTTATTGCTGAAGAGATTGTCTCGAATGAAGGAGACTCGATCAACGACATGACTGCACTTTTACAAGCGCCTTTCAAAAGATCGTTGGACCACGTGGATTCCAAGATCACGTCAGCAGGTCAGCAGATTATCTAGCCTCACTACGAACTTTCCCTCATCGTCATATCTTTATTTCTTTACCACCACCTTGCAATTGCAAGCGCCTAGATCCTGTTCCAGCACAGCTGTTTTTCTTTTCGACTCCTTCAAACACCCACGCTCTTTTCAATCCACAGTCGTTTCCTCGATTCCCTTCAACAAAGATTCTCAAACCTGAGAATCAATTCGCCAGGACCAACGAATAAGCATTCCACTTCATTGCTTCTAGTCTGTTCTCACTTTCAACATGACTCGTCGTGGTGAGTCTTTAACCGCTTGAATCTCGCGTGCGAAGACCCATTGCATCATACAGCTCCTCGTATCCACCGTCTCCCTCAGCGTCTTGACTACAGCCTGGTTCCTGCGCCTTTGGGTGCGTGTGAATGCGTAGCTCAAGTTGTAACATTAATCGATTTCCTGCAGATCTATCGCTTCCGCTGGCCACGGAAAAGTCTCCTTTGCCAGCCATCATCGTGACCCCATCATCACCATCAGCTGATGCACCTGAATACTACATAGCGTTCTTAAAACCGCCCCTTAAGCCTACGCTTCGTGAGCGCGTCTCCGAGTATTCTCCTTTCCAGCCACAGCTTCCCTTGAAGGCTCGGAGCGCTATCATCGTCTCCCTCATTCTCTTCGTTCTGATCTGCCACCTTCTGGTGCACCTTGCTGTCCGCCGTCCACACTTCGGTTTCATCACATCCTCCGAAAATATATCGTCACTCAAAGCGAATTATCATCAGGTTCAAAATTCGTTCTTGGACTCGTTTGCGTTAGATATGAAATCTTTTTGGAGTGGACCAGTGGCCAGGGATACGCGAAATTTTATAATTGAAGATTTTTCACAGCCAGCGCATCGGTAGATGTGACAGGTTCGCCATTTTTCAGTATATAGACCTTGATACAAAGTCTATGCAATTTGGTTCTTCACCATGTTCTCAGCTTCCCATGCATCTACTGACAATTATCAAAGTTATCTTTGACCGAACTGACTTGTCTACAGTCCCATTACATCTGTTATATTTGTATTTATTTGGTTGTGGAGTTTAAATGTTTAGCTAAAAGTCCTCCCCTGTATCGTAACATCTGCACAGGAAGCACTTTGCTTTGTATTCAGCATTCAGCATTCAGCGCTGCACCTGGACCATGCCATACAGAGTGACGGCAAGTCCCGATTGTATGCATTTCAGGTTCGACACCTGTCCAGTTGGATTCCCATGCTTGTATTGACAGCCAATACATTCGCGTTGATTCATAACATCGATCGAGGGTTTGCTCCAGGGCTGCAGCTTGTGCTCTCCCAAACGATTCATCGATCCGATCCTCTTTCTGTTTTTTTTGCAGTAAGGCTTTTCTTCAATTTGAAGTCCTTCAGCGACACGCCCTAGCAGTCGCGCACCCCTCGGTGCCAAGCAGAACGCGGATGGCGTCCAGTCCACAAATATGCTTTGAATCAAAGTTTAAGTAGTCGTAAGTCTTGTGCCTTACTCACGCTCGCTTTTCCTGTGTTACGGTTGTCTTCAACTACGTCTTATTAAGTACGAGGGTTTTGCTAACACCTAGTATGAGCTACCCACTTACTCTCACAGCTGATCCACAACATTCATTTTTGCTCCCCCTCCCTATTCCTGCAAGACAGGATTGAACATGTCTCGGCTAGAAGCCATTGATCGATCTGTATCTGAGTATCACTCATTGTCGTCTTCGGGAACTATCTTAGGGGAATGTCGACAACTTTCCTCGTCACGACACCCTGGAATCACTCATCCTCAACATGTCATGGCCATGACACGCATGTCGTCGTTTGGCCGTGTGCTTGTTGACAGATCATCTCAACCTCCATTTTCCACACCTGATTCCACCAACTGCGACATGGTGATGTTGTCGCCAACTCCGTTGGGAGTATCTGCAACTCCAACATCATCTTTGTCGTCCTCATTGGCGACCAACAAACGTATCATGTCACGCGTTATGGCCATACGAAGAGGCGATGATTCTAATAAAGATGAGTCTCCTAATGAAGACGAGTCTCATGAGACTAAATCTTTTGATGCTGCACCTTCAGTTCCTTCCACAACCCATGTAGCTGACGCTGAAGGTGGTGATGGTAATGGTAATAGTGGTGGTGGTAGTGGTGGTAGTGATGGTGGTGGTGGTGATGGTGGTGGTGGTGGTGGTGGTGGTGGTGGTGGTAGTGATGGTGGTGGTGGTGGTGGTAGTGGTAGTGATGATGGTGGTGGTAACGGTGATAGTGCTAAGGACAACAATACAACAGTCAAGACTAAAGACAGCCAAACACCACCTGGTCATGTTTCAACCACAGCTACGTCGGACACGTATGCTTGGACACCAACCGTCACCCCATTTTATACGTCAAGCCAGCAGGATGCACCCAGTTCCCTTACAACAGCAATCGCGAGGTGCGCACCAGGAATCAGGTTCGATATGCAGTTGATGTTCAAGCTTGATTTAGTAGCACCATCACTTCGTCTACTTCAATTTCATCAGGTCTCGTCACAGGACCACAGGAACTCGTTTCGCAATCTTCGGCGGTGATGGTCATCATCACCTCCGAATGGACCTCCGGGGGACACACTTATCACACAACAATGACAGTGGAGAGCTCTTATTCTGGGAGTGGTCAACCATCACCCACTGGGACTGTCGCGCCTGTTCCATTCACATCTGAGTCCAGGTGAGCATTTGTGCCTAAATAGTCCGACAAATTGTTTGTTCATTCTCGTTTAAGTCTTCTTCCCTTGATATTGGGACTTGTTTTTGGAGTTGTTTTTCTTGTCGCCTTCGCCGTGATAGTCCACAAATTTCGTGCTCGTCGGCGCCGGCAGGCTGAATTGCTCCCCCAGCCTCTGATTGATCATGGGGACCATAGCTACCAAGAGCGGCCGCCGCGAGACTCAACTCCACCCGTTGCAGTACCAGCTACGCTGGAAAGCCGCCCTCGTGCTCCCCCACTAGTGGGAAGGATATCTGATTGGCGGTCAAGATGCCGCTCCCGGGGGGACAGTTCGGAGTCGATGAGCGAGGCGCCATCAAACCCTTTTGCGGATGGAACTTTCGCTGTTTCTTCACGGACCAGTGAACCTGCACTGAGTAACCACTTTGCAGCATTTGGCGAAAACCTTAGTGTGCTACACACGAGCGATCATTCGGAGTTGAATATTCTTGCTCCTATTCCATCGAATGCTGGAACGTCTATACATTCGTTGTACTTTTCTCCTACTGGTCATTATCACGAAAGGCATCTCTCCATCTGACGCATCAGCAGGAGACGCAACAGCTGTTATAGAATAATCATCACTGGATTTTCACGCTGGTAGTGGACTGCATTTGCATTTGAGGGCTCTGTTTGGTGGAACATTAGACAGAGACGGTTGTAATTTTTTGTTAAACTCTCAACCTTGTGGTTCATTTGCTCGTAGATACGCTTGTTCCAACCTGATATCATGGCGTGTGTAGTACATACATAACACTGTGCCATACCTATGATCGTGCTTCGGACATTGGCGTGGGAATACATGCACATATAGAAAGGACGCTGCTTTTGGGACGCTCTATTGAAGTTCAAGAATACTACTTGGCTTCAAAAAGCCAGCGTTGGCTCTTGCTTGGCTGTCCTTGGTTGTCCTCCCAACTTAGTGGCTATTAGTTATGGATATGCTCTTTGTACCCCTCGCCTCTGCCATCGGTGCATCTGTGGACCAGATCAAGGTTGGGAGCAATATTCTTGCATCACATATTTAAGCTAACTCCGTTCAAAAAATTGCCAGCTCATCTCATGTCTACTAATAGCCTGCCCCCTAGGAAGTCTCTTCATCCGTATACCAGCATCTCAGCCCAATCTCAAGCATCTATTCAATCTGCTTGTCTCGGTTTTCTTTTTTATACCAGTTTTGGACTTGTCATGGGGCTTTGTCCAGCTTTTAGGAAGTGTTCTTGGAACGTATTATATAGCGGCTAATGTAAAGAGCCCCAACATGCCGTGGATGGTTTTCGCGTATGTGTACCCTCTTTACTCAGGAAATACCTGCTCACTAGACTTTTTGCAGTTTTGTCATGGGCCATCTCACAGTCAAGTAAGGGACACGAGTAAGACGCGTTTGCACGGGAGGCTGATATATACCCATTCCAAGTCACATCATACGGGCATTTTACAACCTTAGCTATGAAACGTTCGAAGTCACAGGGCCTCAGATGGTGTTGACTATGAAACTCACGACTTTTGCATGGAATGTCTGGGACGGTAGGACAGCCCCTGAAGTAAGCCCCCACTACACGCCGAAAAATCTCCCAAAAATTAATTACAAATTCAGAATCTAGACAAATGGCAACTACAAAAGCGCGTCACGAAATACCCTACACTGCTTGAGTTTCTTGGTTATTCGTAAGTCTTATTCGATGTAATTTTGTCTCCGGATGACAAATTTGTGTAGCTTTTATTTCCCGGGTGTTCTAGTCGGGCCATATCTCGACTATGCGTCATACATGTCCTTGATCGATGAATCACTCTTCGAAGGCAAGCGCAGTCCCAGTTCAACAAGGTCCATTCCAGACGGCCGAAAGCGAGTCGCATACCGCAAGATGCTGATTGGTTTAGTCTTCTTGGGAATATTTGTGGTTTTGAGTCCCTCATTCTACTACGGCATCGTAATCACCCCGTGGTTCATGACCCAAGGATTTCTCTATAGGTCTGTCTCAATGCGCTCAATCGAATGCTTTTCTGACTTATTTGGATGCAGAATGGCATATTTCCAATTTTCTGGTTTCATTGAGCGATCTAAGTACTATGCGATCTGGACGCTCACAGAGGTGGGGTTCACGATCTGTCATGTACGCGATACTAACAGGCGACCAGGGTGCGAGTATACTGACAGGATTAGGGTTTACTGGATATGGCCCTTCGGGCGAATCTACATGGGAAGGTGCCGCCAACGTCAAAATCCTCGAGATCGAGCTCCCTTCGAACTTCAAAGTTCTGCTTGATTCATGGAACATCAACACGAACATCTGGCTTAGAGAATGTATATACAAACGCGTAACTCCTAAAGGGAAGAAACCTGGATTCCGCAGCAGTATGTTGACGTTTGCGACGAGTGCCTTCTGGGTAGGTACTTAGTATGCTACGCATGACCTGTGCTGATTGTATTGTAGCATGGCATTGCGACAGGCTACTACCTGACTTTCTTCTTCGGTGGATTCATCACTACCGCAGGCCGCCTCTGCCGTGCCAACCTGCGTCCCTTGGTCCTCCCCCCTCCAGGAGCGCCCACGACAATCACGAAACGCATTTACGATATAACTGGAACGTTCGCCGGCATCCTCATTCTCAACTACGTAGCAGCGCCGTTTATGCTGCTAAATTTCTCCGATTCTATCGAGGCTTGGCGTCGGCTCCATTGGTACGGCTTTTGGATGATTGGCTCGACACTCGCTTTCTTCTGGCTTGGTGGCTCCAGTTTCTTGAAGGCTCTACAGAAGAAGGAAGGAAAAGTCGCTGAGAAGGTTGTGACGCCTGAATCTCACGTTATGCCACCTCCTCTAGATGATGTGGCAGAGGAGTTGAAGGAATTGCAGCAGAGGATGAAAGAGTAGGCCGAGCTTTCAAGTACTTATTTAGACGGGTCCCGACAATTGATACCTATGTTCAATCAAGATTTTGCATACCGTCTCGAACTTTCTGGATCATATTTCAGTCCCAAATATCACGATTCTCAAGCAGGGCCTTCCTAATAAAGGCGTGCGCTCGAACATAAGCAATGCATAGGTGGGAGATACAGGGCTCAAAAGATGAAAAGATGGTGGTTTGTAGTATACCCATAATGCATATGTGACCACACAGAAATTGCGACGCCTCCCATGCTGCCACCAATGAATATTTTGTGAGCTTCTTATACTTTGAAGCCACGAGACTTTCGGCGACCACGGGCCCGCTCGAACTGAGAGAAATAGGTTAGATATAAACACCCTTACAAATAATGATTAACACGTACTTTGCGACCCTTGGAAATGGTGTACGGCTTCTTGTTCTTGTGAGGACCCATGCCAAAGTGCTTGACAGCCTCGCGAGTGTTCCTCTTTCCCCGGAGCAATACAGTGTCAGACCCTGTTGGTGCGCGAAGTGCGAGCTGATCCAGCGTCAATGCCTCACCACCAGCATTGAGAATGCGCTCCTTTGCTGCGCGCGTGAAGCGTAGAGCAGCAACTGAGAGTTTGGGCACTTCGACGAGACGAACGTCATCGGTTACAGTGCCAACGACCACGATGACTTTTGAGTCGCGATCAGGGGTGGCAGCAGTCTCTTTCACAATTCTTGACAGTGACAAAGGGGGACGGTTGATTTTGGAGAGGAAGAGGCGGTGGAGAATGGCCTGAGTAAAAATCATGCTTCAGTTAAACGCATGAACCACACGTAAAACTATTCGACCTTGTTGAAACTCGAGTCTGTGCGGCGAGCCAAAAATCTGTAGAGCTGAATAACATTTAGATCGAGCTTTTGCGCATAGCAGAGGCACATACTTTGACGAGCAAAAGGAGGTAAGGATCCTCGCTTTTGGGGGCCGTCCGCTGGGCTTTCTTGACGTGGTGTGTCTTGAGGTCGATACCCTAGTAAGATGCACATATCAGCATAATTTCTGGGCGCTGTTTGGGACGACGAGCTCACCATCTTGATCTTACCGATTTGTGCTGTTCGGGGACGGTGTACGGACAACAACGGAGGCTTGAGGAACTGTGCAGGACAAGCAAATAAGATTTGATTCTCGGCATTTCGCGGAAGATAAAATTGAATTGGTAGTCTGAGACAAACAAGCGACAAATAACGCCAAATTTTTCTTCAACTTCAACTGCCATGGTGCGCCACATTTTTGGTGCCCAAGACGACTTTTTCTAATTTTTCGCATTTTTATCAGGATCAATACGGAGAGCCAACTGCTCCTTCAGTTGACCCTTACTCTGATGCGTACAATGCACCAGCGCCCGCCACTGCTACATCAGAAACCAGAGACCGGGATGCCGCCCCACCACGCGGTCGTTCTCGTTCGAGAAGTCCTGGAGCCCGCAGCACCGGTTACCGTAGTCCTACCCAAAAGCGCAGGTCTCCGCCTCCTAAAAAGCCAACACATGCTCCAATTGTACGTTCCACATGTTCTCCTCATGTTTCGCGAAGCGCTTATGAGGCAAAGAAGGCGCCCAACCCCTCCCAAGTTTTGGGGGTCTTCGGATTAAGCATTAGGACACAAGAGCGGGACTTGGACGAGGAGTTTTCTCGCTTTGGAAGAGTTGAAAAAGTCACAATTGTTTACGACCAGAGGGTATGGTGGCTTCTTGTGCAATTGCGTTACCCTAACCCATGAACACGTGTTTTTCAGTCCGACCGTTCCCGTGGTTTCGGCTTCATCAGAATGTCCACTACCGAGGAAGCTACCCGTTGCATTCAGGAACTCAATGGAGTCGTACGTTTCCCCCTATTATGTATATTTTCCTCGCTGATCTCCTCCATAGGAACTGAATGGACGCCGCATTCGGGTTGACTACTCTGTCACTGACAGACCGCACGCACCAACCCCTGGCGAATATATGGGACATCGCCGCTCGACTAGGGACACTTACTCGGGCTCAGGCCGCGACTCTTACCACCGCGACTCGTACCGTGATTCATATCGTGACCGCGATCACCGCCGTTCCGATCGCGATAAGGATAGGGACCCTTACGGTCGCGATAGCCGTGATTGGCGCGATCGTCGCAGCCCTCGTCGTTACTCACCTGATTACAGAAGGCGCGGGAGCTATTCCAGGAGTCCTCCTAGGGGTAGTAGCCCTCGCAAGGATTATGATGGTCCTTCAGGCACTGGTGCAGCAAGCTCCTCCAACCAGGCTGAAAACGGTAGTCGTTGGTGATGGATCAGCTGTCAGCGGAAACCATCTTGAAGGTGTGCCAGTCGTGATTCCTTGTTTCAGTTATCGATGGGCGAAAGCATGGACAAGAGATCTCGTTCGTACAAGGCACAAGTGATTGAAGAGGTTCATGGCGGTCATCCTCCAGCAAGCCTCAAGTTGTCAATGTTCTCGTTACTTCCCTATCTTGAAGAAAGCAAGACATGGTTTCCGCGTTCGCTATTTCAGACAGAAAACCAAGTTCAAAGTTCATTTCATCCTCGACTGTTTGCCTGTATCCGTTCCGCATTTCATATCGCTCTACTACTTTGTTCTACACTATCAACTTTCGCTTCCATGAAGAGTGGCAAGTCCCCGATTGCAAGAAAGGTCAGGTACAACAGTCCTGCACGTAGCGACTCAACATATGCAGCCAATGGAATTGTAGGCAGGGTTGACGAACCAAAATTTACGTCCAATTATCTTGAACGACTCGTTCTGACATTAATGATTGCTCAATCAGGAGGCTTGGCAATGTATGGCGTTATCGATCAAGGAGCAATAATCATGTGCATTCAGCGCAGGCGTTTGATGAATTCAGCGCTTCGTTGTCGAAAATCTCACGAACTCGTCGTAGCGAAAGTTTCGTCACTACGCCGGATTCGAGTTATTATCGATCATCCATTTCCGCTGGTCAATCACCTTGTGTCTACGGCGTTGATGCCAACAGCAAGAATAAAAACAGAATCGATGTAGAGTAAGATTGTGCATATTTCACCATCGCGATAAGTGCTAACCTTCAACTCCGATTGAAGCTCCACCTCCCCCTGGGTATCTATCTAATCGTACGTATGATACTACCGTAGAATTTCGCTATGAAGTATTAATTGTATCAAACAATGTCCTTCAGAATAGCGTGAAAGTCAGTCATATTTCGGAAATAATTAAATTTGGTGCGCAGTTAACCAACTTTCAGGGACAAGAAAACGTCCTTGCGGCCCGTCAACGATATCGACAGATGCGGAATGGCACTGCTCTGAGGACGTGAAGTGTGCATGAAGTCGGTCGTGACGGCACATGACGACTCCACACACAGAGCAGCGCACTTTGACACCGAGGTGGGTAAGGATGTGTCTTGTCATACTTCCCATTTTCAGTATCTTCGAGCAACCACTCCACGTGCAACTTGTACTGGCGGTGTCTGAGCTAGTGTTGCCGTGTCCTCGTAAATGGGCGGATACCGCGCGGGTTGTTCCCTCCACGAACATTCCACAGCCGCCTTCCTGTAATTCGCATCGATAAGCAACAAGTGGTTTATCGCTTTGTTGCATTCGGGAAAAGGTCTCTGGATCCACGGGAACGATATGGAAAGACATGTTGTGATAGGACGGAGTGATTCACAAGAGCAAGCTGATGAGGTGTGTCAAAAATATATACTGTACCACAGGTGTATCAGTCATGGTTTTTGACATGGACATCCAACGCACCAGTGGGACCAAAGCAGTTCCTAGAAATCACAAGCAGAGACGCTCGAGGGTTTTGAAACACTGTATAATTGTAGGACCATCTTATATGATTTGGAGTAAAATCATAGTTGGCACTCCCCCGCCAATGAAACGCCGTGAACACCAGTAGTAAGTACTCGCCTCGTTGCTGTGCGCTGCGGCCTCAAGCGGAAATGAGATTGTTGACGAACCTTGTGTTCTAAACGATCATAACTGATCAGTTGGTCTTGTACATCGAGATCTGGGATAATGATTGGTTGTCATAAGCGGGAAGAACGGGTATGTCTGGCAAGAGCGGTGGATTATCCTCAGCACGTTCCATCCTTCTCGCGGAGGTTTCCCTGGGACTAACAGCCTTGACGTATACAACCACGGTTGCTGGACCTCGCGATCAGTGCAATATTATTAATGTAATCCTTCAGTCTTTGTAGATTCATCTGCCGATTGCCACGTCATTTGCTGCTAGTCTTTAATTGCAGACGGTTCCCTCGTTGAAGTATCGAGGGAACGTTTTTTGGCTATACCGGCGTGCGTGCACCTATGAGTCCTGCGAGGCCCATTAGTGGATGATTACTCTTCTGAACGACGTGTGCTGGCAGCGGCACTTATCGCTGGAGCAGAGGTTGCCTTTGCCGTTCACAGCTTCTTCCAAATCCGTAGGAGAATACACCCTGGCAAGTGTTGTATGAGAGTTAGAGTGACCGTTCTTTCATCACTACCATAAGATTAGCACTGTGAAGCTCTGTCGTGCGAGCGGTATTAGGTCAGCCGGTATTGTTGGCGTAGTGGCCTAAAACGGAGAATTCTAGTCGGAATAATCTTACAATTGGGGGCCTCCTCAATAGAACAAATTTACGATATGAGGGTTTATGAGGGGGTGCGAAATTTTATTGGTGTGTCAATGTGGCGTAAATTGCGATCGCGCAAGTGGCATCGCGGCGCAGCACCTTCCTGAGTAATAACACTCACCCTGTCCCTATCATCCTCGAGTCCTACACCTACGGGAAGTCATCCATTGTGTGCTGGACAATGAAATTGTAGTACGGATATACATGTTTCATTATGTAATGGCAGGATTTCCGACATCGATAATTAATTCTTAGTGCTGAAAGAGGCCATGTTTCCAACCTGTAGCATGCAAGCACTAATCTTTTTTTTCTTCTACTCGACAGTATACAAGATGCATGCATTTAATTAGATATGTCTATGTTACTCGATGCGTCGATAAGTTAATGTTGAGTGTGTGGTACAAGTGTGGTAGCTGTTTGGCTCAAATGACGGTCCTATACTGTACATCCATCTTGGAAAATCATGCATTCTAGAGTTCAGACAGAAGTTGTGGAAAAGCAAGCTTACGAAGGACTACACAATAGCGATAACCAGCCTCTGCGAATTCACAAAGAGGAATCGTTAATGGTAGTACAACCATGGTCATACGAGATACATCCATCAAAGCTGGACGTATGAGTCACAAGTTTTGGTAGAATGAGTGAATCTGTTACTAATTAGCCGAAATCGCATGAAATTAACGTGTTCGAGTCACGATCCTGCCGCTTCCACGTTTCAACTGGTGTGGCTCGAGGGGTGATGTCGAATGCATTGCTTCCTTCTCGGATAGGCTCCGCTAGGGTTCTCGATTAAGCAAAGATTCAGAGTCAGTACATTGTGAGAGTGTCACGCCGTCTATCCGGGACACGAGCTGTGAGCGGGGAAGCGGTGCCTGGCCGCAAGGAAAGTGCGAGGTTGGCAGGCGGTCATACCGGAGGTAATGAGAGTTGAAATTCTGAATATATCCGACCGTCAGTGGCGGACTTGCTGGAGAGCCACTGGGTAGGTGTTCGGTTTGAACTAGTGCTGCCAAAGTCCGGTTCAGTCCGCTTCTTGAGGGTCAAATTAACCGAACCATATCGGTTTAGCCGTTTAGTCGAACTTTGGACCAGACGTCACCGAACGCGTTCAGGAGGTCCGGTTCACGTTCGAACGGGGTTCAACTGAGCTTGCAGACGATGAGCCGGAGCTCCACCACACCATTCTTAACACCACGAACACAATGCCCAAATGCCCAGTGCATGTCAATAATTGCTGACATGGCTCAGACAAGTCCGGATGACAGACGAGAGTAGGAGGGAAGAAGATGAGGAGATCTCGTGAAGGGCAAGTGGACATTGGGAACACAGCAACGTCAGGAGGGTGCTCTGGGGGACTTGATCTGATCATGCAGCATTGGGGCAAACCATTACATCTGGCCTGTGGAAATTGATCAGAATGATGTAGCCGAGGATGTCATCCAGCAAACTCAGATTGAATGTGACTGCCAGCTGAAACATGCTTGCGTTTACAAATGAGAAGTTGGACATTCAGTGTCTTCTTTGCCGCTACCGCACCATGTACGCGCTCTACCGTTCAGACAATCCTCTTTGATTTCACAGATGCTTGGGGACAGCCTGAAGATGATGCGGTGATGATTCTTACCGACAACGAGCTCAGGGTGATGACGGCGTCTCGTGAACTTGAAACTCATTTGTCAATACACATGTAGGGCTCGGAGTCCCACACTGCCAGGAAGAAGTGGGACAGATCTGCAACAGATGCTTTGTGTCCCACACTGCCAGAAAGAAGTGGGCCAGATCTGCAACAGATGCGCCGTGGCCCACCGTTCGTTATGGGGTTGAAATTCTGGATATATCCGACGTCCTTGCCAAAGATCTCCTCTGTATAAATGCAGCTAAATTATGTTTCATTTGTTGCGCGATGACATCGATTGCTTACCCGATTTTACTCTTCCTTATACTGCAATAACAGATCTACGGGCTTGCTGGAGAGCCATTGGGTAGGTGTACTGTAGGTATTCGGTTTGAATCAAATTTCGGAGTCGCCTCCAGGCTGGGATCGTTGCCGGAAATTCACCAACACGTGGTCTAGGGCTCACAGAAGCTAATTTTAAAGTTCATACAGGTTCGACTATCTGTTCACTACTACACCACTCTTCACTATATCACTGAAAATTTTTACCTTTGTAAAGAGCTTCCCCAACCGCGATCGCAAGACAGTCCTTGCAAAGCCGTCATGCATTCATGCGTGCAAGTGATAGGTCCACAATATACGCCCAACTTACGATGTTGATGCGGAAGGTGAGAAATGACTCTCACAGCACTTTATGAAACAAATTTCTCTTCTACCAACGTGGCAGCTAGCCATCCTCGACGTCACTTGGTACGCACAAAAATACTGCCCCTATTCAATATTTAACTACAACTAACCAGTCTTCCGTCTGCTAGGAATATGTAGCGTATAGAGCCCCCACGTCTCTCACATGTGCACGTCCATTTTTCGATCGGACGTCCTAGTAAATATCTTGCTAGACTCTCTTGTCGAAAAAAATCCAACTAGTGTGAACAACACTGATCACAAAAGAAATTAAATCACGCACCAGACATCATAAGGATCAGCGCTGATGCATAGGGCAGCAACCCAACTCGTGGGGACAATAACACTTCCTTCGGGTCCTGGAACATCATTGGCTGTTGCGAAATGGCATGGCTCCGAAGAATTGATGTGTGCACGAAGGAGGTCGTGGCGGCATTTTACAACTCCGCATGCGGAGCAGCGCATCTTGATACCGAGGTGAGTAAGAATGTGTCTTGCCATACTTCCTTTCTTGAGTGTCTTGTAGCAGCCGCCCCAGGTACAAGTTATGATGGCGCTATCCGGACCAGTGATACCGTGTCTGCGTAGGTGGGCAGATACTGCACTAGTCGTTCCCTCCAGACACAATCCGCAGGGTGCCCCCCATAATTCACATTCATACACAACGAGCGGTTGACCGCTTTGCTCCAATCGAAGCAAGGTCTGTGGATCCACCGTGACGGGAATGATGTCGAAGGGCATGGGAGGGGGCTGGTGGTTGATCGCAAGGAAGACAGACTGCAAGTCAGCAATGATCAGGTTGTTTTCTGGAAACATATCCCCAACGCACCAGTTGGTTAAGAGTGCGTAAACTGACAACCGAGCGATTTGAGTGTTCTGATGCACTCGCCTTCTAATCGCAGGGCATTTAAACATCTGGGTGAGGTAGCAATGGCAATTTTTCCACCAGCAACAATGTGAATGAAAAAGTACTGCCTCGAGGCAGTCCAAACACTTTGTCCACTTGCTGTCAATTGGAAATTGAAACAGCGTGTTCAATTTGTCACTCCGTGCCAAACGTTAACGGAATTCGCTCGAAGAGAATGGTCAATATCGCAATCGGAATAATCACCAGCAGTCAGCAACACTATGAGTATTCAGTGACTACTGCCTCGCTGAGGGCCTAGGAGACCAGCTATTAGTATGAGTTTGATCCCGAGTTCGGTGGATCGACTAGCACAGCTGAGCTTGAAGCTTGAAGTTTAGCTAATGGATACAAGTACGCCTGTATTAGTGGACTACGCCTATATCCGAGATCTCCGATTGGCCTAGGACTCCAGCTGGTGGCGGCTCAAGTAATATTGATTATCTCGTACTTTGCCAAAAATTGTTGTTTCATCTTCGCCGAGATGCCCGAGTCCTCCGAGTCAGACTGCCACCAGGCCACTGATTGAGCTCGCAGGCGTCGATACCGGTTACCATTAGTCTAACGCGAGTGTAAAGTAACTCGCAGTATACACCGGATTTATTTTTATTTTTCGCAGGTGTCTGTGCTCAGGCCCCCGGAAGCTCCCCCATATGTCTGTCCGCCCATCGACCTCATTTTGGCTCTCAAATCTGCTATTTTTCGGATGTAAAATCTGCTATTCCGGACAGACATGTCACGTGTCACACGGTCTGAGATGTGTGACAGTTCCGTGATGTCGTCAACATCTGCCCTGGGTGATGTTTCTCGAATGACACTGCAACTCGTGTAAGTTTCCAATTTGCAATCATGTTTTGTCACTCACGGCAACTGAATGAGGAGGGAAAGTGCTCTTCGGCGCATGCTGTCCTTTTGGCTGTCTTCAACAAGCTCCAACGATATGCCTTGGGTATATGCTTGCATCGCCATCATTGTAAACAAACCACACGACCATGAGTCCATCTGTTATTCGAGTGTAGGTGGGTACATAAGAACTCTTTTCCATAACCCTTCATTCCAGTTGATGGCTTGACTCCCCAAGTGGTTCAGGATCGCATTAACAATTTTTTCAAGTAACTTTATCACAAGTAAGTGAATCCGAGTCTAATTCAACGAAAAGATAGACATGTGCTTACTGGTATTGCCCAGGCTTCGGAATGCAGCGCAGGGATGCTATCGAACATTCCAACTTTGTGCTCAGATAGGTGGATCCAAGTCAGCACCCAATGCAAAGGCTTGCCGCCGCAGAGAGGAATTATCCACCAGGGACGAGAGAGGATTTCCTCTGGCGAGGCAGAAGCACACTATACTGAGGTAAATGTTTATGAAATAAGCGCACATTGCAGGGAACTAACTGCCGCTTCAATATGCCCTCTTAGGGTACCAAATGCACGAGTCTCTGAACTCGGCCTCGAAACTACAGGGTCGAGATAGGAGGAGAGTATAGCATAGTCTGCTACCTCGTCATTTTGCTGGAGGGCTGCACCGAAAGCATTCATCGTTGTGCCAGGTATTTTTGTGCCTCCGTAAATCAGGCTGTGTAGATCACTGTACACTAGCTCAATGTTGCGGATCCTTCGGACTTGATATTGAGCATTGCGGGGTATTGGTACATCCATGGATAACTTGGGAAGGCTGCGAGAAGCACGGAAATGATAATACGGCAGGCGCTGGTCTGTGTTGGTCTCAACTGATGGCTGTCTGTCTGTCATTTGCCTATATTTTGTGATTGACAGCGCCTGACAGGTGCCGGCTGGTTGTCAAAAATCTGCTATCTATGGACAGACCTCAGGCCAACTCAGCCTCAAATCTGCTATCTTTAGGACAGACATTTGGCCAATTTTCGCTCTGAAATCTGCTATTTGCCGGACAGACATATAGGGGAGCTTCCGGGGGCCTCTGTGCTCCCACTGAGACTCCCTAGCATCGCGGCACTGTCGGGCAAGCTATTGCCAGGCGTCAATGTGGTTTCTTATCCCCCATGTATGTGGAAACCTAGCATGCTTTTAGATCTCAGGGGTTGCGCGCGGCCAGGTGTGAAGATCTGTTTAGCGAGGTGCGAGTACGACGTCTGTCCTCCAACACGGAAATCTACGCCGCTATGATCATATACCTCTGGTGAGTCGCAGCTAGCATCGTTTTTTTTTACTTTCCTGTACAGCTAATTTGGTTTCTTAAATTTGCTCCTCCTTTGCTCGAGCCATCAAAAATGTGATCGACGCCTGTCATAGATGCGGCCAAATACAATGTCTCGTGTACATGTCCATTAAGCAACCCTGCGGTCATGCCCAATCTACAGATCCCTAAATAACGGACAGATATACAGATCAGTCAATTGTGAATTTATGCTACTTACTATAAATCGTTTATTATCATGCAACGTTTGCTCAACCCTTCTGATGAAAGACTCCAAGAAATGCTATTAGTTCGTCCGCACCGAGGCGGAAGCCGGAGGTCATGAGATTATCCAGCTATTCTGGACACAACTGTCCCGCCATACTCAAGCCCACCTCCAGCATTGAAAACTTGAGGCGTATTCTCGAACGGGATGACTTTCCCCAGCGTCTTCCCGTCACCATTGCTAAACGTGGCTGTCATCTTCCCTTTGCCCTTTTTCGACACGTCCGGAAAGTCAGCAAGACCAATAGCAGGCCGCACGCCTTCCTTTACTGCCATCGCCAACGCTGCGCCCAACGAGTCCCGCACATTCGCACCCTCCCAATCTACGTCCGACATGACGTTCACCCACGCGTAGTTCACCGGCCGAGGCTTCGTCTTTTTGTCCTTCTTACCCCTGGCGGGCCTGACGGTTGCCTGAGAGAAGTCGTCGTCAGCGTGGATTTTCAAAGTGCCTTTGGGGTTTCCGATGCGGAGCGCTCGCACGCCCGCTCGGAAATGATCGCTTGCGGTAGACACTACACGTTCGGGTGCGTCGCCTACCAGCGTGGTAAACTGGCCTTCAATGTTGGCTCGCGCGGCATCGTGAACCGGAAGGCTGAGTAATGCCCGCCCGGCCTCCCAAATCTCACAACCTCCAATTGTATCGATGACTGCATCAAAGCGAACGCGCGTGCGCGCCAAGTAGGTGAAAAGTGCCGTGACCGAGGTTTTTTCGGTCTGATACGGAGCGAGAGGAAGTCCAGTGTAAGAATATGGTGCAGGGAGCGCACAATGAGGGCGAGATATGGGGGGAGAATGGCTATGTGTGGAGGATGAGTATGGCGACGACAGTGTCGACGTCGACGAGTGCGAAAATGGTGAGGGGGATTGTTTCTGAGAATGAGTGGAAGAAGAAGAAGACTCTGGATGGTGCAGAGACAGCGATGAAGAAGGGCCATCTCGCGGAGTTGGCGCGGGTGTGGAACTTGACTCGATGGGAACAAACAAAACTTCGTCTGCGCCCCACTCACGGAGCCGTTTTTCAATCTGTTTGAGTATAACTCGTCGTTTTGCTAACGTATGCTTCTTCCCTTCGTCCTGAAGATTGTCTTCAAACTCGTGAGGAAAACCTGGAAGGTCGAATGGCACAGGTACGTGAACCCAGACGGACCACCCAGCGCGAACAAGCATTTGGAGGGCTAGCGCGCCGGATCCATCGTGTCCGCGTAAAATCAATATGCGAGGACGCGTGGTGTCGAGATGCTTTTTTGCTGAACGTTCATGTTTAATGGAACGCACGATGACAACATCATCTTCATCAGTGTCGCTGGTAACTTCACAACTATGCCCGTTTCCACGTGGCCGCCGTGCAGCTACGTCAGGCTTTGCCAATGCGCGCGTGATGTGCATTAAAGTGCGCACAGCGCGATAAGCAGGAACACCTGAAAGCGGGAGTAGGGCGAGTTCATTCACTGTGAGACCCTTAGGTTCATTCACAGAAGGAAATACGAGCGAATTGCGCTGCCCCACCTCGTCATCATCCGCAGCCTCGCTCAATGAGGCGAGAACCAGAGACGGCTGATCAGGCATATAAGGATGTGGCACGGAATGAATGCGATGTCGGTCAACGAGAATAAATTCAGCCAAAGCACCACACTTAGAAACGAGTCAGCATATTTGTATCAAATCTCGTGTCAAAGTGATACAAACCTTCTGCACGCTGTTGAGGCCGATAACCCACTCTCCCTTCTTGAGAGAGTGTTCGTCAACATCCCATCCCACTTCGAGGACACGTCCAACGAAAGATCGTCCCGGAATATAACCCAGTGAAACGGATCGTTTCCCAGCACTTTTCTCCTCGGAACCCCGAGGGGCTCCCGGTAATGGTTGCTTCGGCGGCGGCGGATGAACGCCCACAAGACGAGCATCCACACCGTCCAGCCCCACAGCCCATACTTGCACCAGCACTGAACTTCCGCCAACATAAACCGGAGGTTTTCGATAGGCTGTGAAACCGAGTGGACTATCTACAGGGACCTGTCGAGATTTACCCTTCCCCTGCTTGGCGTTATCTTTTGAGAACCAGCCAAAGCCAAACAACAGCCCACGAGACTTCGATTCCTGGCGTTCGGCAGCGCCAGACGCGATTCCACGAACTATCTCCACGCTGGCCATCGTTGTCTGCGCGAGTCCGGCTCGTGTAAGATCAATTTCGTCTCCAAATCCGAGTCCCACGCCCAAACTTTCTGCGGCTGTTGCCCTTCTGCCTGCTTTCCAAGGGCGCCAAGTACCAACACCAGAGTTCGATCCAGAGGTGGCCGGAGAAGTGGCAGCACGAGGAAGTACAAGGCTGGTGAAACCACGCGTACCACTTGACGGAAGCGCGTCTGCCTCACGTGAAGACGACGCGTGCGCGGCAAGGGCGTCCAATGCATTTAATGGCGCAGATGTATAAGGTGATTTTGTAGTCGAGAAAGTCGTACGAGAAGAGCTGCTCATCGGGCGAGACGCGACGCTGACAGGCAATTCAAATGCTGACGCAAATGTAGATGTACCAGTCTGTGACGTTACACCACTTGCACGAGAGTTTAAGCGCGCTGATGACGACCGTGATGGTGTACCATCACGAGAGAACGAAGGAGAAGACGAGCTACGACGTCTAGTCAACCTCGGTGTTGGCTGTGATGAAGTCACGGATGGCTCCTGTCGCACCGGTTTTGGTGGTTGAAGATTATGTGCTGGCATGTATGTCAAAGACTGCGAGCGCCTGCGAGACATACTCCTATCAACTCCATCAGGGTTACTAGACAGGTCTGTATCCTCCTCCACTTCAAGTAGAACCGACATGCCAACCATCGCACGCATCGCTTTTGGTTTCATGTGCCCATGACCTTTTGGCTTACGTCCATGAGGGAGTGGAGGTTCGACTTTGGGAAGGTCATGCGGCTGAGACAGCACGTGTGTCAGTGGCATTCGTGACATATGTGAGGAAACAGTGCTTGGCAAAGATGAGGCCGAGCGGGATGCTGCATTTGAACCACTGCTCGGCGAAGTATTGCGTCTGTTACCCTTGCTTCTAGTCCCGTTATGTTGCGAGGCTTCAAGCCACCGAACATCTTTGGCCCAATCTCGGTCCGTATAGGTTGTCTTGCGATGGTTCGGAATACGTTTGTGACGCCCCAGCTCGTTCTTGACGGGCATCATGGTAACTGTAGTACTCAAAGAGAATTCGGTGAAGGATGTTGTTGAAACAGAGATATCCTGGGGATTATCAGACCCTAAAGATGCGACAGAGGACGCGGCAGAGTGTGGGGGAGTCGAATATGGGGAGTGAGCTGGAGTCTGCGAGCGAGAGGCTGGAGGAGAAAGGCCTACAGGGGACAAGGAAGATGTAGGTGAACTGGTAGGGGTGTAGAACACCTCTTCAGAGTTTTGCTGAGAGGGATCTACAGATTGATCTGCAGAAGCATGTAACTCCAAAACTGCTTCTTTTCGTAGTGCCTGTGCCTTCTCGCTATGGACGTCAGTGGTGACAGCGACAGTGAGCGGGTGTTTTAATGTTGTTGCAACGGTGAGGACAACCTCGTCGTTCTTCAGGAAGGACAAGTAGGTCAATATATGTGTTCTGGCCTGTGTTTACTGCGACTCGCCTGTAAAGATTCACATGATTCGTCTACGAGATAACGTCGGTCCTCGCGATTGTGGTCAAGCGGATCCTCACAATTGAGTTCGGAGGCTATACGGAGTAACTCCCCCTTGGTCGAGTGAAAATCTCGAGTTGTGTGGGGCTGCTCTTGAGCCTGAGGGGCTTTTGTTGCTGTGCGGCTTGGCCCTGTAGCATATTTTTGGGAAGGTCTTCGGAGTACCTTCTGAAAAAAAGTCGGACGAGCCATGAGCGTCAGGTGCTGACCGTCATCAACTGCAGGCTATATAACTTTGATGTCACGGTAAACTGCTAATTCTCCCCACATGTAGGCAGCGTGGTTATTGCAGAGCGTGTAGAGCGTGTAAAGCAAGTCAGAATCAAAACCCACGCTCTTCGACACAGCATGTCATGTACGTCATACAATATTGGGTCCGCTTCAGCTACAACCGTTTTTGCCGGACCTTCGCTGCCGCTTCCCTCCAACAGCAAACGACACCGTTCGTTTTCGCTTTGGTGGGGGCAACAGCTCAGGTATCTCCTCCTCTTCCTCACTACTCCCGGAACCGCTGCCTTGATCGGCCTCGTCTTCATCACCGTCCTCATCTCCGCTCGCCTCTTCATCTCCGACATCCTCATCTTCGTTGACTTCTTCGTCAGCAACCCATACATCATCCAAAAACACTTCCCTCTTCTCTGCTTCGCCAGGTTGCAGCTGTACGAGTATCACGTCTTCCGCTTTCCGTAGCTCTTTCCGGCTCTTCAGCGTTGCCAAGATTTCCTCGTCATTTGCTGAAGAGGAAGTAGTAGTCGATGACCCTGGCGGCATGGTATATCTGGCGAACTTTCCGATACTCCAATCCCTAAGGACAATACGCGCCGCACCTGCATGGTCTAGGACACCACGCTGCATACCACAGATATCAACGTATGCTTGAATCGAGTCCTCGGAAAACCCACCTTTTTGATAAGCCCACTCGCACGTGCCATTCCAGCAAGGAATGAGGTCGGGTCGCCCTTTGAAAATGCAGGCAAGCTATATCCAAGCATTAAGTCCTGTGTATTTGCTCGAGACACTATGTGCGCAACTTTCATAGACGTCAGCTTTGGGTAGAGGAGCAATTCAGCGACACTTGCCAGCAAACAGTGGGTCTTTGAGTCGATCGATCCGTCCTCGACTGCGAAGCAGGATGTCTCTTGCTCTCGTCATTTCCATCTCCTGCTCTTCTACACCCACCGCACGGACAAATTCTAATCCTGGGGTATCAATCAGCCGTACCTTTTCCCCTTTTTTGTCAGGAAATTCCAAAACTAGCTCGCTTGCTGATGTGGTCGTGTAAGGGCCTTTTGCAGACATTGCAGAATTGTTATTATATATGGGTAGAAGATCTGCGCGTGCAAGAGAGTTGATAACTGCAGATTTGCCGGACTGGGGCAATTTGATCAACAATTGCTCAACACAAAATCCAACGAGAAAACTAACGTTGGTAACTCCCGTTAGGGCCACAACCAACTCTTCACCAGATTTTTTGAGTTTGCGGAACTCTTGCCAAAGTGCGTCTGAGCCATGAGCATCGTCCAAATTGACAGGAATCTTCTTCGAGGCCGGGGGTGGGTTGGGTTTGGATGGCAAGAAAGCTTCTGCCACACGAAAGGGCAAGGTGGTGTACGTTGATCGCAAGTGTGAAAGCCATGATCCCAGAGATTCTCGTGGTACGGAATCTAAATGCAATCGATTCAATGCCTCTCAGACAGAACGAACGACCTACCAATCTTGTTCACGAGAAGTATGATATTTTTGTTTGTCGCTTCTTTGAACAAAGCCTCACTGAGGCCTGCTGCAGGATCCCGTGCATCCACTACATGCAGCAGAACATCCGCTTTTTGCAATACCTCGCGGAGAGAATGAGGTCCTTCGGTGACCGGTATGACAGGTTCGGATTTCAAAGGTTCTACGGATTTCGTTGTGGGCGGTACTGGAGGTGCAGGACGAATGGACATGATACCATCAAATCCTTGCCCATCATTTTGATTTTCGTCAACGTCAACATCCATGATGTTGTTTTGAGAATCCTCGACTTCCTTAACGTCGAGTCCAGTAAGGGCGGCGCGTTTTTCATTCTTACGTCGCTGCTTTTCCTCTGCGGCCTGTAATGCAATCAAGTCAGGAGGGAGGAAATTGTATGGCTTAGTGCATTTTACTTGACGTCGTGACTCTGCAACTTCCGCGAGTATTTGATCCTTGTATGGAAAATTGTTCGGGATTCCAGGATCTTTTTTCGATTTCTTGTGGGCTACGCAAGGACTATAAGCACAAGAAGATAAACAACCGAGCAGAAAAAAACAATGATGCGAAGATGACTGCCTCAAAGTCCTGAACAAAGGATTTTGCCTGTAACAACGCATGGCACTCACTTTTTCCAGCAGCCTGTTCTTTCCGGGCCTCTTTCTTAGCTTTCTTCCTGCCCTGTGAAACCTTGTGCTTCAACTTTTGACGTTGGTGGGTCGTCCCTCGCTTGGATGTTTCTATTCCGCGGGGTCGATATCATGAATGAGTGTATTTTCATGGAGTTGATTAACTACATACTTTTACGAATCTGAGGCATAGCAAAGTGTCTTGCAAGCGCAGGCTGAAGTCACTAGATGCAGCACCGATGTGCTCAAGTATCTTATGGATGTCAAATTCAAGTGAAAGTCCTAGGACATACGCTACCGTGGGAAACATTATTAATTTGGATTTGACATCTTGATTTGGACTTGTGGCCGCTCGCTCGCACTGAGACGGACACCTGGGAAGTTGGCTTGACACGCTTGCATTCAGCAGTGAACGTTGAAGTCCACTTGTCCCATTTTATCATCAGGCGTCTGGATCAGATATCGACATGCATCACGCGCTGCTCATTCCGGATGTCCGAGCTTACATCTTCGCCTTTATCAAGGAAGATAAGCAAATGGGTCGATGTACCTTTGCTATGCTAGCCAGAACCTGCAGTGTTCTTAGTGAGGCCTCTCTGGACGTTCTGTGGAGCGAATTGGATAGTTTGCGTCCGCTAGCATCGTGCATTTATGCAGAAAACACTGTGCCGTTGAGTGACGAGGTATGTCTATTGCATTTGTTTACTACATCTTGAGCTGAATAGTCCCCCAGCTCACAGTTGAAACCAATGATGACACGAGACCAGATTTCTCTGTCTTCAACAGATATGCTCACCGCGTCCGCAAATTAGACCTTTCCGGACAACAAAGATTCTTGAGACGCAACGGTGGTTACCCGTCTCTCACCGAGGATTTAGGCGCATTACTCTATTATCCACTGAACTCCCCCCTCCTACCAAACCTTAGGCACTTAGCTTGGGCACCTGGGATGGGCCTCAATTTACTTCGTCATCTACTCGGTCCACATTTACTGTCCCTGAAAATCCCCAGCCATCGCTGGAGCTCAGCATCCACTCTATTTGCCCTGACCAAAATCCCTGTGCTTTGCCCCAAAATCAAATCACTAACACTGCAAGTTCATTCTTGGGATGGACATATCGACTCAGAATTAACTCAAAGTACACATTGCATATCTCGGGTGATCGGTTCTTGGGCCAAACTCGAGGAACTAGACTGCAACCCCATGACCTCTGAAGGTCTTCTACGCCTGTCTGGGATGGAGTTCCTCAAAATTCTCCGTCTGCAAGTCAACACCGCGTCTGTCATTGACTTACCTCCAGACTCACTCTCATTTCCATCGCTACATACTTTCCAGTTCCAAACTGACACCCTGGACACTGCCATCACACTTATGAAAGCGATGAGAAGATTTCCTAAATCTTTGAAAATTGACGTGTTTGCGGGACGGTCCCGCAGAGGAACTTGCAGTCCGGAAATTGTCGGGGTCCTCCTGGGCCTTATTAGTCGAGATGCGTTGCACCACGAACTTCGACATTTCAGCCTGAATCTTCCATTCCTTCTTGGAGATAATCCTGACAATGTCTCTGAGATCCTACGACCTCTCTTCGTGTGTGGTGAACTTCGCACATTGTCCATACGAATGTCTTCGCCATTCACTCTCGGTGACGACGATTTGGTAACAATGGCTCACACTTGGCCACGGCTCGAGGAACTAGAGTTGATCGATTTACGTCCACGTGTGGCAGCTCACACTCCCCCTCCCCCTCAACCCCTCCTCCCTCATAATCAACCTCTACCACCTATCACTCCTACGGGTCTTGGCCAGCCAAACCAAGCCCCACAACCTCCTGTGCTTACTTTCGCAGCCCAGCACCCCGTACCTATGCCGCTACCTTTGGCGAACGCTGGTCAGGTGAATCAGTTTCCGTACCTACCCGTGTTTACCATTCCTCCTCCAGTATTTCCAACGTTTCCGCCACCAGACCTTTTCTTCCCTATCAGATCACGAACCGCTGAAATTACTTTTCGCGGCCTCATTTCGCTCTTGAAGCTATGCCCAAATCTTTATTACTTTGACCTAGCGCTCGACGCTACCAAACTTGATGATCTGCAAGGCGATAAGCCAGGGGGTGGAGTTTGTAATCGACTGGTCAAGTATGCCAGGCTTATTGATTCGCCCATTGGCGATCCTGATGTAGTTGCTCGCATCCTTTTCGACATACTTCCTGAGCTTGATCCCCTTGCGGGACCAAACGCTCTACTGCCGGCTCCACCCCAGAACATGCCCCCGCACAACATGGCGCCTCAGAGGTGGAACATTGTTCGTCAGAAAATGATGGCCTTCAGACATGCTACAGCTAGCCAGATTTAATTCAGGTGCATTTGTTATGTATAACCACCCCTGCTCAGATTCTATATCATGGCTCGACAATCTTTATGCACGATAAATTTCAGGCAGATGACTATTTGATTATTACCAATGATCAGTGTGCGTTTGACTAGTGTTATTAATTGTACCAGTTACCAGAGAGGTCCGAGACAGATGTCGACGACACATGAATTGACGATTGAATCTGTTATGCATAAAGTCATTTTCCTTTTTCGTTGTGAATTATTATAAGTTGTGCCACTTTGGTTCGCGCCTACGCAGTTGTTTGTTCGCGCTTACGTTGAGTGCTGAATCCTGTGGCCCGAGGTACCATCTAGCTACTTCTCGTTGACCTTGTCTCGCTAAAACATTTCCTCTGACCTTGTGACCAACGACTATCGAATTGTCGAGATGCATCATGCGCTACTCGTTCCGGACATCCTAGATCATATCTTCAAATTCATCAAGGCTGATAGTGACCAAATCAGTAGTAACCAGACTTTCGCAGCACTCGCCAGAACCTGCAGTGCTCTCAGTGACGCTTCGTTGGATGCTCTCTGGAGCGAGCTACGTAGCTTGTACCCACTAGTGTCATGCATCTACGATAACAACATGAAGTTGAACGACGAGGCACGTCCCCAGCACCCACTGTGTGTCGCTCCTCAGGCTAATCCTCTTATCGAACAGGGTACTTCAGAAATTAACACTAATGCAGGACCAGATTTATCTGTTTTTCATAAGTACGCGTATCGCGTCCACAAAATAGAGCTTTCTGGATATGAAGGGGGCTGGAGGGCCACAGCTGTTCCTGATGACCTGGGAGTGTTTCATGTTCTTCGAGTTCCTACTCCACTCCTTCCCAATCTCACCCACCTGGCTTGGACTGATGAACTTAGTCTTGCTCTGCTTTGGCCACTGCTCAATCCACGTTTATTGTCTCTTCGCATATCAAGCTTTCAGTGGAGCCGAAAATCCACTCCGTTGCTCCTGTCCAAAATCCGGGGACTCTGCCCGGAGCTGAATTCGCTTGGATTGTTATTCTATCTGTCGGAAGGATACGAAGCTATAGCTGAAAGCTGTTTATCCCGAGTGATTTGTTCTTGGAAGAAGCTCGAGGTGCTGGATTACAGCCCCGTTGGTTGCGAATGCATCCTCAGCCTTTCCGCACTGTCATCTCTCAGAATCCTTCGGTTGCGCATTGACAACGTATCTGACCTCATTCTGCCCCCAAATTCGCTCTCATTTCCATCATTGCACACTCTCCAATTTCAAGCCAACAGCTTAGCGACTGCTAATTCCATCCTTCAAGCGATGAGGAGCTTGCCTAAATCTATAGATGTCTTCCTTCCGGTGTACCAGTCGGGGAATGTTGGTGTGGAAACGGTCGAGCCCATTCTGCAGCCCATCGGTCAAAATGCGTCTTGTAGCAACCTCGAACAATTTCGCATGAACGTTCCCGCCTTTCTGAGTGGCAGTACCGACAACGGCTCTAACGTACTTCGACCCCTTTTCCTTTGCTGCAACCTCCGTGTATTGCGCATAATGATGACGCCGCTGTTCTTGCTCGCTGATGATGATCTGCGTGCCATGGCTTCTGCTTGGCCACTATTGGAGGAACTTGAGCTGTTCGACTGTCGCAACCTGTACCCAATGGCTCCTTCCCATCCCTTGCCTGACCTGAACCTCCCTGATGATCCCCCACCTGTGCCACCCCTGCCCGTTGGATTCCCACCTATTCCACCCTTTGCTGTCATGCCTCCAATGTTGTCATTACACCTAGATGCAACGGGACCGTATCCAGATTTCGGCATGACTGACCCACGTAGCAGTCGGACTGCTGAAATCACCTTTCACGGTCTTATTTCGCTTCTGGAGATGTGCCCCAATCTTCGCTTCTTTAATCTAGCTATCGACGCCACCAAGCTGGATGGACTGCGGGGTGATAAACCAGGCAGTGGTGTTTGCAATCGACTGGTCAAATATCCCAGACTTATTGATTCTCACATCAGTGACCCAGAAGCGGTTGCTCGCATCCTCCTTGACATACTTCCTGAACTTGAGACCATTTGGGGGGAGGGTTCTCCTGGTCCTTTTACGGACATGTTCAACCCAACACTGCCTCAAGGATGGGAACAAGTTCACGAAAGAATACGAGACTCTAAAGCAGCCAGGGGGCTGTGACGTTGCTACTTAATGGTTCGACCCCGGCGATCTTATCTCACTATGCCATATACGCCTCCGAGTCATTTTTGAACGAGTGTATGTACTTTAGGACTTATCACCATATGTAGATACACATCTACTAGTATTGTAAGATGGTTTTCGCTGTTCAATGAAAAGCACTTGCACGATAAAACAGTTATAAAGATAACAAAGTAGAAATAACCAGAATACAGGGTGTAACATACGTAGTTAAGCATCGGCCATCTCGACGTCCCCTAGGTTGTCACCATTATTTAGTAGCGTTTCTGCAGCACGCTTGATAGTAGCAATCTTGGCTCGCATAACAGCAATTGCTTCTGGAAGTAGACGTTGTGGAGGATAAAATCCTTCAGACTCTATGCTAACTATGCAAGGATATCAGTTGAAACTACGTGGGACAAGGCGAGGACGCATACATAAGAAATGGTCTCGAACTCGAGCAAGTTGAACGCATCCTTCAAAATCTGGGTGTCTGTACACTTCTCTGCTCATCGTCTCCATTCGCGTTTTCTTATTGTCCACGCTGACAGCTTTCGTTCGGGGGTCCACTCGTATGACGCCCGGCGAGAAGCATTTTTGGAACTGTTCGGCAAGTTCTGGAGGTACGGGCTTTTTTGGATTCAAGATCACCAACGGTAGTAGTCGATATGACGCCGTCGCTGTGACTTGGAGGTTAGACATCCGGATAGTGCTGCTTCACAATGGCCGCTCACCGACTGGACAAAATTTTGCGTGATCTTTCCCGACTCCTTTAACAGCATGTAGCTCCATGTCGACTCCTTGCCCAGGCCGTAGTTTTGTCAGCACAATGTTTGGATTCGTAGGTGCAGGGGGGTTGTCTGCCATGACAATCTCTTGCTCTCCTTGTGGAACCCAGTTAAAATGCGAGGACAAGACCTCATGGTTTGTATACAGCTTGTTTGGGTCTGTAGTATCTTTGGGCGCATTCTTCCGACGCTCGCAGGCAACTTGTAACCGAAACACGAGAGTATTGCGGTCGGTAGCTTGATCATTTTGAGCTGTCAAACAGATCAGTATAAAGAACATCTGTGGTAACTTTGTTCAACTAGCTTTGTTTCATATCCATGAGGGCCGGATCAACGTTTAGAGGCACGAGGCCAATCCGCTGTGCGAGTACTTCATCGACGACAACTGACGTGTTGTCCCACACGTAAACTCTTTCGACACAGATTGTTGGAACCTAGAGTACGTCAGACGATCACGCTGTGAATGAAAATTAATTTGACTTGCCTCGGCAAGCAGTATTCTCCTGTATGCATTTGCGATTGATGCATCCACACCTACTAGGTCAAATTCAATGGAGCGGCTCGATAATCTTTCTATTTTGACAGTCAGTCCCTATCCTTGCAAGGTCGTGGATCAGTCGAATACAGATCGAGCTTGAGGGCCAGGACGCACCTTCTTGAATCTCTCAAGGTCCCACGAGTGGTCCTCGTTTGGGTAGTGTCCAGGATAGTTCGTGCTGGAAACATGGGAAACACGCTCTGCGTGAACCCCAACGTGTTTTCTGGTGTCAGTATGTGATTGCTGGCGGCATACTTTTAGTAAATGTGCATGTAAGGATGGTACATGACGCCAGAAATTTTCAGGATAGAAATCCCGTGACCTCCGAGTCCCGCGCGCTCCAGACTCCAGTTCAAGCTCAAATTCCGGGTGTAAGGACTTTTGGAATTACAACAGTTCAAGTCTACATTAATACATTATCGCACAATCTCCTACAATCTCTCGCCCTCCCAAAATGGATTTGGATTAAATCGTCCAGAACCTGTCTGGTGAGCTGCGTGTCCCAGATATGTTTTGAGGTTAGCGAGTCAGTAGTTTGTGAAGCTTGCATGATGGACTGGGTTCGGAGCTTAGCCTTTTTGATCAAGTTGCATATCTCCTGTTCATAGCAACGAATATGTTGTCAATCAATCAAGCGAATTGCCAGCACAGCTACTTACGAGAATCCACCTCTGGACCACCTGGTCACCGATCGGCAGCATGATTTGCATCGGAAAGAGCAACCTTTCGAGCCAGCCAATTAAAATATCAGAGGGTATAGTGTAAACAGTTTGAAATGTTGCTCGGAGCACCAGGAGATGAATGATGCGATACTGAGAGATCGATGGTATGCCGCACTCCAATAAGTTGTCTACGACGGAAACGAGATCACCATGAGGGATGATGCCAAGCGCAACAAGATCGCCAAATAGAGCCGCCACATTGAACTGTTCGTCTCGAAGAGTTTCATGTGTATCGTTCAAGTTAGTTTTCTCCAAACCGGTCGCATTGAATAAAAAATGATCGCCCGAACACTTTGAAGTGGTTTGGTACATCAACTTGAAAAATTGGGCACGAAAGATCGACATACATTATTGAAAGCCCTAAATAAAGACCACGTCGCAAAATTACGGAGGTGCACGCGCACATCATGCGCGACCAACCAGTTGGTCAAATTGAGTTCTATGAGGACTTCATGTATGATTAGTGCCACAGTCCGGGTATATTGCAGTCGAGCAACGCCAGCAATGAATAGTCCCTCTGCTAATAATTTCGGTTGGTTGGCGAATCCAGCAAAATTCATTGAATGTACGATCGAGTAGGCTTCATTGAAGATGGACAAGGGGTGGCATATCCGGGTCGTAACGTGTTGCATCCTAAAGAAATAAGACTGTAGGTGTGGATCCAATATCGGTCTCGTCATTCCAAAGCCTCGAAAATACCAGGTGGCTGAATATACTGGTGACTGTTCCTCAGTTGTCGGCCTCGGTGGCATCCTTGCCTGAGGGGCAAAGCTTGATTCGGACCTAGCGGACCTCACGGATCTTCCTGGCGAAATGTGCCAGGAGAAATTTTTGAAAGCTTGATCTTTGGCCAAAGTGACGGCGTCTGAGTTGTATGTACCAATCATGATCGGAAAGAGGTGATGGTAGAGTGAGAGAGAAGCAAGTTGTGATACTCTACACAGTGGAGCATGGCCTTATATGCTGCTGAATGGTGGACAATCAACCACAGTGGTCGACATCCACAGCCAGTTCAGGCATTTTGCAGTGTGGAACAAAAGGCGTGGCATTGTAGATCGAGGTTTGAGCGCCTTAAATGAACCAGGACGAATGTCGACGCTGCAGCGATCAGTGCAGTGATGAACATTGAACGTTCTGAACGGTAAGACTTTGGCACGTACTCCATCGTGAGCGACGATGGTGTGCAACTTTGTTTAGCAAATCCCTTGGATCCAAATAGCCGGAAATCAATAAGCAACAATGAACAGACGGAAGAGAATGGGATTGGTCGGAGTTCAAAAACGTCAAAAGTCGTTTGTGCGATAAGATTGCGAGGATCGGATCCGAAGCAGTACTCTCTCCGATTTCCGCAATTATCGGACCCATGTGCAGACTGAGATAAGCGTGCACGAAACCACTAAAATTACGCATGTACAAGAAAGCAAGTGAAAAAATAGAAAGCACGTCGACCAATTAATTGGGTTTCCCCCATACAATACTAAAACCTCTCTATCATACAAGATATCCCCACCACCACAAAGAACAAAGCGTCCACATCCACATCCGCATCAAGGCTCGTTCATCTCTTTCTCTTGCCGACAACACGAAAGCCATGCGAACCACATCATAGTACGGAGTTGGAGAACGTCCTCCTTCCACGCCATAGATTGGTTTTGTTCTCGGAATTCGCGTGTCAATTTCTCACATCGTGCAATGTTCTCGGGGCTGACGAAATCGACTGCGACTTTGATACAGTCCGCGAGATTGCATACCTATATTGAAAATGAGCATCAGAGAATAATAGAGAGCCAAATGACGAACCTGATGAGCGCAACCAGCTGGAATGAATATAGCTTCTCCTGGTCTTTGATATACCCGGTGGCTCTTTATGCCATGCATATCATACAGCTCTTTTCGTAGCTGACTATCCAGATAAAATTGTTGTGAGTGGATCGGATCGTGTTGATATGTGCCCTTGAACTTTCTCCGAAGGAAATTACGCAGTTTCTCTGCATCTTGGGCACGGAAGAGGTCCCATACCGCACATCCTGGTTTGCCATCTGGTGTAGCAGACGCGTACGTCATAATATTCACGGCATCGGCCATGTCCATGTGAAGTCTTGTTGACCCCTTGCTGCCTGCCGATTCGAATGACGACATCGCATTGTACATCTTGGGTCCTGCAATGAAGCTCAATAAGTAGCTGATCGATTTGTGGTCATAGGGATGCTTACCCAAATCTGGTGCAACCGTATTACTAGGGAAATGTGAGGCAATATTGAGGGTCCCATCCCGACGAACATAATTGGGTACGGGTACAGCCCGACTGAAATCCTCAAAAAGTTCAGGAAATGCAGTCTTAAAATCCGTTGATGGTGGCCAATCCTAGAGACGCACAATAAGCCTGTATCAGGAATCAAACTCGCAATGAACGCACCTTGAGCTTCCAGCACTCCACCCGCCCTTCATATTTTCCAAACCACGAAAAGAACTCGCCCACCGTCACACGCTTATTGATATCGCTCTGGCACTCCAGAATGAGGCAGCTCTGAGAGGTGTACTTCTGTACGAAATACTCAGGCGTCCACTGAATCTGGAACTTGGACAGCAACTCGGTGACCACGATTGGATCTCCTTTAGCCCACAACGGGCGGAAAACTTCCTCCGTAAGCTGCGAATCCGTGATGGTGGTGGTCGGATGTGAAGGTATTTCGCTTGACGGAGTAGAATTCTGATCAGTGGACGGTGGCACTACAGGGACCGACAGTGGTGGCTCCGCGACCTGTGGAGCAGACGATGCAGTTACTGGCGCCGATTCCGAATGGAAGACGCCGTCTTGTGATAGGCCATGTTGGGGAGCAGAGGCGATTGACGGCTCTGGCGGTGATGTAGATGCATCGCCACCGATCTGTGAATCTGGAGCCTGGGCAGAGGACGAAGTGCCTCCGTTTGCCTGTGCTTGTTCCACCTGTAGCGATGGATCTATTGGTTCGGCGACAGGAAGTGCGTCAGTATCCGGCTCCCGAAGCATGGCTTCCATATCCTTAATCGCCTGTGCAAGCTCGGCCTTACAAAAGCGCGACATCGGCGAAAAGTCCTTCGCGTGATGTTCGTTTCGCCGCGTGCAAGACAAGAAAAATGGGTTGCTATGAGCATGTTTTTCTCTGCGGGCCTGGAGAGCAGCGATCTCAGCCTGGCCTGCGCCGGGTTTGTCTTCGGTGAGATCTTTCACTTGTTCAAAACATTCTGCACATGCTTCCCTGCCGCATAATCGGCACATCCAACTGCTGGAGAAAATCGAGGTCATGCAGGTATCTGTAATTTTTTTAGGCAAACACGAATAACAAAAGTTGGCGTGCCACTGACCACAAGTGGCGCGCACTTCGCTTTCTCGGGTCCTCCGGATGATCTCTGGGTAGTTCAAATGTTGCAGCTCCTGAAGAAGCGTCGGGAGAAGAGCCTCAGCTATCGTCCTCTAATTACTCAAATGGTCAGACTCGACATTTCGTCCAAACTCAGAACAGATTATTTCTCACTTTCGTTCGCCGTATATGCGTGTGTGTAAGCGGGACATTCCAGTTCACGGGAAAACTCATGCTTGGTGCATCAGCTCGTTGGTTCTCGACGAAGCTGACACCAACAATATTTCTTTGATTGTCTTTCAAGAAAAATCGTATGCCTTGGAATCTGCATGTGTCACCAGCCCAGCGACGTGTGCATGACACACAGCGTGGGAACTGTTCAGATCTATACCGATTTGACATGCACCGAGCGAATTGTAATTCGGGATGCAGCTGAGCTGCGTCGGTGTTTTGTCCATGCTCGCCCGTCACAATGCGCATAGGAGCTTTTAGACGTTAAAAATATTGGATGTCGGCGGTAATAACGGCTTACCTTCTGCTGTTTTCTCCTTGCCTTTGTCGGTAGGGGGCGGTGCATAAGAGACGGTGGGCATCAACTGGGCTGCAGGGTAATGAGTAACCGCAGTTCTACCCGTGCATCAACTGACCATTTTGGGCTGCAATCTGTGCAGCTTCACTGCGCTTCTTAGCGTTGTAACCCCGCTTGGATGAACCTTGGGTATATCATCAGCCGCGAAGAAAAATATGATGCGAGATACAATGCGAATGTACCATTTCCTTCCGTAGTCTTTGCTTTAGTTTTTGCCTTCTTAGCCTTCGGTGCCTGGTCATCTTCAGTCGAAGAACGCTTTTGTGGGGGAAGCGGAGGTGCGTGGTACAGGAAAATTCCTGCTGGCGGGTGCATGGGAGCCATCTCATAAATCGGCTGGCCTGGCATGGGAGCCGTGAAGCGGGCCGCTATACGAACAGAAGCTCTTTCAGCATGCTGCAAGGCTTTGGATCGGTGTAAATTGAGAAAACGAGGGTAGGAATGATCAAGAGATGATAATTACATGAAGCAGGGTGACCTGGTGGTAGTTGTTGAGGATGGAAATTTTGCGTGTGGTGGAACTGAGCTAAATACAAGGTCAGTGGCGCAGTCATATGAGCCAAGGGACAATAAGCTAACTGTTTGGTGGATAGTCGCCCGATAAGGCTGGGGTAGAGACAAAGGGCTTGAATGAGAATTCACATGCATCTCGCATTCTAACTTACCTGTTCGCTCGTCTGAATACATTGGTGCGACGATGGGAGATCCATAGGGAGGATTTGACATATCTGCTTGAGATGGCCAAGAATTTGCTGGCATTGCGTATTGTGCAGCGTCATCCATCCTTGATCTGCCCTGGCGCGGTACCATGTCACCATTAGGTTCAGTATGTATATGATGATGAGGTGGCAACGGGTATGGTCGAGCTAAAGCTGGGCCATTGTCAATTCTACGTTTAGGTACGGACTGGTCGTCACTGGGCTCCCAGCTTGCTGCTCTGAGATGGAAAGAGGAAGCAGACTCTATTGACTGATTATAGTTTGGCTGTTGCTGGTGGGGAGGATGTTGGTACTGAGAAACTGCAACAGGCGATGGAAGATGAGTAGCATGGGAGTAGACTGAGGAGTCGGATGATGGATTGAGAAGCTGACTGATGGAAGTCCTCTTGTGGGAGTCATGCATAGTATTCATCGTGGCGGTTAACGATGAGAAGAAAATGAAGAACAGGGAAAAGAACAAATCCGCTTGTAAAAAAGACGGACTTTGGTGTAGAGAAATGAGGTGTTGGGAGACCTCACCCAAATCCTCTCACTAAGTCGGCCACGCGGAGTACGAAAGAAACCTCCGGTACGGCGAATGCCGCAAATAGGTATGTTTAGGCTGATTCCTCCATCGAAGAAATAAAACTTAAAAGGGCCGAGATGTCCCTGCTGTGCTGTGTTACACCTTACACAGTCATCTTGAGTCATCGAACCTACTGTATTTTGATCGTCGTTGACTACCTTTAGAAAATTCATCTCATCTGCCGCGAACCTGTCCCATGACTACAACTTTTTTACTCTCAACAGACTGCTTGTTTTTTGTAAAAAACCATGTTGCAATCGCGCATGGCACACCTTTACCCAATTCCCGCAACTTGTCAAATTCGGGCATCTTCCGAATCACTCTATTGCCAACCAATATCAATCCATGTGTTATACGTAATCTGCTAGAGTTGATAGAGTCGCCCCATAAAACCCAAGATAAAAGCATGTTAACGCTTAGTGATCAACACGAAAGGATAAAGAAAATGTCAAGGTATACAAATCTTAAAAATATTTGCGCAAGAACGCGGCGACCTTCAGATATAATGGTAAGACCATAGGCGCGACCAGTCTCGCAAAGCTTCCAAAGGTCGCCCAACGCAGTCAGTGAGGCGATGTAGGCGCATCTTGAAATTCAGAAGCATTTGTCGATGTTTCACTTGCAGTTGCATAAGATGTTTCCGATGAACTTTCATGACATTCCTCTCCGTCTTGTGAGACATATCAATACAGATTCAGCGGCATTCAGGTGAGAACAAAATACCTGTCGGTGCGTGCGCATCCTTGGCAGTCGCAGATTCAGATTGGGTGACCGCATCATCCGTGTCATGATTATGAGCGGCTATAGAATAATTAATGTTGATGTTTCAAATAAGTTTCAGCCAGCGCACCAGGAAGTGATGCGGAGTTCTCTCCTGAAATCGCCGATCTAAGTAACACAAAGTCAGAAATAGAAGATTCAGCTCACCAGATTGCTCGAACGAATCAGAAGATTCAGAAGAAGGTGATGATCCGGGGGAATCATTATCGGGCAAGTCATTTGTCGGTTTCGAGGTTGCCTTGTCCTCTCCTTTCGGGTCCGTGACTTTAGCAGTAAGCTCAGAACCAGCTTTAACAGGGGGATCGCCTTCGTCCCCTCTGGCTTTTGATGACGATCTGCTTAGAGAGCTGATTGGGGTCGTTCGGCCTTCTGGAACGTGAAGTCGACGAGCTACAAGCTGGGCTTGGGCCGTCTGCTCAGTCGAAATGGTTTTCACCACCTCCGGCCGCAAGTCAGCCCACATCTGCAAAGCCTTGATTGATCCCCATTCGATAATCTTGTTGTTTAGCCACTGCAAAGACACAGGTTTGGTCAGGAAATCGTTGCATCCTGCTGCAAGGGCTGCCACTCGGTCGCTTTGGAGGGATGAGGCCGTAAGTGCTACGATGATCACAGCGGATCGGTAGGGCGATGATGAAGCACGAGACTCGGAAAATGCTCCCTCTGAAGGCGTATCAGATAACGGTGTGCCTGGAGTGTAGCCTGAAGAAGCTGTCAAACTCTCCAATCTTCTAATCTCTTTTGTCGCTTGGATGCCGTCCATAACGGGCATTTGAATGTCCATCTATGAATACGTCAGCTCGACGGGGGTGTCATACGAGGGAACATCATACCAAAATCAAGTGAAAACCGCCATTTTGCCACTTCTGCACTGCCTCTTCTCCGTTCTTAGCCACGTCATACTTGATCTTCTTCCTCCTCATGAAGGTTGACAGAATGGTCTGATTGATTGGATTATCTGTTGCAACCGATTAGTGCGACAGTATGATAAGATTTGAAGCCCATACCATCGACGATGAGCACGCTTATTGGAGGTATGATGCTTGAGTCAGGTTGACCCTTGCCTGCCTTCCCCAACGCAGCGGGGGGTGTCGATGGTTTCGTATCATGAGTTGTCCGCCTTCCTGGCCTTCGCGCGAGCACATGAGGTTGAGTGTCCGGCGCTACTGGAGAACTTGGAGGTGCGTTACGCGATGGGGTAGATAGCGGTGATGAGGGGGCAAGTTCATCTGCCTGGGGAGAGGTTGCCCGTTTCCCCTTTCCTTTGGGAGTAGTGGAGATTGGGGTGAAACCCTCGATAGGAGATGCTTCTCGCCGAGGGGGTGATGCACTTCCCAATACATTGGAGTGCAAAGACGCAAACGAGAGTGGCGATTGACCTTGCTTCTTCTGTTCACTTTCCGATAGACGGCGGGAGGATGACCCCCGTAGCCGTTCGGAACTGGGTAATAGAAACTGCGGTTTATCCCGTTCGACTGCAGCACTATTAGGTGATGGTGTGATAGGCTTCGTAGATTTTGCACGCGGTTGGAAGATAATGCCTGTTGGCTGTCCGTCGGGGCTCGAAATTACAAGCCCGGAAGATGGCGTCTGGCCAAGCCTTACAGGACTCTGAGTTTCAGGGAAATATTCCATGTTATCTGCGAGACCGAGGGGTGATGGTGGTGCGTGTGAGTGGTGCTCACTTGTACTGTCCCTTGCAGACCGCGCAGATCGCTCAGAATTGGACCGTGACGAATTCGATGGGCGAGAAGAAGGGGATTTGGGGCTCGTCTGAGTTAAATTGAAGAAAGGGGAATTGTGCGAACCAGGGCTCAGTGGCGAGGTAGCAATCGGGGAAAAGAATGGATCGACGATGGGCTTTGTAACAGCAGTGTGCAGCGCAGTGAGGAACCTGCGTGGGCCCGCGGGCTTAGGAATAATCATAACTTCGGGTGGACATGCGGGATAGGAGTGGGAAGCGAGATCGCATTGTATGATCTCTTTGACCAGTTTGTAATTGGCTAGGCTGGTGAAGTGAACGACTACTACGGGTATTTGTTGCAGTGGGGCCTGCGATCCGAAGCCTAGAGTACGGGCTACTTGAGGTGACGACTTTGGGCGGTGGTGAGCAGCTAGAGAAGGTCGTTTCCGAGAGTGAAGGCTGAGAGGTATTGGCTGCTCCGCTCTGTACTTGCGCAACCTCTCCCGAAGGACGGATACATCGTCATCGATCATTACAAATGACAACGATGGAGCCGAGCGCGAAGTGCCGTTCGCTGATGGAACTCGAGGCTCTTGTGATCCACGCTCTCGGCTTGGAGGGGCAGGAGCTTCGTGTGCGCCTGGACTGCCATCGACATCAGCTTCTGACGATAGATGACTGACATCCAACCCCCAAGCAGTGAGATAGCTCGTCAGGTGGTGTGCAAAGGAGCTTGTACTGCTTGCATATAAAGTGACCTTCTTTCCGCGCAGAGTCTCAGCGAATTGAGCAAGCTCTTCGAGAGAGGGCTCCGTTCCTAACCGAACCCCGCTAAGAAGCGCGTGAGATTGTTCGGACATTGCAGATGATTTAGCAGTAATCGCATCTGGCGAACCGCGCTGAAGTTCAAGCTTGACCTCATACGTCCTTCTTGACGTTATGCCATCAGGGACCTGGGATGAAAGGGACGCGCCGCATCGAAGAAGTAACCTTCGGAACAGCATTGAATCAAAGTTCGGCTCTGGGCGCTCCGGAACGTTACAAGGGTTTGTGTTGGTAGGCGTCATGTCGTCCGTTGGCACATCCGGCAAATGAAAATGGTGATGGATTTCAAATGTGCAGTGTAAAGTTTCATCCTCATCTACGGGGATGGGCGAAGAGATACCACTGGCTGATGAGCTTGGTCTCTCTGTAGAAGGTGACAAATTGAATCCCAAAGAGCTCGACGAAGCGACACTAAGGCCCAAGTCAATCGAGTCACCATGGCGTGCAGTATTGATGATTTGACGGACAACCTGTATGTTGTGAGACTGGGACTTAAACTGCAACGCACCCACTCACATGTGTTAACACGTTGGATATCCCACACTCTACCCCCTTGACCGCAATATGCCTCATCCCAACGTCACTATGAAATAAGACCAGATCTGCGCCAACCTCAGCAGCCCTCCCACTCGATGCATCCCCGACTCCTTGCAGCATCTCCCCGATATCGAAATCGGTGGCAGCAGTAACAGGTGGACCAGGCAGAGTCAATCGAGGGGCTTTCGAAGTAAAATTGCTGGAAAAAGCAGGGTTGAATGTGTCGGCACATAGATCTGGCATATTCGCAGAAATGTAGTTGAGATTCTTCATCGTCGTGAATACAGCAGACATGCATGCGGTGGGGACTGAGAGAGAGCAAGCTGCAAATTGCTCTTTCGCTGGGTCAAGTATTTGCGTTGGCGAGATCTGTAAAAGCGTCTGGACGACCATTTGAACAGAGTCCGCGAGTTCTAACGAAAGTTCGTGGAACCGAGAAGATTCAGCGATGGCATCTGTGGGGAGGGGCTGGCTAGGCTTTTCAGGCGATGTAGGCGCGGCCCTGCGGGGATTTTTTAAATGTTCTAGCTGTGATGGCAATGGCATAGAGGTAGCACGAGAAAACCGTGGAATGATCGGATTTTCATCGTGGTGGTGAGGAGCGAGTTGCTGAGGCCGAAAGCGTTGGCTCAACGAACTTTCAAATTCGTCAGAAAGCTCGACCGGGGATTGCTTCTCTCCCAACGAGCAGAGATCTTTCTCAGAAAAATCAGATTCCCCGTCAGACGAACTGAGGACAACTTGGCGCTCTGCAGCTTGTGCAAGAGGTGCAAGTACAGGAGGGGGAGGCTCAGCAGACCACGTTACCGCAAACTTGCTCGGACCAATGGCTTCTGGCGCTATCAGTCCTTCTTCATTGACAAGAACGGATACCGGCAGACGATGAGCAAGAATAGGTTTGGCCCCACTCATTGATGATCACGGCGCCGTAGAGTCAGGAGTTGTGCGACAAGCACCCGACTTGTAGTCCAAGTTTCGAACTAAGAAGATTGTGCAGAAGGGATACAGAAATACGTGGTTTACAAGAAAAGGGAGTTAATAAGCCAGGCAAGGGCCAGGGAGGGATGCTAACAGTGCTACACTGACCGCAACACTCGTCCTTTTTGAGCGTCACCCTTTTTTGGTATTCTAATTTGTTTGCGATCTTATAAGTACTTGCCACGCTCTATCCAGTGCACGAGTTCCTCCTCGGCGCTTTCTGTAGAAGACGCTTCCCAACACGCGACATTATCACCAAAATATATTGCGAAGCGCAGAGAAGCTAAATCACGTATGCATCATCACATCAGTAAGTCAACTCGACATCTCCTTCAGCAACCGAGTCCATGTCGTGGTAGCTGACTTTCTTGCCCCCAGCAGCCCTGGGATCTTCCTTCGCATCGGGTGGCGGAGGTGGCGGTGGACCTGAGGTTGTGGCTCCTCGGCGACCTTTCCTGCCAATATCCGCCGCAGGTTGACCAAGGTCCATAGTAACTTGTGGCTTAGCAGGAAGTCCGGCATTAGCGGGAATTGTAACCTCCATCGGCTGCTCCAGATTGGGGGCATAGCCACTAATACGATCACTGAGTCTGCGCGCGGTGGTCGCTTCATCCCTTCGGATAGGTGGAGGAGTAGGAAATAGACCTGGAGGCCCGTATTGATATCCGAAATGATCCCAGTGACCATTATTTCCATAGGGTGGCGGAGGGAACGCAGCAGGATAAGTAAGATATGGATTCGGCCGGCCAAAGTCGGGAGGCGGGTATACCACTGCGTGACCTTGAATACCGAACGCTTGGGGGGGAGGCTGGCTGTTCCCGGTGATAGGAGGTGGGTGTGTGAACGGCTGGATTCTATGTGGGTCCAGCGCGAAGTTATTGAAATAAGGGACCTGAAAATCCGGCGACCGTGAGATGCCGAAAGAAGTCAAGATTAAACATGCGTACCTCGTCGAGCTGCTTCACGAGTTCAGGGTGCTTGTTGGCAACATGCTTCTCCACAAACGAGGTAGCCTTGAAGAGCTTCTGGCAAGTCTTGCACCGGAACCTCCCCTCATCTTCCTGCTTAATGTATTGCTCAACCGCTTTGCTCAGCTCCCTGCAACGAGAATGACATTTCCAATCATCTGAGATCAAAAGAGGTACGCACTCGTCGTAACTTTTGCCACCATATTCACGCGGGTCCAGGTCATTGCGATTGATCAATAGCGCAATCTTGCTATCAAACCACTCCAACCAGCGCTCATCTGCTCCACGTAATTAGCCAGACTGACTTTGAAAAATGCCGGAAACTTACCATTACGCTTCCAATCTCTGTTCTCGGTTGGCTTAGGGGGTAAAGGTGCATCACTTTCTTTCTCATCATCCCTTTCCTTTTTTTCTTTCTCAGCTTCAGCAGCCTTTACCTCCTCGAGAAGTGACTTGGACAGAGGTTTCCTCACGTGCTGCAAGCACTTACGCTGCAATTCTTCAAGATGATCGGTAACAACAGCGCAGTAGTAGCATGCGTGAAACGCTGCCCGAAGATATGCAAGATATAAGTCCAGGGAAATAATAGCCTAAAATAAACCAAGAGAGCGAAAGTCAGTAACAATGAAGTAGAGCGCATCAGATCACACATACTTTCTTCGCTTCCACGACTTTTTCATCAACCGCTCCTTGGTCGTGAAGGTCTGCCATAATCTTCTCTATCCTCCGCTCTATAGCCTCAGATCCGGATTCTTTTGGTTCCGAATCGTCCTCATGGTCTGCATGTGCATCACTCATCACAGCATCCACGGGTTTTGCATCTCCGTTCGTTGCCGAGGACTCATGCCCTGCTGGATTAAATTGGCGTAGTGCTGTAGCTTCTTCCTCTAAAATAGAGGCCAAGAGCTTTGCGTTCGCAAGGTCTTTCTCGATGCGGTCTGGTTTGCTGGCGACCTCTGGAACATAACGAATTCTGTTTACAAAGGGCTTAACAGTGTGAGCAACATGAAGCTTGAAGCCTTCGATCTATCACGTCACGTCAACAAAAGCCACACGGTACGGAACAGAGATCTTCACCTTTTTATCAGTCAACTCAGTCATAACAACTGTCATATCAGCATCGTCACAGAACCTGATCCAGCCAGCGCGATAGTAGTTGCGTTTTTGAAGGGGATCGCCAAGCGCTAGGTACATGTATCCTGGCACCTTACTACATGCCTGTAAAACCCTAATGAGTCCTCATAACGACTATAGAACAACCACACTTACCTCCTCCAGCTTCACACGACCAATATCAGGCGGAATAGTCCGAATCATGACCTGGTTGCCTTCCGGAGCGACAGCAATCTCTTCGCCACGATTGTTGCGTTTGTTGTCATTTACACTTTTCCCGTTGACCTCAGCGCGGCTGGGTTCCTGTTCACCAGTGTCGTCCTCAGCGTCGAGGTTAAACTGCATGTCATCATCGCCACCAGTCTTCGCATCCTCACCAGCCTCGACTGTCTCCTTAACGGGAGAAGTTGTGTCTGTTTCAGGCTCGCTCAAGTCAGGATCAAACTTGCCCGACTCGAGGTCTAGCAGAAACGTGTTTAATCGCCCTCTCCAACCTTCCTTTCGAACACGACGGCGTAGAGTAACCATCTCCGGAGCTGGGTCATACTTCTCTGCAAACCACGGGGACTTCCTATGGTGATCAAACATAGTCTGCAACTACATACATAACAAAGGACGTTCAGCTGCTGCTTCACAAAACTCATGACGGCAAAGGACATAATATGCCACGCAATACACATACTATGCTTGGGAGATTGACGGCGACTAACCTGAGTTGCCACGAAATCCTTCTTATATTTCTCCCAACGGGAACGAATGCCATTACGAGGCTTGGAACCATCGCCGGCTTCTTGCTCCGCTGCCTTGTCGGCGGCATCCTCATCGGAGGCTTGTTGAGGGAAGGCGTATCTAAACCATTCGGCATATTGCTTGAGGGTTGCTGGGTGGTCGAGTGTGCGTGGGTCTGCGGGTGCCCTGCGAGGATACGGGGGCGCAAATTGAGCTCTGGGTGGAGACCTATAGCTATATGCCCGCGAGTGCGCATCTAGATTGAGGTCAGAAATGAGAAACCGATTTGACGCAGCCAAAACACCATAATCATCGCCATAACGCGGGCGTGGGTCATATCGCTCCCTCTCCCTGTCGTAAGGTGAAATGGACCTGCGACGTTTTCTGCCTGTACAAATTGGTTAGTCATTATGCTGTCAGGAAACGAAGTACAAAGAAATTTTCATACTATCGTCCGGTGGCGGACTACGGCTTCTGCGACGAGTGTGGTCATATGCGGTTCTATCTCGTTCATACTCGAGCCATGCTCTCTCCCTATCCCTCTCATGTGGATCCCAGCCACCTCCACCTCTGTGCTGGTCCGGAGGATACCCAGTGTCTGGATATTGTGGTCGAGGATGACCACCACGGGGAGGGGAACGAGAACGCGAGCGACGAGGCGGAGGGTAAGCAGGAGCAGGCCAAGAAGACATTATGATATCTTTAGAAGTGAGAACTGAGAGAGAAATCAGAGACGATATTCCACGGCAAGGATGGAGGTTTGAGGAGAGAGCCGAGCATGATGTAGAAGGACAGACAGACCTCTTGGATCGCGAGACTGAGTTTTTGAGACCAACCGTGCCAGTTGACCAACTCAAACCTTTGTCGACAATGTCGCGATGCAAGTCGTTGCTTCCGTCAACTATGTTCTCTTGCTTGCCCCATTCATGCGCCGATTAAAATTTTATCCCGTGCCGCCGGCTGGCCCGTGCACTAAGTGAAAACGTTGGACATTAAAGTTGCAATGATCAACTAGCTCTTGAATTAGAATATGCTACCAAGTACACTATTAAGCTGGGTATCATCCGTGTGCTTCGGTCGTTTTCGAGGCCCCTCTTCCTTACTACCCTCTGCTGGGCGCTTCAGCTCAAGTGGCCCTAAACCCTTTTCCTTTCTTTTCTCGTTACGTTTATCCAATACTCGTGCGAGTTCTACATTCTTGAGGTAATCGCGTTGTTCCATCTTCGACTGTGCAAGCTCGACGCGCAGCTTAGCAGTATGAACAGCAGCTTCATGCGCTGAGGTTGCAATGAGTTTCCTGCGTGTTCATGCATGAAGTAGAAACACGCACCTATTTGCTCAGTCAACATGTTCCATTTAAATTTGGGGAGGTACTTCATAGTCCACACATCATCTCGCCAACGGGTGCCTTTCTTGCCGCCGATCGGCTGCGCGTTTAGCATCTCAGCCACAGATCTTGCGACCTTTTTATCTTTAAACTCCACCCAGCCTTCAGTGAAATGCGGCTTCTTTGTAGACGTATACTTTCGGCGAAGGTATGCACGTTTGGCGTCTTGACAAAAACCCGATTAGTGAGCAATAGCATGGTGAAGAGCAGACTCACCTTCTTGTTGGAGATACACTCTCCCCACTTCACCATGGGCACTCATTAAATGCCGTACTTTAGCAGGACGCATACCAGGAGGTATCCGTGATATGTAGATCACGCCAGTGCGAGCTTGCGCAGCATTGAATTTTGCCAGCGCCTCGGGCGTCAAAGGCTGGACAATCTTCGGACCAGCAAACCCCTCAGGTTCCATTCCATGACTTATTTCGCAATCGCCTTCCTCGTCAGATGAATGTATTTTTGAGGAGGAAGCATTATCGTTGCCGTTTGATTCCACGTCTTCGCTGAAGGCAGACCGGGGATCTGTGGATGGTGTAGATTTTTTCATCTTCACCGTCGAAATTGTGTATGTAGTGGAAGCCCAAAATTCGAATAACAAGCGTCAACACCGAATCGAGTTGGCCTCGTTCAGAACTTGGACTCAGAGCCTACAATTCTGGCAGAACACACCTCGATATTTTATTTCTTCACCACATAAATCGTTCGCATTTAAATATTGAGCAGCATGCTCTTGTCACCCTTACTCTCCATCCCCTTCTGTGATATGATCTGGCGGGCAACGCCGGCGATACAGAAACATGAGCCTCGTTCATACATCGGCGGATCTGATATTGATATCTTCTTGAATTATGGCGGACTTGGACGAAGAAGCACTGACAGAAGAAAATGGCGTGCTAAATATTGGCGGTCAGAAACCAGAGTCATTCGCACTTTAGAAATTAGCAGTGTTGTTGCACAACTTACTTGTGTTTCCAGACCCAGGAGCACGCAGCACGAAGACAAGGGACAAACATCAGGGTCTGTTGCAGTGCACGATTGCTACTCTCTCTACCCTCTATAGATCCCTTTATCACCCACAAACAAAAGAGCTTCTTCACACGCGGTGCATATGTGGGCTTTCGATGAGGGTGCATGGGTATGTTTCGGGAGGACTTCTGCGTCTGCGCAGCTTAAATTTGGCGTTCTCTGCCTTATCTCGGGTGCGCCGCTTCGTCTCGGTATGAATGTTCCGGCCAGCTAGAAGTGCTAGTTCCGGAAAGCGGCATAGATGCAAAAGCATGAATCTTGTTTGGGCGACAGGGAGCTCTACCATTCAAAGCAAATGCTCTGTATACACCGTCCACGTCTTGGGAGTCTGGTCGGATGGAACGCGCGGCTTCTTAGTCGGCGTCAAGAGCGGATCATCATCTACGTCCCGATATTAATGTGCTAACTTCTAAGGGTAGAGAGGTAAGCTCCAGTAATTTATTGTTGTCTTCAAGATCTTCAGCATCGTTTACATCACAACGCTGCGCTGGCTGTAGCCGAAAAGAATATGGTACCCGATGAACGAGTACTAACTTGGATACAACTAGTCATCCACTATTATTGTTAGCTTTATGCAACACAAAAGAAGGAACCTCAACAGAGCCTTAAGAAAGATCCCCTACCGTGGTTTGCCAGGGTCTGCCACATTGATGAATGAAAGACGCACAATTGCCTTGGTCATCACATGGCCAGTTACCTTCTGCGTCGCGTCGACCACATACAGTGTACTACCGGTAGCTTTCACACCACTGCTAAATTTCACACTTGTGCTAAAACTTCGACAATTATTATTATTTTGTCCTGCCATTTAAGCCATGCATTAAGATACATGTATAGAAGCATAATATGAATTTACAAAGAGATATATGAATTGTGTCAAGGCTGGGGATAGATTCAGTCAAAGAAAAGGTACAGTTGTGCTGAGAAACAACTTTTGTACTGGGCCCAGTGCAAAGAATTCACCGCAAATTGCCTGTATATGTAGCATCATTTTAATCAGCCAGGTATCCTGCACATAATATCTCTACAGAAGGGAATGATTGGGTTAAGATTTCGTGTTGCACAAGGCATTTTGTGCAAAACTTGTTTCAAGCGTGACAATGTGTGACAGCTCGCGTCAAAGACGCGTTGCGCGTCTACTGTAAGTGCTTCATTTCATATAGCCCACACCCCACTTCTATCACCACATAATCTAATTTACCAACTCTAAATGGTATTTCGCGCCTTGTCGGATCGTGTCAAGCGGATCAAGCAGCTGCGCACACAGAGCAACATATTAGTGCAGGCAGTTCATGCATATTGTGTTGAGCAAGCTCGGCCCACAGGAGAGAAGAGAAAAGGTGTCCGGACAATTGCAGAAGAATTTGGTATTCCTAAGCAGTACAAGACTATACTCAATCATGCTACAGGCAAAACACGGCCCCTCTCAGAGTACATGGCTTCAAAACAGAAGATATTACCTGCTGAGGAGCATATTATGGTCCACTTCCTACTCGAGTCAGCAAAACGAGGCTTTCCCCTCAGTCATGAACAGATTGAGAACTATGCCAACACAATTATTGAGAGGCGGAAAGGAGAGAGCTTCGAGCCTGCAAAGGACAAAGTTGGACATCAGTGGGTTTTTCGGTTCCTCGACCGTCACCACAATAAGCTACAGACGCACTGGGGAAAGGGCCTTGATACTCAACGAGCAAAGGCCTTAAACCCTTCAAATGTCAATCACTGGTTTTCATTAGTCGAGGAACACATAGTCAACAAGGGCATCCAACCTGAAGACATCTATGGCATGGACGAGAGTGGCTTCCCATTGACAAACACTCAATCACGTCGTTGTGTTGGGGCACGAGGAGCCAAGCTACAGCACACTGCGGGATCTGCAGACCGGGAGAATGTGACAGGGATTATCACAATTTGTGCTGATGGCACTGCTCTCTGCCCGACAATCATCTTCAAAGGTCAAAACTTCATGCAGAAGTGGGGGGACAATAATGTTGCCCATGCGTCGTGAGTCTCGATTGACAACTGCCCTACAGCTCACTGAATTTCGGACAAGTCTCTGTCATTCACCCAATGGGTGGACTGATGGTGAATTGTGCCTGGATTGGATGATCAATGACTTCGATCCACAAACAAAAGAGAAAGCTAATGGACGAGCCCGTGTGCTTCTCATGGATGGACATAGCTCACATTTCACACCTGAGCTCCTCGAATATGCGATGGACAACAATATCACCATCCTTGGATATCCGCCACACTGTACTCATGCCCTGCAGGGCCTTGATGTTGTGTGCTTTGCGAGGATGAAAGCTAGCTTTAATGAAGAAGTCAGTGCATTTGAAGAAACTCGAAGACGTGGTATCAAGAAGGCAGACTTCACAGGCACGTTCGGACGTGCATTTGTCCGTGCATTTACTCCAGATCTCATCAAAACAGCATTCCGTGTCACCGGTATCTGCCCATTTGACCGAAATGTCATCACAGCTGATCAAATGAAGCCAAGCGAGGAGAGTTCCACTTGTAGCACATTTCCGCTGCCCTATTCAAGCCCGACACGAGCAGTCCTAGCTGCATTCACAAATTATCAGCCAACATCATTTGAATTATCCCCGAACACACACAAAGACACTCAACCTATTGCAGGACCATCTCAATTCCCTGGAAGCCATGGATCACTAAGCTCAGCAGTTGCAACAAAACCAAATACCCCACATGTGCCAACCCGTCGTCACTATGACAGCGAAATCACTGATACCCCCTCAAAACGTATGCGCCTGATGACAGCTTCGCTCTCGCAAACATCATCTTCATTCCTCGTATCAAAGACACGGATGTCAAAAGGCCAGTCAATTCCCGCACCAGTGTTCGAGAAACCACCAGTACTACCAGAGCCAGATTGGAGCTTGTTGATTGCAAAACAACCTTCCGAAGCTGAGACGAGAGATATCGAGCACTGGAAAACTCGTTGCCTGGGCCTCGAGGAGGCTCTCCGGCGTGCAAAACACCAACTCGCTACACGTGAACAAATCAATGCAGGCCAGAATGCGCAGATCATAATTCAAGATCTCACCTTACGAAAACTCAATGAGACCCTCAACACGGGTGACAAGAAAGACACGGATCGAGTCAAACTGTATCCGAGGGGGAACGGGCGTCATATGACAGAACACCAGTTTATTGACGAATTGAAGGAGGATCGTGCGAAGCGTGCCGAAAAAGTGGAAGTGAGAAAACAAAGAAAAGCAGCGAGAGAGGTGAGGCGTGGCGAGGGTGTTGAGCTGGTGGCACAGTGGAATGAGATCAAGGAGAAACACGCAGCAGCTGTGAGGGACTGGCAGGTCGAGTGCGCGCGCTTGAATGTAGAGGGTGTGAGAAAGAAAGATTGGCCAAAGAAACCAAAACGGCCACTAAAGCCCAAACGAGCACCACAGCAGGCAGTTGAAGCAGATTGTGAGGATGAAGATGATTCAGGGCTGGTGGCTGATGGTGTTGACGAGCAAGAACATGGTAGTTCTAGTAGTAGCGAGTCCTCCGATGAAGAGAATATAGTATGAGCCGAATGCGAAACATTCGGCCACGTGATGTGTTGGTCACACTGTGAAACGTACCACATTTGTGTTACATTTGAGCACTTGATATTTTAAATCATCGAGTGTGTTCAACATTGCGAAAAAAAATAAAACATTGCATTGATAGTATTATTTAGATGCCTAATACTAATTCTGGGTACTCAAATTGTTTGAAACAGTAGTTTACATGCCTTGACTCAACAAGTGTGAATGTTGTGTGAAAGCTACCGGTAGTACACTGTAAATGATTTATTTTCAAAATTTCTCATTGGAGTTTCATGGACACCTGATTCTATATCTCACCTTCATTCACTATGGCCTGCGTCGATCTTCTTCCGAGCTATATTTCACTCATGGCCGCATCGGGCTTTGCTGCCAATTATTCACCCGACATCAACATCCTGAACGCATTGGCGGAGATCAACACGGCCTTTGCTGCAATACGGGTTGGCCAAGTTGCTGCAGATCTGAGGCTTGGAACCCTTCAACAAGGGCAACAAAACCTCCGGGAGCTGCGGAAGTAATTACAACAGGACTTTCAGGAGCTGCGGAATATGCAACAACAGTTACAACAGGGCTTTCAGGAGCTGCATCGTGATGTGCAGAACGTCGAGAGGATGGCCAAGGCCATATTGTAAGTGCATGTGCCTGCCGCAGTGCCAGCCTCACTTTTGTTAATCCCTTTTATGGACAAGATGTTCATCTTACGGATAGACTTTCACTGGGAGCCTCGCTCACCTGACTGCAAGACCTTGAAGCCAACCTTCCTGTCGGCTCCCCAACAACTCCCGCTGGCCGCAGTTGCTCTGCCTTTCAGGGTGCTCCTCTCAGTGTTTGTGCCCGCAGTTCCCATGTGCGACAATGTTTCTACAGCACTGGGGTTGCTTGTTCTCCCTGGTCAATACGAGCGCCGCGGTTGCACATTGCCGTGAACGGGTGATGACACACTTTGGTGCTTGCAGCTCACCTTTGCTATTAATGTTGAAACATGAGTCAATCGTATTGGACGTGTCGAATCGTTCACCGCTATTGAGAATCAAGTAATCTTGTGATACCCCAAACATTTCAGGCCTCAGAGGCCTCAGGCCTAATCAATCATGTCTATTGGTGAGGGTTTTGTTGTGTAGTTAGTTCCATTGTTCATGTCAGAACCATGATCATTATGAATATTAGTGTAAATATCCCTGGGCTCTCTCCCCTTGGCCATTGTGGGACAATAGCCTGAGATATTAAAGATATGGTAAAAAGTGTTGAGAGAGGTCTACTGCATTCACTAGAACTGGCATAATTGCTTTCGCCTTCTCACAGCCTCACTCGCCCAGCCTATCCATTTCCCGAGCGTATGGATCTTCGCCAGATGTTTGTAGACATCAAAAACGAGGTTGTACAGTGTCTACACATTGAGTCTCCCGAAATCTGCGACTTCCGAATCATCATATGATCACTAGAACTCACAAGGTTATTGTAGACACCGTCATAAAGCCCATCCTTTCCAGGATTATACATGGAGTGTTGTTGAACATGCCCCCAGCACTTTGATGCGTCGCGTAGACCACGCATATTATCGTACACCACTTAATGTGGCGCTCACTGCGCACGACCGCCCATTTCATCAATACCTAATCGGGGGCGATCACAAAACCAACAATCTCCATTGATACATTCCACAAAACTGGTCCGTAGTCTGAGTCATACGTGCAGGCATGGGCTTCAGTTTTCTCAGACGAATGAGATCGCCCTAGCTTCATCCGGGGTCATTACTATAGTCCTGTCAACTCAATATCAGTGCCCTTATTCATATTCTGGAATGGAAGCCACACGGGTCACTCACCACCAAACTGGGCGCACTCACTACCGTGTACTGACTTGGAGCCTGCCCGCATCAGTCCAAGCAAGATCATCTGACTTTGGAAGGAGGCCCGATTTTGTTTGTCTTCTCTGGCGCGCCTCTTTTCTGTGTTGACTTCTATGCTTCCGTTTCCAGTGGTAATGTTCCTCGTCCTCTGTATGAAACGGAGGAAACACCTCGCATGTATAGAGCATCATGGAAGACTCGTGACTATTTTCAAACACAAGGGACTGAGTCGAACACTATAGATGTGCATATATGGGAACAACGTACCTGAGTAGACTCTCCGGCCGTACGGTGCTCGCTTTCAGGGTAGCAATGACCATTTCGGCCGAGTTTCAGCGCATAGTCAAGCCAGTACCATTGTCCAAGGTCTTCATCTAGCCACGGGGGCTGGCCATCTTGCAGTGAATCAAAAGTAATATCAGCTATAAGACCGTCGAAACACTCATTGAAGCAGGGAATCAGGAATTAAGTCGTGATACAAGAATTATGGTAGCTCACTCGAAGGTGCTTTGGCATTTCCCCTTCATTGATAGAGCATCTATGCCCATGCAGCAGTGGCGGTGTCAGACTCTTGCGAGAGATATGCGAAGGAAACGAGAGGCCGGACTGGGTGTCGGCGACCTCCAGCGACGTGGAATGCAGGACACCAACGGAACAATCTGGAGTGAGCGGAGGGGTATTGCTTGACACCGCAGAGGGTAACGATGCAATAGGTGATTCAGAACTGAAATGAGTAGGGGGCGTAGTATTGCTGGGCAAGATACAAGACACTCCAGTCTGTTTACTATTATCCATAGTGACAAAGTTAGTCGGAAAGCAATCCATTTGGAACATGATTTTCATTCCAGTCAAGTCTTCATCGTTCGCGTGCATAATGTCGTCGTCATCTCCTGAGTAGCCTGGTACGCCGTGCTGGTAATTTAAGACTCGGTTTTGAAAAATCCCAAGGGCGGGTCGCGTAAAGTTATTCTTCATATTGTTTAACCAAGAGTCAAAGTTGGACGCATCTCGGGTGTGGCTTTGTTGATACAAGCCAGCTTCCAGATCGCGTAGAGTATCGTCGTCGACATCGTAGCCCATGATGAGTACAGGTGCAACTGAATAGTCCTCGGTTAAGTTGCGTTCAGTTACAAATTACGAGAATGCAATTGCATTGACGGGGCCTGAAGGCCTGACGGTGGCGCTACACCAAGTTGAAATCCTGATGGGATCCACCGAACACGATTCGAGTGAGGTTGCAATCGGAAAAGTAATGGACTTTAGACAGTTCTAGTCAACTCGTTTCAACATGTTTAGCATTCGACATGCAGTCTTCAGGTGGAAGCTGCGACTGCGCACCACTTCGCCACATAACACACTCCACAGGAGCCCTGGCAATATAATAAATTATACGCAGTCAAAACGCAATGTAAGCGAATATTTTACACCATTGAAAACTGCTACAAAACATGTGATGAGCGGTAAGAAGTCCAAGATATGATGAAACGCGGATTGTCCTTAGCAGGGAATTAAGGGGGCGATGAGCAAACATGCGTACCATAGATGCATCCATTGGTGACCCGCATAAAAGGTATTATTCCTTCTCGTTCAGGAAAGCATCTAGCTCATCATCAAGGTCTTGCTGCGTTTTTTGTGGTCGCGGAATTCTTCTTCCTCGACCCCTCGCTCTGTGCCAGTCTTCTTCAGCGTCAAAGGGTGGGTCAGCTAGTCGGTCCGCAAGCTGACCCCTCGCGCGGCGCGGTAATCGCGCAGAAATGCGATTTTTTAGGTCCGAAGAATCAGACGCAGAAGACGTGCGCTCCGCGGTTTTCTGTGGCCCACCCACGTAGTCAGAACGCATTTTGGAAGGCCTATTGGCTCCAAGAAACGCATCAAGTTCATCATCCAAACGGCTTCGTATGATTGGATCATCTCCCCTTCTTCTCTTCTGCGATGTTTCCCCTCCCTCATCCTCTTTCCCAGCAGTTTCCCCATACTTTTTATAGAACTTGCTTTCCTTCTTTGCGCCCTTCTTCTTCACATCATCGTCCTTTGCCCACCGCATGCGTATGACACCTTTCAGCCCTTGGCCTTTACCCAGGCTCTTTGTTATTCGTTCTTCTGGTGGCCATAGGGTAATTGGAATGGGTTTTGCCGTGATGTAGCCATCTGCATCCATATCCTCTGCAGCAGATTTCTGGAGGTACCGATGTGCAGTACGCGCAGAGGCAGATGATTCATAAACGAGGATGCAGCTATTGTCATCGAGCCATTCAAGGCCCATGGGGTGCGTGTCGAAATGGGTGGCATATGCAAAGATGCGGGCGGTGGGCAGGTGGGAAATTGGGGTGCCAGTGAGTAGCAGAGCATTTGCTCTCAGAGTCAGGGTAGATTCTTACGTGTAGCAGATAGTGAGTTGCACGAAAAACGCGAAAGCTAGACCTGTTGTCACCTTCTTCCATATCTACGTCATCATCTTCGTCCCCCTCTGTGCGCTTGCGCTTCAGGGTCAAGCGGGGACAGACTTCCACGTCAGGGTCGCTTTCTGAAAGCTGAAATTGACATACTATTAGCGCACCTTGGCAAATCTTGCCTGGGCAGTGTCAGAGAGAAGGTACACTTTGGTGGTCCCTATGCGGTTGAGTAACGTAGCTCGCTCTGGATCATTGGATGGATGAGTGGGAACTTGTGATTCATAGGGAACGGTTTCGTCGTATGACAATGTAGTAAGGTCTGGCGCAGAAACCCCGTCAGGAAAATTGTCCATGGTGTTTGAAAATTGAAATTTAATGGTTGCTCTGAACCATGCAAGTCAACACGAGGTATACACCGCATCTGTTACCAAATTGGGTAACTTACCGTGACAGCTTCAAGCAATTCTGCTAGCGCTATTTTGCTTACAACAATGGCAGCTGCTTCAGAGGAGCCACCAGTCATCAACAAAAACAAGAGGCATCGCAAGGAGAAACGTAAGCCTTTAAATCTTCTCTAACAATCTGTGAAGGCAACTTTGCGTTTCAGCATGGGACACCGATGACATCGACCAGTGAGCATTACCTCTGCATGTCAGTTAATACCACTTCTCACCGTACCTCATTTCCAGTGTAAGCACCGTGATGATCTGTACTATCAACACGCGCTCAAATCTACTCTAGTGGAAAATAGATCCATTTCAACCAGATGACAACAAGGGCGGCGTATTCACCGAGGAATCTTCTTTTGCAACCCTTTTCCCAAAATATAGGGAAAAGTACCTGAGGGAGGTTTGGAGCGCCGTGACCAAAATTCTGGACCCGCATGTGAGCGGGCCACGTCAGTTTCCGCCTTATCACACCATTGACTCCGCATTCAGGGTATTGCGTGCACACTGGATCTGGTTCATGGGTCCATGTCTGTCCGGACGACACGTAAAACATTCGATCCATATATCATACTCAAAGCAAGAGACATAATCAAACTGCTCGCAAGAGGGGTCGCGATCACTCAGGCCCAGAAGGTATTACAGGACGACGTAGCATGCGATATCATCAAAATTGGCAATCTGGTTCGTAACAAGGACCGGTTCGTGAAACGGAGACAACGGATTATTGGGCCAGATGGGAGTACACTGAAGGTGAGCATCGCATAACTTCAATTTTCTACATGTCGTCAACTGTTTGCAGGCCATCGAGCTATTGACCCAGTGCTATGTTCTTGTACAAGGAAATACTGTCAGCGTCATGGGTCCGTACAAATCACTAAAGGAAGTTCGACGAATAGTCCTCGATTGCATGAAAAACATTCATCCTATCTACCGCATCAAAGTGGGTTGACTAACGTTTGTTCTTTCCGTACCTCCATTAAACCATTCGCAGGAGCTCATGATAAGAAGGGAACTTGCAAAGGATCCCAAGTTGGCAACAGAATCCTGGGACCGGTTCCTGCCCAAGTTCAGGAAACAACATCTGAAAACCTCTGAAAAGACGAGCAAGAAGAACGAGAAACTCGCAGCTAAGGACGAAGCACGCAAGGCTGCAGGCCTTGATGCATCGAGTTCCACCCAAAAAGAGAAACCAGCGAAGAAAGTGTACACGCCCTTCCCCCCGCCACAGCAACCACGAAAGGTAATTTACTCTGTTGTTGTTTGTTGCATAGTGCTAACATATGTCCAGGTTGACCTTCAGCTTGAGTCAGGAGAGTATTTCCTTAAGCCCCATGAGCGGGAGGCCCGGGAAGTCCAACAAAGAAAACAAAAAGTACGTGTTTTGCTTTGCATACCACAACAAATCTCACATTACCTACAGCAAGCTGAGGCAACACTTAAACGACGAGCGGAGAGGGCAGAGGTATATGTCGCTCCCAAAGAAGAGGTGGCCCCTACAGTCGAAGAGAAGCGAAAGCGACGGCATACAGAAGTGGATGGCGACGATGGAACGGCGAGGTCGAAAAAGAAGAAAAAGGACGTTGATGCGAAAGACACATAGACAGTGGACATCCCACACCGTTCGTGCGCCTCCTACATACAAAGTGAATATTCATCATGAGGAACAGAATTCGAATCTGTCACTTTGCTATCAATACTCGACGTGCCAAATCTATCCAAGAGTGAACATCTGGACTGGATTCACCAAATTGGTGAGGACAGGGCAAGTCAGCTAGACGACTTGTCCTCCACCAAAATCACAATGATTCAACAATTGCTTGAAGGCCGACTTGAATACATCAGGTACAAATTGATGGGAATGATCCCGAACCACCCACAATACAGTAGACAGTATAAAAATCATAGAAATCGCTCGTCTCATTCTACGGCGTGGCCGATTGTGTGTGCAGTCAATGCATAACCAGTCCGAATGACGTCGCTCCTCTGTGTACAAAAGAGAAATCAGAAAGGTATGCCTTTTGAAAACCAAAGCAAGTACCTCACGAAGGGGTGCCAAAGATCCAGCACCGGAACCAGCATACACGCAGTCCATCTTTACATCCGGGAGCGGGTGATCGCTTGTCCCTTTTCAAAAGTGTCAATGCAGCATCGTCATGAGCATATAAGTACCCTACCAGCATGACAATAAGGAATCCCGTCCTCCTTGTGTCCCCACCACATCACAGGCGACCACTCGTCCACGAGGTTGGCGAGTGTCTGGAGGTGGCCATATGCAGCTGGCTGGGGACCGCGTGGTCGGCGCAGTGCGACGAAAGTGAAGAAACAGGCAAATATAGATAGTGCTATGCACAAGTTCCAGATCTACATGAGGGTCAGGGCTTCGTATCAGTTTTACTCGGGCAGTAAGTGCGCACCTGGGCAGTCAACATGCCTACCCCCAAATATCCTAGTTGCCCGTCGTAGGCGGGGTTAGATATGATGAACGAAAGCCCGAACATCCAGTCTGTAATAGTCAATGATGGTGTTCAATAACGCCAAAAACTAGGTATGAACGACTCACGCAGGAAAGGCTTCGCAGCGAAAAGTACGAGCCATATCGGATGAGTGAAAATCATCCTCACAGGGTTCATCGCCGTTCTAAGTCCTTTCCTTTCAGTAGCACATCTCCATTGTTTTTCATCTCGAAGGACATTCACAATGAGCTCCGAGCAATGCACCGCAAGTGTCAATGGTCCCTGGACAGCTGTTACGCTGACGAAGACCAGAATCCACCACCGAATGCCGATATCTGGCGTTTGATACATGATGTAATTGTATGAGTCGTTCTGCAAATCGGGGATGAACGACCACGTTTGTGTGGTCAGCGCATAGGAGGATGCTACATCCGTGCCAGCATACTTGTGCCATAGATACATGACGAGTGCAGCCCATCCAGCGCACGCTGCAACGATCCCCCAAAGAAAAATGACAACTTTCCGGATGCTAGGGTGAGCATGCCACGCAGAGGGCTGTGTCTCTGACGGCCTTGCTGGATCTCCATCCACGTCCAAGGCAGACACACCACGCATACACCGAAAAGTAATAGGGGTCAATTGCGCGTGGTGGATCAGTGCGGCAGTCAAGTCGAAAGATGAAGAGCTCCATGTCAGAATTTTGACAGCTCGCATTCCTGATAACGCGATCATCATCTGGAGGAGAAGTGCGACGCCCAAAATGAGGAGAGGTAGCCCTCCGAGAGCAACACCGTCCTTCGGGTGATGCCGATGAATAGTCAAGACATACAACGAGTGAGGCCGAGCTGTAGGATAAAACGAGGAGGACGGCCGAAATACTGTTAAGTAAGGCACCGTTAGGGTTACACCATCCACGAGCTGCGGTCAGAAGGCGTAGATTGGTATTGAAACGAAGCCGAGACTCTGAGGCTAGCGCAGAGCGCAATGAGATGGAGTGTATGAAGCCTACGGACTCGGTGCAGAAGGTGACGATTAAGTTAAATGCCAGGGCCAGTATCTCCCTCAGCCGGTCCAACAGAGTGAAAGCGTCGTCAGAATTAACGATGAAAGTATTGAACGTGATTACTCCGAAGACTCCGTGTTTGGCTAAAGTGACAATGCCTGCAACAATGCACAAGCAGCTGAAAATACTCGAGCATGCCATTCCAACAAGGGCATATCTCCGACTCGTTAGATTGCGGTCGTAGAAATCGGTTCTAGTATCAGCAGTGAACTTCGCATCAGATATTTTCGGGTCAGAGTCCTGGTCACCCGAGAGTGTCGGTCTGGAAGAAGTGGTCATGGGCGGCAGAGACAAGAAGGCCAGCGTATTATGGATATGTAGATTAAATAGATTTCACTTACAACCATAGCCTCGGGTGCAGGTGCCTTGGTGGTCGTGCGATACGGTATTTATATGTATCTGGCGCACCGTTGATGTACCTCGCAGCACAGCGCATTGCGGAAATACTGAAAGTGCGCATGTCAGGATGGTGATCATTAATGAGAACCAGTCCCTAACCTCCTTGTGTTGCACACATAGACTGGCCGCTGTTTGTTAATCAACTGAAGCAGTGTGCAAAGATGAGACTATTAAGAAATCTATTGGAAGAGGTTAAAGGTGCTTGTATGTGTAAACCATCGGGAACTGACATCAAGCAAAAATAGACCACTCGACATACGCTGTGGCGTTCAGCCGTCAGGGGCTGGAGCGTTCTAGGCTCGGCGAAAAACAGTTCCCGAGGTCGCAAGATGATTTTCTTTTCCCCGAGGGCCGACACCCACTCAAGTGGGAAGAGGGTTTCGTCGGATGAAATCATCCAGGTGCCTGTACGCTAAACGCTCATAAACCGTCATTTGCTGCAATCACTCCGTGGATTTTCAGCCAACCATCCTTTCCTGACAATGGTGAGCCACTTCTGAAAATTTCTGTAAGTGGTTGCGTGCATCTCTCAGCATGCATTGTGAAGGATGTTTGAATCAAAAGGTATACAAACAAGATAAAACAACATAGGAATTGTAGATGTCTCGATCGACGGCATGGCTGGCTGTGTGTATCGACGATCCATTATCAGCCTAACGTAGATATGGCTCCTCTGTTTAAACATAAAAATCAAAAACAATTCTCTTTAAAAAAAGTATAGCAAGTACCTCTCAAGAAGAGACCCAGCACTGGACCCAGAATAAACACAGTCCATCTTTACATCCGGGAGCGGGTGATCGCTTGTCCCTTTTCAAAAGTGTCAATACAGTATCGTCATGTGACATATAAGTATCCTACCAGCATGACAGTACGGAATCCCGTCCTCCTTGTGTCCCCACCACATCACAGGCGACCACTCGTCCACGAGGTTGGCGAGCGTCTGGAGGTGGCCATATGCAGCTGGCTGAGGACCGCGCGGTCGGCGCAGTGCGACGAAAGTGAAGAAGCAGGCAAATATAAACAGTGCAATGCATAAGTTCCAGATCTGCACGAGGGTGTGAAGATGTTGCAACAATTTTACATGGACAATAAGTGCGCACCTGGGCAGTCAACATGTATAGCGCCAATCCTGAGAGTTGCCCGTCCTCAGCGGGGTTGTATAAAATGAACGAGAGCCCAAACATCCAGTCTGTGATCGTCAATGATGGTGTTCAATAACGCTGATAAAGAAAACTTGGCGTGAATGACTCACGCAGGAAAGGCTTCGCAACGAAAAGTACGAGACATATAGGATGAGTGAATATCGGCGTCGCCGGGTTCGTCACAGTCTTAAGTCCTTTCTTTTTGGTAGCACATCTCCACTGTCTTTCATCTCGAATGACATTCGCGATGAGCTCCGAGCAATGCAGCCCAAGTGTCAACGGTCCCTGGACAACTGCCACAGTGACAAAGACCAGAATCCACCACTGAATACCGATGCCTGGCATAAAATACACAATGTAATTGGATGAGCCATTCTGTATATTTGGGATGAACGACCATGTTTGTGTGGTCAGCGCAACAGCGGACCAAAACCATGTGATGCTGATGGCATACTTGCCCCAGAAATACATGACGAGTGCAGCCCATCCAGCGCACGCTGCAACGATTCCCCAAAGAGAAATGACAACCTTACGGATGCTAGGGTGAGCATGCCACGCAGAGGGCTGTATCTCTGACGGCCTTGCTGGATCTCCAAACACTTCCAAGGCAGACACACAACGCATGCACCGAGAAGTAGCAGGGGTCAATTGCGTGTGGTGGACCAGTGCGGCGGTCAAGTCGAAAGGCGAGGAGCTCCATGTCAATATTGTGACAGCTCGCATCCCTGACAATGCGATTATCACCTGGAGGAGGAGTGCAACACCCAAAATGAGGAGAGGTAGCCCTGCGAGGGCAACACCTCCCTTGATTGATGTCGCTGAATAGTCATTACATACAACGAGTGAGGCCGAGCTGTAGGATAAAATGAGGAGGACAGCCGAGATACTGTTAAGTAAGGTGCCATTAGGGTTACGCCATCCACGAGTTGCGGTCAGAAGGCGCAGATTGGTGTTGAAACGAAGCCGAGACTCTGAGGCTAGCGCAGAGCGCAATGACATGCCATGTACGAAGCCGATAGACTCGGTGCAGAATGTGACGATCAAGTTAAATGCCAGGGCCAGTATCCCCCTCCGCAGGTCCAACTGAGTTTGATCGTGATCAGTTTCAATGGAGATCTCATTGAACGTGGTTACTCCCATGACCCCGTGACTGGCTAAAGTGACAATGCCTGCAACAATGCACAAGCAGCTGAAAATACTTGAGCATGCCACTCCAACAAGGGCATATCTGCGACTCGTCAGACTGCGGTCATAGAAATCGGTTCTAGTATCAGCAGTGAACTTCGCATCAGATATTATCGAGCCAGAGTCCTGGTCGCCCGAGAGTGCATCATATGCAAGAAAGCCGGAAGCATGCGAACTTTCATCAGTCGGTTTGGAAGGAACTGTCATGAGAGGCAGAGACGGGAAGGCCAGCGCATTATGGATACACGGATTAAATATATTTCACCCATGAGTATAGCATCTGGCGCATGTGACTTGAGGGTGGAGCGTCGTGATGGAAGAGCAGTTGTACGACGCGGTATCTATGTGTATCCGGTGCAACGTTGTTTTACATCACATTGCAGTAATGCAGCAATACTGGAAGTGCAGGCGTCAGGATGGTGATCATTGAAAACCAGTCAAGCCTAACCTTCTTGTACTGCATACATAGACCGGCCACTGTTTGTTGATCAATACGCAAATATGAGGCCATTAGGAAATCTATTGGAAACAATGTAAGTGCTTCCGGGTGTGAACCATCAGAATGCGATATCTGGCAAAAATAGAACACACATACGCGCATTCGGGAAAATATAACTTTGAAGGTGCTTGCCTTGGTGCGAACGACAAATGCACCAATTAAAGCAACCCTCTATAAAGCTGTTCTTCTCTCGCATCCATCCATAACATTCCATGAATAGTGATGGATAGAGATTGAGCTATTGAAATGTCTAACAAGAGTTAGCAAACCATCTATTGGGACTCAGTGTCAGGCTCCTTCCCAGCCCACTGCTTCGAGTGTGAGTACTCACATTCAGTCTGACGATAGACTTCTCCCCAGCACGCACTCTCCGTGTACACTGAGGGTGGCATAGGGTGGCATACTGGGGTGCGGCACAGTCTAAATTCAGGTGAAGATTTCAAACCCAGCACAACCTTATTTCCCTGATGCATCAGCTCATCAGGAAGGGTTTTCCATGACATCACACTCAAGTTCATATATTATGTCTGACTATTATTTGTAAGGTCCTTGTGGCTTAACGGTTTGTGTGATTGATGGAATCCTTGGACTCCCTCTTTTGCTGTAGGTTGTGAGTTTGACCCCAATTACTCTGACTTTTGATTTTTAAATGTATCTGTACCGTGTTTTTGATACTGAAAGATGTCACTTTCAGGATTCTAGGTAAGTTGGATTAAATTTGGATGAATCGATACGCTCGTTTTTACTTCCCACAGTGTCGTCATCGACCAAAATCAAAACAATTCAGTGATTTTCGATTTTCCAAAGGTCGAATTAAATGTGTCTCCGTTGAAGTTGCATGGAAGGTATAGGAATAAGACAAACTATCTGCAGCGCAGCAAACAGCATAGCAACTGTACACGTCTCGATCGACGGCATGGCTGGTTCTGTGTATCGACGGTCCTTTTTCAGCCCGACGTAGACATGGCTCCTCTGAAAAAAGATAAAGCAAGAACCTCTCACGAAAGGGGTGCCAGAGACCCAGCTCCGGACCCAGCATAAACACAGTCCATCTTCACATCCGGGAGCGGGTGATCGCTTGTCCCTTTTCAAAAGTGTCAATACAGTATCGTCATGTGCATATAAGTACCCTACCAGCATGACAGTACGGAATCCCGTCCTCCTTGTGTCCCCACCACATCACAGGCGACCACTCATCCACGAGGTTGGCGAGTGTCTGGAGGTGGCCATATGCAGCTGGCTGGGGACCGCGTGATCGGCGCAGTGCGACGAAAGTGAAGAAACAGGCAAATATAGATAGTGCTATGCACAAGTTCCAGATCTACATGAGGGTCAGGGCTTCGTATCAGTTTTACTCGGGCAGTAAGTGCGCACCTGGGCAGTCATCATGACTACCGCCAAATCTGTTTCTTGTCCGTTTTCAGCGGTGTCTTTTACGAAGAACGAAAGCCCGAACATCCAGTCTGCGATCATCGATGATGGTGTTCAATAACATTAATAGAGAAAACTAAGCGTGAACAACTCACGCAGGAATGGCTTCGCGACGAAAAGTATGAGACATATAGGATGAGTGAATATCGGCGTCACCGGGTTCGTCGCAGTCTTAAGTCCTTTCTTTTTGGTAGCACATCTCCACTGTCTTTCATCTCGAATAACATTCGCGATGAGCTCCGAGCAATGCAGCCCAAGAGTCAACGGTCCTTGGACAACTGCCATGTTGACAAAGAGCACAATCCACCACTGAATACCGAGGTCCACCATAGAATATACAATGTAATTGGATGAGGCGGTAAAATATCCGATGAACAACCACGATTGTGTGGTCAGCGCGGCGTGGGATGAAAAAGTCGTGCCGCCGCCGGCATACTTGCCCCAGAGATACATGACGAGTGCGGCCCATCCAGCGCACGCTGCAACGATTCCCCAAAGAGAAATGACAACTTTTCGGATGCTAGGATGAGCATGCCATGCAGAGGGCTGTGTCTCTGACGGCCTTGCTGGACCTCCACCCACATCCAAGGCAGACACACCACGCATGCACCGAAAAGTAATAGGGGTCAATTGCGCGTGGTGGATCAGTGCGGCGGTCAAGTCGAAAGATGAAGAGCTCCATGTCAGAATTTTCACAGCTCGCATTCCTGACAACGCAATCATCATCTGGAGGAGGAGGGCGACACCCAAAGTGAGGAGAGGTAGCCCTGCGAGGGCAATACCCCCATTTGGAGCCGCGGGTGGCGTCATTTGTAAGTCCAAACATACGACGAGTGAGGCCGAGCTATAGGATATAATGAGGAGGACAGCCGAGAGACTGTTAAGCAAGGCGCCATTAGGGTTACGCCATCCACGAGCTGCGGTCAGAAGGCGTAGATTGGTGTTGAAACGAAGCCGAGACTCTGAGGCTAGCGCAGAACGCAATGAGATATTGTGTACGAAGCCTATGCACTCGGTGCATAACGTGATGATCAAGTTCAATCCCAGGGCCAATATCTCCCTCCGCAGCTCCATCTGAGTTTCATCCATATCACTGGGGAGCATGTTGATCACTGTTACTCCCATGACCCCGTGATTGGCTAAAGAGACAATGCCTGCAACGATACATGAGCAGCTCAACATACTTGAGAATGCCACTCCAACAAGAGCATATCTGCGACTTGTGAGACTGCGGTCATAGAAATCGGTTCTAGTATCAGCAGTGAACTTCGCATCAGAAATTATCGAGCCAGAGTCCTGGTCGCCCGAGAGTGCATCATATGCAAGAAAGCCAGAAGCATGCGAACTTTCATCAGTCGGTTTGGAAGGAGCTGTCATGAGAGGCAGAGACGGGAAGGCCAGCACATTATGGATATGCGGATTAAATATATTTCACCCATGAGTATAGCCTCTGGCGCATGTGACTTGAAGGTGGAGCGTCCTGATAGAAGAGCAGTCGTACGACGCGGTATATATGTGTATGCACCGTTGTTTTACATTGCATTGCAGTACTGCAGCAATACTGAAAGTGCACGTGTCAGGTTGGTGATCATTGAAAACCAGTCAAGCCTAACCTCCTTGTATTGCACACATAGACTGGCCAATAAGAAGCAATACGCAAATATGAGGACATCAGGGGATCTATCGGAAACAATGTAAGTGCTTGCAGGTGTGAACCGTCGGAATGCGATATTAGGCAAAAATAGACCACACGTACGCACGTTTGGCAAAATATAACGTTGAAGATGCGTGCCTTGGTGGGAACGACAGATGGACCAAATGATGCAACCTGCTATAAAGCTGTTTCTTTCGCATGCGTCCATAAAACACATGAATTGAGTATTATGTAAAATCTCTAACAGAGCCTGAGGTTAGCAAACCATCTATGTAAACAAGAGTCGACCTCACGCAACACACCAGGCACGGACGAGAACAAGCGACGACAAGCGTTGCCAGTACGCGAGCGAATGCTTCCTACGATGCTGTGCAAAACAAGAGTGATCGGCCCCAAAGCGCGACAGTGCACATCCTCCTGTTGATTTCCGAAGCATCCGATGTCATGATAATTGACATCAGGAAACCCCTCCCTAGTAAACTTAAACTTAAACAACGCTGCTCACATTGGATCTTTTTCCGGAGTGCAAACGTGACAGCAGCCACCGGTAGAAGTTGCAAGTACTGTTGCAGATAGGTTTTCATGCGCGACTAAGAAAGAGAGTGGTGTGCTGCCGAGGACGACAGTCCCAATGTTGGAGAGCTGAGGGCATGGGAGTCCCGTTGTACAGCCCGTCGAGCATCCAAATTAACGTCAAGCACAGAATGTTACAGTCTGCCGAGCTATGATTGTGTCGCGCCTTTTCTACAATCCAGCTTTTCACCACTGGCCGGAGAGTCGAGACACACTGAATTAGAAAGCGCAGTATTGACCGTGATACAAGCAGAAGACGCTGCAGTGATCTGAAGCATCTACTTGGAGAACGAGACAGAACTGCTAGTGAGAGTTGGAGGTGCAGCGTTATTGATGAAAGGAGAGCGAGACGAAAGGAAGACTCCGGCCCACCGTGACGGTGTTGCGGCCAGGACTATTGTTGTCAATTTGTATGTGCATCATGATGGTATCGTTGCTCTTTTACACGTATCGATGTGAATTGAAGTAGTACAAACAATATTGCAGTTGGTGGTATAGTAAATGCCTAGCTAGACTTGATTCCCGTCGTATGCATATCTAAACAGATTTTCTAGGTACTCCCGATCTTGGGAATCCAGCGGCTGGGTTTGAACGGCATGCCTAACCTCCTCCTCCTTTGCGGTGTGAGCAGCTGCATTTCCCGCCTGCCTGATGTTATTATATGAACATAAGAAATAGATAGCCTTGTATGATGGGCGGTATGATACACGATTCGTTTTGAGGCTGTCGAAAATATAATTGACAAGTTGATGCATACTGCGGGTAGAGCGAAGGCCTTCCCAGGACTCGTGGCCGAGGTGTTCCAAAATCCTTCCGCGTGCTCGGTCGAGTAGGACGCGAAGATGCAATGGGACTAGCGACAGAGTCAGCTAGAAAGATTGTTGTCAGGTTGGTGATCAGAAAAAGAAAGAAAACTTACCATTCTCAGTGCTTCAACATCCTCAGTGTGCTGGTCTCTTGCCGCTTCTAGATCCTTGCGAACGCTGGCGAGGTCGCGATCCATGCGTTCGTTGTCAAGAAGAAGGCTCTCGTTCTTGGTGAGAATCCTCTCGTTCTCGTCGCGCAGGCTCCCGATCTCCTTGCCCATGCTCTCCATCTTACCGTGCATGCTCTCCATCTTACCGTGCATGCTCTCCATCTTACCGTGCATGCTCTCCATCTTACCGTGCATGCTCTCCATCTTACCGTGCATGCTCTCCATCTTACCGTGCATTCTCTCCATCTTACCGTGCATTCTCTCATTCTCCTTGAGAATCCTCTCGATCTTATCGTGCATGCTCCCATTCTCCTTGCACAAACTCCCGATCTCCTCGAAAGCCTTATTGTTGATAATGCGAAAATTCTCATGCTTTACCCGCATCTCCTCCTGCATCGAGGCCAGCATCTCCTTGAGCTGGCTGTCCGTAGTCACTTGAGGGGGATTGGCCGTTGATGAAGAACTGGCCGTCGATGTCGTATTCGGTTGCACATATTTCTGTGGTCCCTGTACATTCCGGGCCAATTCAGTCTTGATTAGATCCTGCGTCTGAGGGTCAGGAGTGAATACGACTGTGAGACCACTGTGGCGGCAGTCGCGGAGCATAGTTGACGGTTCAACGTCTTGGAGAGCAGTGCATCGGTGAGTCGACCCCTGCTGCAAATGAAGATGGGCTAAAGCTTACCTGGATAGTATCTCGCCGGCATGTCGATGGTGTCCAATTCCAAAGACTGGAGGCCGGACTCGCGGCTGACTTGTTTGTACATTGCCTTCCCTAACTTTCCCACGGCCGTCTCCACTGTGTTCTCCCCAGGTAACACATCCATTGCAAGCGTATTTCGGTAGTCTGACCAGATAGCTTTTAGTGGCACAGAATCGTTCGATGACATGGTGGATCAAGAGGATTGAATCAGCGATACGGCCTTTTGAGACCTCGAGGGCCCTTTCTACTTGGAAACTACCTGAGGGTAGAAACACTCAGTTCGGTGAAAGGGTTCAGACAGATGTAACAAGTAGAAGCGTATGGGATTAATGTGGGGTAAGAGACGATAGACGTATCGTACAATATCTGTCCTGTATATATAGTAGTCCGTCATAATACCCGCCAACAGGAGACGGTGTCCAATCAGACGCTATGAGCAGTGCGTCCGTATGATGTCAGAGAGTGTGATGATGTCAGTACGACTGATGAAGTAAGCCACGCTTACACTACTCCGCGATACAGCGGTGTTACTATTATGCCTTCCATTGACCAACCATGTTTGTAAATTTTATTCGAGTCCGAGTCCCCCAGAAGCTCTTGGGCTCAGGGTTTATTCAGCTCTGCCCGTCAAGCTTCCATACCTCAGGAAAATACATGAATATTTGGGTTTGAGCGCACCATTACTAGTTAGGGGTACTTGACCGGGACGATGATTTTTGATTCAGCAATACTGATTGACCTCACTTTGCCTCATGGAAACGCAGGCTGCAAGCTGGCAAACGACCTGAGGTACTACTACGAAAGATTTGATCAACACATTAATATGATCAGCGGTTTGTAGTTGCCTTTGTGTACAATCGGCTCATGAAATCGCGCAGGTAGTACATTGAAACGGTAAAAGAATGATGTAGATCGATAACATGCCGGGGTCTTGTTTCAGACATAGGTAGTACTCTGATTCGAGACGCCATATATGTGTGACCTTCTTCGGATTCTTGAAAACTTCTGGGAAGCGCTAAGGGTATCATGACGGCCCAGAGAGTCGGAGACAATGGGTTTTGATCAAGAAGCTTTCGCTTCACCTCAGTGGCGCAGCGGCGAGTCAAGGCATTTTAGCGGGGATGTTAGCAAGAGTCCAAGGTTCTGCTGGCACATAAGGTTATAGTGCTCACTTCAAGACGGAACAGATTATCTGCAAATAAAATATGACTTTGCAAGTCACCTAGCTATACGGCTCGTCATCGATCAAATCACAACGATTCAGGCCTGAATTTTCGAAAGGTCGAATTGAACGTGTCTCTATTGAAGTTGCATGAAAGGTATAGGAACAAGCATAACAATTGTACATGTCTCGATCGACGGCATAGCTGGTTGTGTGTAACGACGGTACATCGTCAGCCTGACGTAGATGTAGCACCTCTGTTTAAACATAAAAACCAAAAACTTTCTAAAAGAAAGGTAAAACAAGTACCTCTTACGACACTCGGATGCCAGAGACCCAGCATCGGACCCAGCATAAACACAGTCCATCTTCACATCCGGGAGCGGGTGATCGCTTGTCCCTTTTCAAAAGTGTCAATACAGTACCGTCATGAACATATAGGTATCCTACCAGCATGACAGTACGGAATCCCGTCCTCCTTGTGTCCCCACCACATCACAGGCGACCACTCGTCCACGAGGTTGGCGAGCGTCTGGACGTGGCCATATGCAGCTGGTTGGGGACCGCGCGGTCGGCGCAGTGCGACGAAAGTGAAGAAGCAGGCAAATATAAACAGCGCAATGCATAAGTTCCAGATCTGCACGGGGGTGTGAAGATGTTGCAACAATTTTACATGGACAATAAGTGCGAACCTGGGCGGTCAACATGTATAGCGCCAATCCTGAGAGTTCCCCGTACTCAACGGTGCTATATACGGAGAACGAAAGCCCAAACATCCAGTCTGTGATCGTCAACGGTGTTCAATGACGTCGATAAAAAAACTAGGCGTGAATGACTCACGCAGGAAAGGCTTCGCAACAAAAAGTACGAGACATATTGGATGAGCGAGTATCGGCTTCACCGGGTTCGTCGCAGTCTTAAGTCCTTTCCTTCCGGTAGCACATCTCCACTGTGTTTCATCTCGAATGACATTCGCGATGAGCTCCGAGCAATGTAGCACAAGAGTCAACGGTCCCTGGACAACTGCCACATTGACAAAGACCAGAATCCACCACTGAATACCGATGTTTGGCACACCATACTCGACGCAATTGACTAAGCCGTCCTGAAGATTCGGGATGAACGACCACGTCAGCGGAACAGGGGACAAACCCGTGTGGCTGTCGGCATACCAGAGACACATGACGAGTGTGGCCCATCCAGCGCACGCTGCAACGATTCCCCAAAGAGAAATGACAACTTTACGGATGCTAGGGTGACCGTGCCACGCAGAGGGCTGTGTCTCTGACGGCCTTGCTGGACCTCCACCCACATCCAAGGCAGACACACAACGCATGCACCGAGAAGTAGCAGGAGTCAATTGTGTGTGGTGGACCAGTGCGGCGGTCAAGTCGAACGGTGAGGAGCTCCATGTCAATATTTTGACAGCTCGCATCCCTGACAATGCGATTATCACCTGGAGGAGGAGTGCAACACCCAAAATGAGGAGAGGTAGCCCTGCGAGGGCAATACCCTCATCCGCAGCCTCACCCGGAAAGATGAGTGACACCCAATGAAAGTCCAAACATACGACGAGTGAGGCCGAGCTGTATGATATGATGAGGAGAACAGCCGAGATACTGTTAAGCAGGGCGCCATTAGGGTTACACCATCCACGAGCTGCGGTCAGAAGGCGTAGATTGGTGTTGAAACGAAGCCGAGACTCTGAGGCTAGCGCAGAGCGCAATGAGATGCCGTGTACGAAGCCTATGGACTCGGTGCATAACGTGACGATCAAGTTAAATGCCAGGGACAATATCTCCCCCGGCAGGTCCAACTGAGCCGAACCATTATATATGAGCTGCATGTGCATGTGGGTTGCACCCATGACTCCGTGATTGGCCAAAGTGACAACTCCTGCAACGATACATAAGCAGCTGAAGATAACTGAGCATGCCACTCCGACAAGGGCATATTTGCGGCTCGTGAGACTGCGGTCATAGAAATCGGTTCCATTACCAGCAGTGAATTTCGCATTAGATATCATCATGTCAAGGTCCTGGTGATTGGGGAGTGCGTCACATGCAAAAAGACTGGACAGATGCAAACTTTCTTCTGTCACTGTGGAAGAAGCCGCCATGGGAGGCATATTATGAACGAAGGGATTAGAAACGGGAAAGGGACTAGGTAGGGTAATAAGTAGTTAGGAAAGTGCACGTAGAATCGTAAATGACAGAATTCACCTTAGTTCTGGAAAAGAGGGAGATGATGCGAGGGGAGAGGAATCAATACGCTGATTGAGGCGGAGAATCTTGAAAGGTGAACGTGAATTATGAGGGGTGCTAGTGGGGGTGAGTACGTACAAGAGCCGCATCTTCTGCTCAAACATTGTTCGAGACAACCATATCCAAGAGAGAGCTTTAATAAACGATGGCAGTGGCATCTTAATTACATGAATTAAGAACTACCATATACTGCCACCATCATGTTTCAAATGGCTGTTACTCCAATCGCGTTGCTCCATCACCAGCGTCATAAGCTCGCCGTAAGGTCATCAGTTTCTCTTTGACGGTGGTGATGGGCCTATCTAGTATCGGCAAATTCCAGTCTTCTCGGAGGCCAAAAAATTGAGGTCTACAGGTTCATAGAACACAGCAAGAGCGTTACCCGCATGCTAGTGCAATATCCGCGGTTCATCGCCGGCCTTCATTTGTTCTTATCAACACCTAGCCCGTGGTGTCAGTCAATCCTTGGATGAACTGCAAACTCACGTGGGATACGTTTCGCGACTACTGGCATTCATTGAGTTCCAAAGTGCAGCTAGTGCAAGATTTCCAGACACGTTCATCTCCTTATCGCCCTCGCTTTCCTCTACGAGCATCGCACGATTGATGACTACTAAGGACAGCGGTCGCCAATGTTAGGAAATGTATGCGACCCCCATCGTCGGAGAAAATGCCCTCTGATGGGCCAGAGCATTACACCAGCAGACAATAATTAAGTGAGGACCCTGTGAAAGTTGCGCTTGACTTTAGCAGCATGAATCTTTTAACGAACCTTGATCCATCGCGGAACTTCTGTTCGTCAACAAGTGTGCGAAGAGCTCCATATTGTCGCAAAGGGCATCGAGAATACCAAGAAGACGCATACGGTCACAGACCGGAGAGCACTTCTGCCCGGTACCAAGTCAGAGCCTAAGGTGATGTATTTGCTGCACCATGTTAAAGAAGCTAGGAAACCACGCAAGACTGCATTGAATTCGGCGGTCCATTACAGAAAGGGGGGAATACGGTAAACATACGAGTTCCTCACTTCACGAGTGCATTGCCCCTGCTCAATGTGTCAATGAGAGTCACCTGACGTCAATGTTGCACATACCTATTGACCATAGCCTGTTTGTGTGCTAGCTCCTTGTCAGTGATAGCTTTGCTGTCTCCGTTGACAACAGCAATAATCTCTCGTGCTAAACGCTCCTCCACCCTCTTCCCGCTCTTATTTTTGCTGGCAGCCAATACAGCACTAATACCCGCTCTTATGCGCTGTTTTTCTGTAAGCGCGGCAGGTCTCACGACACCCTTTCCTGAGCGCTTCTGTGATATGCACTTGACAGCGGGGGAAGCGGTGATGAGAGCATGGCGGAGGATAGGTAGTGGGGGCGCGCGGGTAAGAGCGTGAATGTAAAGGAGGGTGCGGGAGACGATGCGTTCCGCCCTTGCACGCTTTCCATGGTTGAGTAGGGAAGATGCAAGGAAATGAAGAAGGGGGTCGGATGCTGGCGGAATGAGCATTTGTGAAGCGTCTGGAGTTGAAGTCTGGGTTGGGGGCGTGGGGGAAGATAATATATCTGGTAGCGATGAAGTGCTCAAGTCGAGGCTTGATGAAGACCCCATTAGAGAGTCAAGTAACCCTGCACTCTGGTTAAGTGTTTGTTCATCGGCAGTAGTACTGTTAGCACGGCGAGCAAGGACTGGGAACGCGTGTCTCAGCGCGACGATGGATGGAGGAATGCGTTGAGGACATGATAGAAACAAGCGCCTTGACGCGTTAAACGTTGCTGGGCGCATTGTCACTAACGATCACGAAGAGTGTCGCCGAAAGCAAAGAATCTAACAGGCGGCTGATGACAAACAGCTGCAAACCGACACTTCCGCTCTCAACTCCACTTTCAAATTTCATGCCCATTTTCGAAAGTGGGCTTCGCAGACAGAATGTCTTATTACTTCGAACACTGAGGGATGTATCTGTAACTGGTGAGCCTTATATTAATATCGTTTGTCGCTCAATAATAACAAAATTTTCGTTAGCGCATAGGGCGTTCCGAGCGCACATGGGAAGGCGCGCATTTACTGTTCTCGGCTTCGAGAGCTCAGCAGATGACACCTGTGCAGCCGTCGTGACATCCTCACGTCAAATACTTTCGAACGTCGTTGTGAAGCAACACGATCTGTAAGCCCCTTCTCTGTCTAGCTTACGTTTGTTTGACCAAATCACTCAGCCACGAAGGTTTTGGCGGCATTCATCCATCTGTAGCTATTGAAGCACACCAGCGTAACATGGTGAATGCGATTTCTTCTTTCGAGTTGTTTGCTCCGACTCAAATTTCCAGCCGGGTGCTGTCAGAATGGCTCTCGAACAAGCACATATTAGCATTCACGATGTTGATGGGATAGCATTTACGCGAGGTCCAGGTATCTGTGCATTCATTAATCTGCAGCAAGCGTCCTTCATAAGTTGTCTCTAGGAATTGGAGGCTGCCTTAGTGTGGGCTCGAATGCCGCAAAGTCGCTCGCCGCCGCCCTTGGTAAACCCCTTGTCGGTGTCCACCACATGGTTCGTTCGCACGTACTTTTTCTTTGAACACTTCACTCATTAATTAATTTCAGCAAGCACACGCCTTGACTCCTCTGCTCACGACTGCAGCCGCGGATCTCCCGCAGTTTCCTTTCTTGACGCTGCTCATCTCTGGGGGCCATACACTTCTACTTTTAGCTTCATCCCTTACTTCATTCCAGATCCTTGCAACAACAGCAGACACGAGTATTGGACGTGCGTTTGACAAGGTAGCTCGAGCACTTGGCCTGTCCTGGGGAACCAGAGGTCCTGGTGCAGCACTCGAGGAACTCTGCCGCATGACAAACGATGAACTGGAATCCCTACCCGACATTCAACCATTCACCGTGCCAATGCCGGGAAAACTTGCTTTTTCCTTTGCATCCCTACAATCTTCAGTAGACCGCTACATTTGTCTCATGGAAGAACCTCTACCCAGTTCTCATAAAATCGCCTTGGCTCGTGCATTCCAGACAGCCGCAGCACGTCAACTCTGTGCCAAGCTTACCTTGAGCCTTCAAAAACTCGATCTGGAAGGCGTGAACGTCAGGGATGTTGTCGTTAGCGGCGGGGTCGCCAGCAACATCTTTTTACGCGAAAAGTGAGGTTTTAATGCTCGATTTTCTTTCTTGCACTCAGCTTCCGTAGGCTCCGAGCAGCACTAGATGAGTACAGCTCTGATGAGCGCATATCACTCCATTTTCCCCCACTGGAATTATGCACAGGTCAGCGCTTCAATATGCCGATCGATTCACAAGGTTTGAAATTCAATACAGATAATGCAGCGATGATTGCATGGGCTTCGATGCATCGGTTCGTCGCTGGTGACTATGATGACTACACAGTAGACCTGCGTGCCAAGTGGAGCATTGAGGATATCAGAGTATGAGACGCCTTGCAGTCATAATTAATCGTATGCTCTTCCTCGATGTACTCAACATACAGGGACTACCATGTTAGTGGAACAGGGTCTTTGTCAAACACATGCACCAACAATTTTGTCTACAACAATTTATGGGTGGCGAATGGCAAGTCCATCAGGCGTGTGCGCGTGAGAGTCTCAATTCCAAGCGCACGAATGACTCATACGGAGTAGTATGAAATCCACAAATGGAAGTACAATGGACTGTAGATTCTTGTCCCCACACTAGTAGCTGTGCGGTGATCTAATAAAAATCATAAAGTTCTATCTCGCGAAGAGGCGGATGACACATGATGCATGGATGCCAGTACTGGTACTGATGGCATCAAATAGATGAGAAGGAGTTCGTCTCTACCGTCACCTCAATGGGCCGATGTGGCTAAAGCGTAACGATCAGTACTCTTCCTCTGCCGCAGAAACACAGCTAAAACACAGCTACTGACCACAGCAGATCGAGTAAGATGTATCACGTTATCGCTGGGATGTTTGAACTTATTTTTCCGGGATCCCTGAAATTCCTCGTCTTGGGACGCCACGGCGTTTAGCTCTGGGCGGTAGATGCCACGATGCATGTGTACATCAGAAAACTGGTTATTTTCTGCGGCAGGCTGCAGGTAGTGTCGCGCGTTCAGGAGTGCGAAGAACGAGTTGACGTATACTGAAAAGGGTCCAGTGGTCAGCACAACATTCTGGGAATGCGTTGGGTCATACGTTTAGCCACTAAAAATTCAACGCCGAGAAAAATGAAGTTGTGTGGCATCACTGCACACTGTAGGGACCTCAGAGATGAGACGGACAGTACAATCATTGGCAACTTACTGTAATCATAGCTGACAGTGAACACACACTACATGCAATGTAAGTCAAGATGTAGACTAATCTGAAAGGAGGAATACCTCGTCAGACAGCCTGTGTTGATAATATAAGCCATGAGCTTTGTTATTATGGAATCGGTGCTAAGTTCTCCTTGTTAGCATGACAGATCCCTCGAGGTGAACAGACCGCTCCTTACCTAGAGAATCCAGTGCGGGAAGTAGCGAGGAGATAGCATAGCGACGATGCGATGACAAAATCGACAAAAGTAATCGTGCCCAAAGCCATAAATGTCGCCCACTCAATTTTAACCAGATCCGAGAACACATGACACTGATATCTACTCGCTATGTCAGCACTTCGTATAGCTAGGGAACACTTTGTTTCACTCACACAGCCCAAATAAGGGCTATCATTGGGTCACGATGATGAGCCAACTACAAAATACCGAGTTTTTGAACTCTCACCGATGGCAACACCTGAATTTTAATTTAGTTTCAAGACTGAGTGACAAGGAATACCAAGTGACAAACTTACCTGAAGCCAAAGTTACGATTACGCCCTGATATTGCATCATTAAAATTCACGCTATCATACATCAATTGAAACCCACCACTGCCATAAGGAGGACTCTTGACCGGCCCTTTCCGACTAATACATTACATCAGTCGTAAAAAACCTATTGGTTCGATGGAGAGAGACATACCTATCCATATGCGATGGAAATACAGACTGCAAACCAATAAAAACATCACTTGAATCCTTCAAGTTGTAGACAACACTACAATTCCAACTTACAGATGAACCCCATAGACGATTATAACCTGCAATGGATGTGTGGGCGAATCGCAGTGCACAGGAAAAACAACTTACATCGATGGCTATTTGAAGCTGCACGAGTCTATCAGCATCATAGTAGAAGCCGCACATCCCTCAAAAACTCACTTTGAAGCTCCACACAATTTCTGTGAGTGCATTGAAGTCCGCGTAGTGGGCCACTAAATAATAATAGACGCAGTGGACTATCAAGAACAGGTGTAGAGCATCGAGCGTCCTAAAATTTCAAGGAAGGGCTTCAACTCGCCGCTCGACAATGGCAACTGGAAAGTATACACACCAAAGCCAGGCGACCTAATGTAGCATCAACAACTGAATTAAGAGAAGGAAGCACCAACATACGGCTAGCTTAGGAAACGATATCCCTGTGGCATTGTGCGTCTGAAAGTAGAAGAAAGCTTGAATGTTACTTAGACCAAAGAGACTATTCCGTGAGATATGTTAGAACGGCAGGACTCGATGAAGCACTAAGCTTTGTGAGCAGAGAGGTTACTGACATTGCTGCAAAGACGACCCCAATAAAAAGTGCCCCAAATGTGTTCCCGAGGTGAGATTGTGGGATGAGGTTCTGCGTTGAGGAAGACATGAATGTTGACTGAGGCTAGAGCCCATTCCAAGCAAAGCAACGTTTGCGCCGTACTATATATCTCGCAGCCACAAAAGGACACGAGACCAGCGAATGGCACAGATCTAGATATATTATGATTCCGATAAGTATGGGAAGATACCTTTGATGAAACACAGCCTCACACAGTGCCAAAAGGAGGATGGAACACTTCCCACAACATAAGATCCATTGCGAAACATAATTTGTTTCGCAATGGATCTTATGTTGTGGGATTGAACAGAAGTTTGTGTCGTGTGCAATAATCATCAGGCTATGAGGATTGCCTATGTACAGATTCCAGGTCTACGAAAAGAAAGGCCATAAGTTAATCATGCTGTTATAAAGTGACATCAATGGCGAATTAGGCAACGCACAAGCTGAGAAACACGAGTTGCATCATTTGTGCCGTACACAGCATTCGGTGGATGCACGGGGATTCATCATGGCACATAATCTTGAATCGGTGATGGCCTCAGCCTCCATCGATCATTTGTCAAAGGAGTTACTGATGTTATTGAAGGGGTTTATTCCACAGGCCTCACTTGGTTGGCCACAGCTAATTAGCATGATGGTGCCCGAGGCCGGTCGACGCGGTGCACGGGCGCATCAATTAACATGGATAGATGAAACTCATCGATGCATCACTGATACCTCAGAATGACCTTTCACGGCGCCACTGTGTGCATAACTCATCGTTGCAACACCGACGAGATTACAGCAGATCTGGGAACGTGTTGACCATGATGCGTGATGATTACCACTGTTGATATAGTGTCAGCGCTCTGTAAGTATACAGCGGTTGATCGAATGCTCCGGGTCTCACTCACATCCAGAGTCCGAGTTCCTTGATATATATCCCGGTACCTCGTTCCTTATCCCACTGCTCATTCCGCCCATCCTTGTTCCTCCGTGACCTTTGTCGTGCTGTTCAGTAATTTTTTAGTCAGTAAACGAGCTTGGGCGCACTCGACCTTTCTCAAGCATATTACCAACGTGGCGACATCAACGGGGCTTTAGCGTGAATCACGTCGGCTATAACTGCATGACCATGGAGAGCACAGGCTGCGATGCATCGGTTCCTCGCTGGTGACTATGATAACGGTAGACGTTTGTGCCAAGTGGAGCATTGAAAACATTAGAGCATGAAGCTTTGAAGTGCGGGTGCCTTGCAGGTGTGGCTAGCTGTTGTATATTCTTGATGCAGCTCTTCACTCCCAGTAGCCTCCAGGACGGTTGAAGCATGTGATCCGATTTATTCGATTTAAGCATCCGCCTTCCTGTCGAGAGTAACATATGATCCGAGCTTGCGATCGAGTTAAACCATTTTGATTGCCATGGGGCAGTACATACGTTGTATTACTGCCAGTGGATAAAGATTTGGTTTGAAAGGTTCACCTGAATCGAACTGATGCTGTCCTTGTCCAACAACGCGGGAAACAACAAGGAAACAATGAACACTGCCAAGCTTACTTCAGCGCTGTTTGAGCATCAACTTGATATTATTATTGATTCAAGTCTTTCTGTTCGCTCCCTAGCCAAGCCTCGAACACGATGGCGACTACAGATACCCAATGGATGCCCACAACAGGCCGACACTCAGTAGCAATAGGAACTTCACTGAGGCGCGCACTCAAAGCCCGCAAGGGCGTAGCTCCACCGAAGCGCTCTAATCTCCCCGACAAGGACTTCTACTCTTTCAGGTGTACGAAGCCTTTTACTGTCAGTTTCTGGGCGTGCTGAAAGACACGGGGCAGATAATTTCAAGCCAGAGTCAATAGAACCCAGCAGATCTGGAACGATAGAAGTCAAACGCGGGAAAGACTTGACTAGCGTCACTTTAGAACGTCCTAGCACGCAGGTATGACGCAAGTGCTATGTTGAGCTTTCAGAACCTTCGTTGATAATTTGTTAGGCAGGCGAGAACCATCTCTTTAAAGGGGCTGAACAACAGGTGAAGGAGTACGATTGTGTCCTAATTTATGATGAGGAATTGGGAGTGAGTAACAGCTCTCTTGTATATTGTTGGATCTAGCTTGTGACACGGCTCCAGACATTTACTCTTGAAAAGGTAGAGTGTTTCATGGGCTTCACATACGACAAGAAAGTCCCTACTTCCAGCTCCAGCTTTGCCCGAAAGTCTCGTAAGTTGTCTACCTGGTGCTTGATTGGGTATTGTCATTCATAGGTGACTTCCAGCTTCTGCAACAACTCCTCCCGCAGCGCAGCTAAAGGACACGAGAGATTTGGAAAAAGAGCTAGAACATGATCTTTTAGGGCTCTCAGATGCTGATGGCGAGGCCGTGGATGACTTCGATGAGGTGTTAGCGAAGGTCACGGGGCGAAAGCAAGAGGAAGAGGAGGAAGAGGAGGGCGAGGAGATTGAAATAACTCCTCGCAAAGCTCCTTCGCCACTTCCGCCACCTCCAAAACCTAAAGTGTCTCGCCCTGCTGCTCCACCTCCAAAAAAGCATGAGTCCGAACCGAAGCCAAAACCCAAACCAAAGGAAGTGCCAAAGGGGAAGAGAGAGACCAATACGTACAGAGAAGATTCCGACTTGGAAGAGGTTCTTGATTTTGGTCGCCCTGCTCGCCCTTCAAAGCGGCCGAAGCCATCTGTCACAACCGGATTAGCCTTGCCAGGGACAACGCATTCGTTCGTGCCTCCCTGCTCTTCCTACAAACCCTGTGGCAGCAGAATCGGATTCTGAAGAAGACTGGGATGAAGTTACCCACAATGATCCAGTGGAGGAAGAGATAGATCTGGACGCCTTCGGGCGGGAGATGGAAGCAGAACTCGAAGAAGGAATCTGACGATGATATATTGGCGGCAGTAATGTCTCCAGATCTGGAACCAGTGGCAAACGTCTCTGGACGACCTATGTCACTCAATCAATTTGCGGGCGGTCAACTTAGTGCGGATGAAGACGATACATCATCCAGTGAGGATAGTGATGAAGATTAACCTATTCCTTGCTACGTTCTATCGTTGTACATTAATATCGTTCCTCCATCAGTATTCCCTAAAGCGCCAGTTCAGTTATGGTGTACTTTGGATATCTGTACAATATAATTCAATCCAGTGTCTCAAAACCCGTATAAATTTTCAACGTTCAACTTTATCGCAGACTCATAGATGTCACAGCACTTGCGAGAATACTACTAGCTTCAGATGGCGAGATCGTTGTGGTCACAGCTGTCCAATTATTGGAGACCGTGGTGGGAAGCCATAGTCTGAGAAGCAGACGTCACGATTGAAGTGACGGTAGCACTCACAACTGTGCTCGGAGCAGCTGGAGTCAATGTGACTTGTCGTTGGCGCCGCAAAAGACGTTGTAGCGTTCGGGGTGCCACTGGAAGTACCAGTGGAGTTGAAACCAGGACGTGCTGCAATCGCCAGCGCATCCGGTTGGTTGTCGATGAAGATCATCGTTGGACCTGCAACGATGGTGCCAGTTGCGGCATCACGGATGTCATTCGCGAGGGGCTGACTACTGTTGGTCACGAATACCAACATAGAACCAGTAACGTTCGCCGGGACGCTGCAGTCAGATAGTGGCTGTGAGATGGCAACAGGCAAGCCGCCGGCGAGGAATTGGCAAGACAGAGTCTGGCGTATATAACGTGTAAGTTGCGCGACAAATTAACGAATATGAACAGACCTCTACTGGAATAGTTCCATTTAGTGCAGCAGAGGTGAAGTTCAACTTCGTGCCTGCCTGAATGGGACCAGAGCCATTCACTTGGAGTGGAACATTCGCTAAACGACGGTGTTTCAATTTGAATGAGAGCGTCAATTACGCCAGGTACGTACCTGGAATTCCGAGGTTGCATCCAGAAATTAATCCTCCTGTCAATGCAAGAATCTCAGATGGATTCAAAGCGACATCAAACGCCTGAGGGACCGCAGTGGCTCCTGCCAGCACATTAAGGATGGTTTGGTGGCGTGCTTCAACCGTCATAATGGTGGCAGCTGCGGTGGAGAGGACCGTGTCGCTGATCAAGGTCAGGGCACCAAGGTAGGCGCTCACACCAACATTCTCTACGAGTCTCGCTGCCGCCACCATGGTGGGTACATCGGTGAGCAAGGAATCAACGTTGAATGTACAGTTTGATATCGTTTGGCCGCCCAACGCATTAATAGCTGACTGGGTGACCATCAACGTCATACTCAAAGATGACATATGATTTGACATACCTCTAATGTAGTTGTATGTGTAGACTCGTCTTTGAAGATGGCTTGAAACTGTTGCAAGGGAACCTGGGCTGAAGCAAAGCCTGCTGCCGTGAAATCTGACTGATTGAACTTTTGAAGGGCCTGTGCATAAAAAGTGGACTCCAGCTGCTCCAGTACGTTGGCGAACTCTGTTCTATCATGAGCGCTCAATCTAGAACAAAAAATGAAAAAAAAACACCCACGGAGAGCCACTAATGTAGAAGAGTTTGTAGACCGTGCTATTGGACGTGCCATGGCTGGAGCTAGCAGCTGAAGCAGGGCGAAACCAGCGCCGCAGAGTAAGTATAGTGAACTGAAAGCCATAGCTCGAAACCAAATGGTAGTTTTACAAAAGGCGCAAGACAAGATATGAAGGAAAAGGTCAGGTGCACCAGTGCAACCCAAGTTAAGATAGAATAGGGGATCCTGGTCAGCGCAACAAATCGTGAGTTATGTTCAATCAAGTCCATGCGACAGCCATACCTCAAGAGAAAGCCCACGAACAATGAAGGGAGGTTGCAAAAGGCTCGGGGCAACACCGATTAAGCCATTACGATGAATGTTGTTTTTATCTCATGCATAGGTGATTGGCTGTGTTTACAATGCACTGTTGTTGCACGGAGGGGACCTGATTGGGCCTGGTGACATTTTGACAGTTGCGTTGCCACCATAGTTACCGTCGAAAAAAACACTTCAAATTTCAAATTAGCAGCTAAGACACAAGAACAGACTTCCTTGGCTCGATCTCTGAATACAAAAATAGCGACGCTCAGCTATTGAGCGGCTGTATCGGCTGTGTGCATGTCCTTGACACCATAGATGGCCTGATTGGCGAGCCATCTCGAAACGAGAGCCTGTGCTTCTGCAGGTTTGTCATGAGGGACGTATAAAAGGGTCAGCCGAAGGGCAGAGCTAGAGCAACGAAGTACTCATCATATGGCCGGCACCTAGTACTGTAACAAACGTCAGGGGGCCAGCACTCTTGGTTTCACCCGCTTTTTCTCCATCGACATACCAAGACCTCCAGCTCTCTTTCACGTATGCAGAACGTCCCGTCCAATCTAATTTATCCACCCACAGCTTATTCGCAATCCAATTGCACTGCCAGTCATAAGTACCGGCATAAATCAACACTCTAATGTTCCTCTCCAAGAGGGCCGAAACGTAGTTTTGGGTATGGTGTGACCACTTGTCAAGGTGAGAGACAAAGTTTCGTCCGACAACACTAGAGCAGAGTGAAAATTCACCGGGGCTTTCAGCACCAAGTATCTTCCGTGTCTCTGGCGCATCAAGGAAATCTCGAATAATGGCGTCTCCTGCGTAGCATAGTTCTTGGTCTTCACAGGTCTTGAAAGTGAGCAAAGTGAGCAAGCTAAGTCATGCTATTCCAAGGAACCACCAACCATAGAGACATCGTACACATTCCGACCTTACATCCAAAATTAATTCAGTGGCAATCTGCGAGTCTGGGTTCAACTGACCGCTTGCCCACATTGTAGTACTAAGCTGTGCGTCGCAAAAGGCAACAGCGGCCCCGCAATTTAAATGATCAAATTGGTCGATGCACCCATCACGCATGAATGCTTGACACCGGGGTAACTGTGAGATGCGTCATCGAAAAAACGGAGGGACGACGAATCAGGATAAATGCCCACCGCCGACTTCATGCGCACACAAGAGTTTATTTGTTGAAATGGTACTTCTAGGGCAGCAGTGCCGCATTCAATCTCATACCGCCCTTGGTATAAACTGGGATTCATGAGAACTGTTGAAACAACTACAACTAAGTCATACACTCACGTTGAGATATCAGTGATACCATTCCCGATCAGGATGCTATGAAGGTTGATGGTCGGTCGTCCCTCTGCCTTTGCGATTTCATTCTGATCATAAATTTCGCTGGCAAAGACAGGAAGATACCGTCCCTTAAACCCAATATTATCAGAACAATACAAGATCAGTGGATAAGTTACTGACGCCGTAGGATTCACCAGCAAGGTGCAATGGTCTACCCTCGAATTGTTTGAAAACCTCGAAAAAAATTGTGATGAATGCATGCACATTTTGAGCAGCATCCTCCGTCAGTCTCAACTGTTTCACCGAAGTCGGCGTATGAGTAGCCCACCCCAACCCTACCACAATATCAATGATAGACGTAGATGGATCCGATGCATGAACTTACGGCTGGTCCAAGAAGAAAATATTGGCTTCTTTATTCCATGAGTATGGATTCCACTTGGTGCCATTTGGGGATGACCCGTTGACATCGATGCTACATGGCCCTAGCGTTCAAAAGGTTTGGATGGATGGTGTCATATAGAGTGATGCCCGCACCATGTTCAAATAACAAGCCAAGCGCCGCAGAACACCCAGGACCTGTGAGTTGTGATGTAGGAAAGAAAGGACCAAGCGACACGGCACATCACACCTCCATTGATCCACATCATCACATCATCTAAGGAATACCGTTATTTAATATGCAGGATGCCGAAACAACAAACTATGCACCAGTTTCTGGGTGTCTGCGGCTTTCAAAGAAGTAGAAGAACAAGTGTTTTGCTCCCTGATCAACATCAAGATAGCCAGTATACACACTAGACCAACATTTATGTGAATATCTTCCACTCGTATTTCGTCCAAATCAAAGCACTCACGAAACAGTTGGGTCACAAAAGTCTGACTTTTTGATGCGAACTGTGTGGTGAGGGAAGCGGGCATGAGACAAAGTTGCGAAAGAGTCCACAGATGTAAGGGAGGCCAGGCTTTCTGGTACGATTGGAAGGGTATTGATAGGAACTGTTTCGTTATGGAGCTTATCATCCGTGAAAATCACCTGCTTGTGAGCACTAATGCCAACAGCGAGCGCAAGTAGAGCCACTGGCCTGATAAGCATGTCTAAAATGCAGCGAAGTAGTCTCGATTTCGGACGGTATTTAAATATCTAGAACCGAGACTACTCCGACGGCAATAGCACTGACAGTGGACGGAAGTTACCCATGTCAACTTGAAGCACCTGACGTGCACAGTTATAACAGCAGTTTTGATGGAGGTGTGACAAGCCGTTGATACTGTTGCTCACAATTTTCCAAATGCGGTCCGGCAAATGCCGGTTAGTGCAAGTATACACTTTAGTTTTTCTTATTGAGCTCTGTAGCAAAGATTTGCGATTGGTTCTGGTTATTCCACTCTTTCAAAATGCTGGTGTTGTACGAGACAGCGATGGGCTATTGCCTGTTCAAACTGTCGGACTCGGCCAAGCTCGAATCAGCAGATCTGTATAAAAATTTCGAAACGCCAGAGAAGGCGACAAAATTGTGCGTTCAAGATGTTCGTTTACTGGATATCACTTAACCTGGTTTGGTGCACAAGGTTGAAGTTGAAAGCGCTTCACCGCTTTACGTCCACTGCAAATGCAGTAGAAGATCTGACTGCTGTCCAGGAGGGTAAACTGGGGAAGGGTCTGAAGAAATTCTTAACTGAACAGGTGGTGGAGAAAGCGAAGCGGAAAGAAACCTTGGTGGTGGTTGACCCAAAATTAGGTGCGTTGCGTTATATGTGTCAGTATCATGCATGTCATCTTACACTTATGACAAGCCCACTCCATCTCAAAAAAATTGAGTATTCAAGTCACCTCTCCTTCACCACCAGAAGACCATAGTGACTTGTGGAGGGGTATCCGGAGTCAAATTGCTACATTGCTTGACGGCCTTGATCCAAAAGATCTTGCTACCATGAGCTTAGGTCTCAGCCATTCGCTCTCGCGGTGAGTTTATGAAGTCAACTTGCAAAAGCGTTGTTCGTGACATCTTTCGGCAGATTTAAACTCAAATTCTCTCCTAATAAAGTCGACACGATGATTGTGCAAGCTATTGCGCTACTGGATGATCTTGATAAAGAGATTAATATATATTCTATGCGAGTCAAGGTAGGAGAGTTCATCCAATCGCAACGACTGAAGTCTCATTTGGTGTCTAGGAATGGTATGGATGGCATTTTCCCGAAATGGGAAAGATTATCGTTGATAACCTTGCCTATGCTAAGGTTGTACGGAAAATGGGCAAGTTTAGAGTACTTTCTTAACTCACCGTTTGGCCCTGATTGTCTGGTCCAGGTTTCCGCACGAATGCTGCTACGACATCGTTTGAGACCATACTGCCAGAAGACCTCGAAGCTGTTTTAAAAGCTGCTGCAGAAATATCCATGGGAACCGAGATATCTGACACCGATATACAGCATATACATGCACTATGTGACCAAGTGATATCCATAACTGCATATCGTGCGCAACTTGCAGAATACTTGCGGAATCGCATGAATGCAGTGGCGCCAAATCTTACCGCACTAGTCGGTGACCTTGTTGGAGCACGGCTTATATCACATGCTGGAAGTTTGTTGAGCCTAGCGAAGCACCCAGCTAGTACGGTGCAAATTCTCGGTGCAGAAAAGGCTCTTTTCCGTGCACTCAAGACCAAGCACGATACCCCAAAATATGGGCTGATCTATCATGTCAGTATCTGATCGTTTTCGGTCTGTCTAACTCACTGACATGGGATAGGCCTCTCTCATTGGTCAAGCACCCCCAAAACTGAAGGGCAAGGTAATTCACAAAGATCACAGAAAATTCGTCAAGCTGACATGTTGCCATTGAGATGGCCCGTATGGTTGCCACAAAAGCTGCACTTTCAATCCGTGTTGACGCATTGACGGACGCTGATGGAAAATCAGAAGAAACTGCTCCTTCAATAGGGCTTGAAAATCGTGCAAAATTGGAGTCTCGCTTACGTGCTCTGGAACACCAAAACGATTTGTCTGGTGTGCGGAGATTTGCAGACAAAAATCAGCAACCGCAACGCTTTGAGATGAAGGGTCAGACCCAGACATACAATGCGGCTGCAGATGCTGTGGATTTGGTTCCAGCACAACGTGACCCTCTGGAACTAGCAGTGAAAGCTGTTCTCGACGTGAAGGAGGAGAAGAGGAAGGCAAAAGAGGAGAAACGTAGTAAAAAGAAAGCTGACAAAGAGAAGAAGGCGAAGGAGGAGTCAGATGATGACCACATGGATGTTGAGAGGAGAATGTAAGCAAGGACAAGAAACGGAAGAGAAGAGAAAGCGAGGTCAATGGCTCTGAAGCTCCCAAGGTAGGCGAATACATGCTCTCACCTCCGCAACTCAACTAATGAACTACAGGAGGATGGAGAAACGGAAGCAGAACGCAAAGCTAGAAAGAAGGCACGTAAGGCGGAAAAGGCTGCGGCTGCTGCAGCGGCTTCTCAAGTGGACAGTGACCCACCAAAGAAAAAGAAAAAGAAAACGGAAGTGTAGTCTGTCAGAGTGGTATGAGCTGTAGTTTGTTATTTCTAGCCTTCGCACTCCTTCACTTTGCCGTTTCTTAAATATAATATTTTGGATTTCATCGAAACAAAACGCTCGCTGGTGCCATAACAATTTGACAAAGGACTGATCGCACCACTGAAGTCTAGTAATTAATCACACAAAGAACATCCCACAGCGTCTTACACACGTCTTTTTCCGGATGTCGTCCCCTTCGTCATGGCCAGTTATTATTGTGACAGGTGCAAATAGGTGTGGTGAACCAAGTTCATCATTTTATCTTTACTAAAACACACTCAGTGGCGTCGGTCTAGGAATTTGCCAGCGTTTGCTTGTCCAACTGATATCCAAATTCCCAACGGATGCTCAACCTCGTTACGATTTCCACAATCAAAAAACCACGACTGACGACGCCTCTTTCGATGGGTTAACTCTTATTCTTGCATGTCGTAGTAGACAACGAGGAGAGGCTGCTCGCGACAATCTATATCAGTTCGCAGACGAACAAGTTCGTCACCTTAAAATGCTTCCAGGTTATGATGGGCGTGCCGAGACAGTTAGAAAACACCTAACCGTCGCGGTCCACATCATAGACTTGTCGCGCATTCAAACGGTGTTCCGATTCGCTGACGAAGTCATCAAAACGTGAGTGTCCGGTGTGGACGACGTGTAAATAGCTGACGGCACTCTAGGTATCCATATGTCTCGCATCTCATCTGTAATGCAGGAGTCGCTTCTTTCGTCAGCATCAATTGGTTTTTGGCTATCAAGCAACTTGCCACGGACTGGGTTGAGGCTGTGACAGCTCCTCTGTTCTACACGCAAGAAGTTGGACAAGTTAGTCAAGACGGGTTAGGATGGGTATGGCAGTGCAACATCTTCGGACACTATGTCCTGGTACGTGTAATCAACCTCGAATTCATCTTATGTGTTGATTTTGTTCCAGTTCCGAGTCCTGGAATCGCACCTAGCAAAATACCAAACATCTACTGGTGCCCGCGTGATTTGGATGTCATCCCATGAATCAAGCCCAATATACTATGATCCTACGGACTGGCAGTTGGTAAAATCTGCGCATTCATATGAAAGTTCGAAATTCCAGATGGATTTGATCGCCTATCAACTGGACCAGACATCACTCCAAGACTCTGGCAGGTTGCCCACGCGACACCTGATAGTTTTACCTGGTGTGGCTGGCACAAACATCGCCAGCGTTCTTTTGGGTACTTTCACATCAACGTGCATGTTCTTGGCTTTCTATCTCGTGAGTTATGCGCCGCTATAGATAGTCCATTTCTGACAATTCCAAACGTCTTAGGCTCGTTTTCTTGGATCTCCATACCACCCTATAACCGCATTCAAGGCCGCCATCTCTGCAGTGCATCTCTGCTTAGTACCGTTAGTTTTCCTTCCCACAATCAACTCGACAGCGTCGGACGATTTAGATCCTACAGCTCCGGTTGAAGTGGGCTTCCGTTATGTCTCAGAATGTGACAGATGGGGCAAAGAGCGAGTTGGTACGATGAAGCTGATGCGTTCCAAAGAGCACAAAAGCCAGTGTGATGACCTCTTGGACCATTGCAATCGTCTTTTTACAGCATTCTGTGAAGCAGAAGGACGTCCAGTGCATTTTAACGAAAACGGGCACACCGAATATTAATTATACCCTATCTCTTCGACATCTGTTTTGATCGAACGAATTAATATTAGTGATGGTGACAATATTCATTTTGGAGGAATAAATAAGCAACTGCTGCCCACTCAAGATTGCGAAGGCAGCTCTACCGCAATTGTTGGTGTCGAACGAAATAATGGAATTGTTCGTATATTATCCGGTGCAGGACCTATGGCGTCCATCTTCTTGCGGGCACGGTCAGTCTAGGCAAAGATAAGTGCCCTGTCATTTTATCCATGCATAGCCTGAACTCACTATGACGGAGTTCGCCATGCCTCTCTCCAAGCCTTCCAGTAGCGTACATGCCTTGCATAAATCATTACTGGACATGTACCCACATCTTTTGCATGTTTCTGATGGCAAATCAGTATTATAACTATGTGAAAATGACATCACTGACGCTGAGCCTTTTGAGCTGCCTTTATTTCTTCCTTGATTTCAAATGCTTCACCAGAATGAATGATATCTATGATGGCACTGGGTCTAGCAGCTTCTAAATCTTTCAAAAACGTCCGTGCATGTCCTCGATAGGCGTCGGGTGAGTATATGCACTCGGTTGAGAAATAATCCAGTTTTTTGAAGTAAGCATACCTACAAGATCATCACGGTCAGAACAAAACCAACCTTGTCGCAATACTCACATGACAATTTCCTTCTCATAAGCGTACTTGAAGGGCTTGGATCGTTTAATTGTATCCTCTCCCTGGGTACATATTGAAGTACACCGCCCAAGTCGAGCAATATCGCCACGCATGACTAGAAAATGGTCAATAAATTGCCACAGATAATAAGTTGGACGTACTATTCATGAGGACAGTTTCCGCAATGTCATCTGCATTGTGCCCAGTAACGATATGATCAACTTTCAAACTAGCCGCACCCCTGTCAAGCGCCTGCCTACGGAAGACGCCGCAAAATGTGCAGTTGCTTTTCTTTCCTATTTGTTCAACTATAGCATCCATTGTCCAGCCATAGAGTTCATCGTATGAGAGTATCTTTAGGGGCATGTCATACTGTTGCTGATTCCGTTTGACTGTCTGCATGAGGTTTAATCAATACGCAAGATCCGCAAGTGTAGCGCACTTAATAGCGCACTTCTAAGGAATCATCTCTATAACCTGTGATCCCTTCGTCGATAGACAAGAGAAATAAATCGAGGCCATAATTATACCGCTCGTTCAAAGTCTTCATGACATACGCGAGGACAGTCGAATCTGCCACAGCGATAAGACGCCAGATCAGGTTGAATAATAGTCTTACCTTTCCCGCCTGAAGCACCAATTGCGACTCGATCGCCTGGCTTGAACAGCTCAGATTCTGTGATTGTATGATGGATTTCTGTCTCAAAGACGAAGAAGAAGCAATTCTTGCAAATCTGCTGCCCTGTTTTAGGGCGTTTTAGAATTGCCTTTGCGTCGCGGCATAGAGAGCATGATGTTGGTGCCATGTAAATGTTATAAGGTCTTGTCACCAGCCCGAGTGAGCGCGGTGAATCATTAATGTGACCTACTGCCAGGGGTCAAGTGACTCAAGTCCAAATTTGGCACAAATTCTCAAATCCCGGGGTCCTTCCCATGCTTATTTTTCGACAGAATTAATAAATTCTTCAAGTTATCTTCCTGGTCGACATGCCGAACGAAAACCGGAAACGAGGCAAGAAGCATAAGAAAACGCAGGAACATTGCGAGCCTTCTCGCGACACCAATCCCGAACATCACAATCGACCCTCATGGATAGTCCCTGCACAAGAATTGGAGGAGCCCCATCCGGAGGCACCATTTGGTTATGTAGACCCTGACATAAAGGCGTATTTCAGGACCGTCGACGACCAAATTCGAACTTGGCAGCAGGAGAAACCTTACGAGGAGAATCAAGACGCAGACCTCGATCCGAATGAAGGTTTGGAATAGCAGCCATGATACAGAAAGTGTTTAACAATGCTTGCATCTAGCAAAGCGGATATTTCTGGTTGCCGCACTCAGTGAAATGTCTGAAAAAGAAAAACAACTGGCCACAGACCCAGATTGTTCTGTTGTTCTAGAACGCATGGCGCACTCGATGGATGACTTTGTTCGAAGGGTGTTTTTGGATAGTTTGAGCGGCTCGTGAGTAGGAGCAGTTCTTCGTAGTTTTGCCTATCCAGATGTCAAGTAATTTGTAGATACGAGGCACTCATCAAACATCGATTTGCTTCACATGTCTGTCAAACACTGTTCACAGTAGCAGCAGACACCGTCTCGCGCGAAGTAAGTATACTTGTCTCACCGATCCTTTAGTATTCATCCTTATTGGTTGCAAGACTAAGGGTATTTATCCGTCTGTCGCCGATTCCAAGGACAAGGGTGAACTGCGTACTTTGACACGCCTCATCTTGGACATATGTGAGGTTTGTCACATCTTCTTAACAATTCTGCGCCGCAATAAACCGTGCAACAGGAACTTACGCCGGTCTTCACGTCCCTTGTAATGAACCCTTTTGCCTCGCATGTTCTCCGTGCTCTGCTGCTCTTGTTATCGCCTACAACTTCTGCAAGTCATAAAGCACAGTCAAACATGCGGTCGAAGAAAAGCAGCGCATGGAAAGCCCGTCAGGGAACCATGAAGTCTGTATTCGCTGACAATAAGAGTTACGATCATGTTGATTCTAGTCGATCGGTACCGAATGAATTTCACGAGGCTGCTACCAGGTTTGTGCGCGTTTTAAAAAGCGAACTCAGTGACAACGAGGTCCGAGCATTGGCTGCCAATAAAGTAGCCAGCCCATTACTCCAGGTGCATGACATCTGACATCCAACCTGATGCAAACTGATCAACTTCGCAGCTTATCCTTGAGGTTGAGGCCGATCACGGTGAATCTTCATTGCCCGATTCTCTTATGGATCATGTCTTGGTTGGGATTATCACACATTGTCGTGAGTTCCATGACACGCTGTCTGGGGTATCTCGATCACATATTGAACCGTGCCAGACAGGAACCCTGATGAACAACTAGAGGCATCTGACTACCTTGTCACGCTTCTTCGAGACCCAACTTCCTCTCATTTGCTGGAAACCATGGTTTCTCGTTGTCCTGATCCTGCATTCACGATACTTTGGGCGACTTACTTCCGGGGGAAGCTTGCGAGGCTGGCTACACATCCTGTGGCTAACTTCGTGGTAGCTAAAGCTGCAGAGAGGTTAAATCCCACGCAGCTGAAAGGTGCTCTCGAGGAACTCGAGAGCTCGTGGAATAAGGTCATTGGTATGTAATGATCACCCACCAGGCTTACTCGTTCTTCTCATTTCGCATGGACGTAGGATCAGCAAGAACTGGGGTGTTACGCGCCTTGATCGACAGAGCATGCACGCTTCGTGCTCACGAAGAGGATATCTGCCAGGTATGGCATAACAGTTCTTTAAGTATGCTGAATTGAGGCAATCTCGATAGGCTGTGTGCAATATGTTTGAGCTATTCCAACCGAAAGATCGTAGTCACCTTGTGTCATGTGTACTGGTTCTAAAGCCTCTTCGGGTGACTGATTTTTTAATTCATAATGGCATCGAACTCATGGACATTTCAAAGGAATACATGGCAACAGGGCGCACAAAACATAGCTCCGAGGATGTGCAGCAAAGCTCGAACAAAGGAAATATGGATGATTCAAAGGAACCAAAAGTTCAGGGTGCCTTAATTCTCCAAAGTTTACTTCGTCTCAATGAACCCCATTGTATGATGGTCACCGAAAGGTGGGTTAGGCGTTAAGTCGAATGATGACATTGACGTAAGCGATTACAGCATCAAGTCCCTCTCCACAGAAGATCTGATAATATTATCTCAAAATCCGATAAGCTCTAGAGTTATAGACGTACTCTTTGAGTCCGAAACTGTGCCTTTTAAAGTGAAGCGCACTCTTGTCATGTCCCTCATTGGTCACTATCACACGCTGGTTGATGACCGAATTGGAAGCAGAGTGGGTGATAGGTGTTGGGCTTTCGCTGATCCATATTTAAGAGTAGGTCATTCCCTTCGCTATCGCACTAAATCTTACAAATTGGTTGTGCAGGAGAAAATTGCTCGCTCTCTCGTAGCACACGAGCAATTTCTTGCGGCATCTTATTTCGGAAAATTCTTCGCTCGAAACATCAATTTATATCTTCTACAACGACGACCAGACGAGTGGAGAGAATTACAATCACAGAGCAAGTCAAACTCTGGAACAACTACATCTCCTTCAGCTCTTCCTTCCGCGCCCTCTGCGATAGTACAGAGGCCAGACTCTGGCGACGCCGAGGTTTCTCGTCCGTCTAAGACATCCAAAAAACGACGAAGCCGGCCCGAAGACGAGATCGATGCTGTTTTCAACGCGAGTTTGGGAGCGAAGGTCAAACGAACTGCCGTTAATGCGACCGGTAGCTCTGACAAATTAGTTGTACAAAAATCGGATCAGGGTCTACAGGATATACTTGGAGCGATACGAGCAGCTCCGAGTGACGATGGTGGCCGTGGGAAGAGGCAGAGAAAATCTTAAATGTAGAACCACTTGTTTTTTCTCATCTACCGCTCAGGCCTCTGTAATTGATTACCGGAAGAACGACAAATCAACGGTGGTTGCATACCTGTCCTCAGGGCCAGGTTGCTCGTCTGCGCACTGCGATGGGGCTTGCCGCAAGGTGGGATCGTGCGGGACTGTCATGACCATTAATGAATTGTTCCAGCCGCAGCATCAGAATGAAGCTCAGCGATTTTGTCATACTTCATTCTTAGTTCCAAACGTCGGTTCTCGTGGCGCTGTGGACCTACAACAGTCAATCAATCGTTGTCAAACATATCGTATTGTATGTACACATGGTGGCAGTCAGATATACAGGACAGTGCACATTATGATCAAACCACAAAGCGACTCATCTTCTGCATTCGTTTGACACGGTTGTTCACCTCCGTCTGCAACTCGGTGCGGAGGCCTTGTCCGCGTGTGGTCAAATCATTTTGGGCAGAAGCGGCCAGCACTTGGTCGATCAGGGTGTATGGGAGCCACGTAACACTAGCGGCTTTTTGGGGTGCACGCGAGAGCGCAGTGTTGGCCTGAAGGACGGCTTGAGGAAATCAGGGGCATAGAAGGGAAAGGACGAACCTGGCGCAAGAGCGAGAGCGAGTGCTCTAGTGCGCTCTCGATGATGTCGTAGCGGAGACTCGTTCTTATAAGATATTCGTGATGGTTTTCCTGCACATCAATCAGTACAATCAGCCGTGGGTCGTAAGTGGATGAAAGGCGGCACATACTTCCAGTGAGTGGACCAACCAGGGAGGCGGAGGTGAAGACCTGTCGGACGACAGAATTGTTTCAAAAGCAGTCTTACTGTACTTGAAGTCCGTCTCTGCGTTGTCGTGGCGCTCAAGCGCAACACGTAGGTACCGCCACCCACGGTCAGCATGGCTGCCAGGCCACGAAGAAACATTATCAGTGAGCAGCCAATCTGACGTGTCTTCTTGGCTGTGTTTTCTTAGTGAGTGCACAGTTCACAGGGGGAAGATCGCGGAAGGGTCAACTCACAGTACAGTTTCCGGGTTGCGAGATAGCCGCAGACACTGGCTTGTTAATGTCGCAAATAATTCGCTCATATCAACATCGAGGCTCCGAGCAGTAGCCATCGCCATGTCGAACTGGTTTGCTTGGCCCAATCGGAGCACAATTGATACCGGTGAAAGCAGGACATCTGATGGAGTAAAGTATTTACGTTAGATTCATATCGAGTCAGATGACTAGATTATGAACTAGCCTGCAGCAGACAGAAGTGTGGGATCTCTTCGGATCAACCACAGTCGAGCAGAAAGTAGCGTGTAGTCATACTTAATGTTACTGAGATTGACAATCTCTGAATCATGTTTATCCCCAGTAAACGTTGAATCGGGAATATTTTTTGAAAGCCTCCGTCGCTTGTGATACTGGTTTCCAACGTCAGCAGAGAAAGCGTGCAGATAACAAAAAATAGGTCTGACGACTTACCTCAGCATCAATCATGGCACTCGGTGGAGCTTGAATCACAATCCAAGCGAATTTGGGAGCCAAGAGAGAAAGGGAATTGATAGCGAGCAAGTACGCCTCAAGCTGCTCTTCCATCAGAGCGATAACGTCAGTTGACTGAGCGGTGTTTTCCTGAAATTTACGTGCGCGCTGATACATCGTCCGCGCGGCTGGATCAAGGGTTTAAGAAGTGGTGCGAATTTAGACGGTCGAAAACTTACCGTTGCGATGGTCCCCTCTGCGCGTATACCACGTGTAGAGTATTCTCGAGTAGAAGGGACGTGCTCGAGGGTCCGTGTTGCGTGCTTTAAACGCCAATGCATCTTCAATCTCAGCCGAAAAGGTGGCAAAATTGAATGACATCAATTGTTCAATTGTGCTTTCCTCACACATTCGATAGACCAACTGGGAAATGCATTCCCTTTTCCTGCAGCCTTTGTGAGCGAATATCTGGGGTTTGAACTTATGACATACACGCTATCATATGGGGTCGCGATAATTGCTGAGTATGCATCTTCATAGAAGCCGAGATCAATATACCCTCGAATGAGGCCGAACCACAGCTCAGATGTGTCAACGTCCTGGGGTGCAACAGAAAGTGCAAGCCGAATGAAGGACACTTCTTGTTGAGTCAAGCCATTTGACCTGAAAATGGCAGATGCATGGATGTAAAAAGTGAATTCAGAATCGAAGAGCACAGCTCCAGGCAAAACTGAGGCTAGTGTTTCCGCATCCTCCAGGGAGAGCCCACTATCGTGACCTTTGGGGGAGAAATAAGCACAAAACTGTTGATTTCAGGCGACATTCTCACCAAAGCTGCCAGCAACTTTTTCCATCAGCTGGGCAGCATCTTCAGCACGACCAATATTGATGTACAGGCATGCAGCAATGAATACTACGCCTGGTGTGCGCGGTAGCCATGCCAGCATTTCGCGGGCGACTTCGTAGTATCCTAAAAGGCGGAGACGTTCACAAAAGAGCGCTTCGAACTGCGTCACCCGAGCAGGGGAAGTAGACTGAAGCATGCCGCTCGCATCCAAAAACCGATGGGCTGCCCCTGGTAGTTCTGTCGTCTCACCAGACTGACCTGTAAGGCGGTGAAGTAGCGGGAAAGTTGGGACAAAGCGAGCCTGATTCCTAGACACGTGCATATTGCTCATTCGAGCAATTACATCGTCAGTGGTCAGTATCTCGTCCGATGCCTCTTGTTCACCGCCTGTGTCTGCCGCAGGCTGGCGTGCCACAGAACGTAACATCGCCAACCCTCGGAAAACTGCGAAGACTTCTTCAACCAGTGAAGGATCCCATTCCTTCAGATCATCGGCTAGGAAGAACAGCAAGGTAACCAGTGCGATGCATATGTCGTAGCGGGCATGTACCGCCATCATGATGTATGACGCGGATAAAGCGGTCGTCCAATCAGATCGGCTGCTTGGAAGCAACAGCTCGACTTCATCCTCCTCTCGCTTTACTTCTTGTTCAAAGCCTGCGACAAGATCAAGGATGATCCGTACAGCACCATCAAGGTCTTCTATGCCTTGCAACCTTGCTATAATGCTGGCTTCTGATGGCTCATCAAGGGAAGCCTTGAAGTTGAAGCGCTGCGCTTGGTCTTCAATAATATCCACGATGGAAAATGCAATTTCTTGATGGAGGATATCAACAATCCTGGTCTCCAGATTTTGAAGCGCCTCATGCCCTATCTTGTCGCAAAGCGTCCAGAGTATGTCCAATACGGCAAAATGAGGTTCCACTGGGAGGGAGTCCGAAAGGTACCGATGAACGGTTAGCGGCAGGTCCTCCTTCACATAGACACCCACGCGTTCTCGTTCAATCACGATCACTTCATCTCTGCTTTTTCCTTTACCCAATCCCAGAGGCCAGCGGGCGCTCCGCTCAACTTCACGGCAACGTGCAACAAATCCCTCCCAGTCTCTTTTGAGCGCATTCCAATATCGATCATGCTGCAGCGCCCCTGTCTGTGGGTCCTGCATTAAAGTCACGGTGCAGCCAACTACCGCAGCGATGTTTTCTGCTGTAGTGGGGTGAGAGGACGTGAGTGGTGGGGGTGGGTGTGATCCGGAGACTGAGAGGCACGCATCTGTGTACTGCTCCACAGCAGTCCGCAGAGTAAGTGGGGAGAACACGCCTGGTCTCAGGATGGCCGTCATGAATTTATCGGTCAACGAGCCAGGGGAGCGAAGGAGCTCATCAAGATTCGTAGGAGTCAAGTCCGTCTCTTCCCCGTAGGTGGCAGTCTCCCAAATTGCACTAGAACCACCAGTGGCTGCTATATTTAACTTTGTTCTCTCCGTCATTGAGGACCCTTGACGTTCCCATAATGTGTACAGGAAGTCGTCGTTAATTATGAAATCTTGAAGGTGACAATGAGCGCTGGGTGCAGAACATTCGACGGTCTGAACCTCGCGCATTTGATCGGAGTTAATAGCAACGAGTTGAAAATAACCACCCGACTGTGGATATGAAGGAGTTGGCGTAAACGCAACGGCGTACGTAGTCTCATCGTCGCCCCCGTTTCCAAATACCCGGAGGAGATTGCGTGGCTCAGCTCCAAGAAGCTCAGATTTGATGCCGTTGGAAGTCACATATGACTCGCCAGACGCGTTGCCTGACAAAGACAAAGCTTTGGAGGCAACACAGCCACCCTTTGCTGTCCAAAGTCGTAAAGTACGATCCCGTGAGAGCGTCCATACATGGCCAAGCTCGGTGGGCTGTGGCTTGCTAGCAATAGAGAGAATCTCTGATGCGGCAGAGCTCGAGGATTGTAGACTAGGTAAATATGAGGTGAGTGTTCCCAAAAATGAACTTGGCGAGTAAACGTGCTCCGCCCAAAGATCTACGCAGCAGGGGAGTGTCAAAGACTAGTATGTGACGGACGTTAAAAGTACATACCATGAAAGTTGTCATCTCCGATATTCTCAGCTTCTATGCGGATAAGGGAGCCATTTGTCAACCCAATCACCACGCATAGTAAACCTTGTGCTTGCACCACGCCATAAAAATGGTCTGACACGTTTTTGACTACATATTCCCGACTCCACTGTTTAGGCAATGGATCGTGCCACAATCGCGTCGGGTTGACGGTGGGTAGAACCAAACGGAATAATGAGCCGCTAGAGATTACTGCCAGTATGTGTAGCTCCTTTTCGCCCCATGCGAAGATAGCTGGAGCAGGCAAGACTGCAGAGGGGAAGACGAATCGAATCGGGGGGACATCAGTGGAAAGAGAGATGAGTTCCAATATCAGACCAGCGTGAATAACGCGCAGAAGGATTGTTCCTGTATGAGGAGCATAGAATGTTGATGAATATGAAGCGTGTTCTGAAGATGAATCCGTGTCGGTGCGCGGTGGGGGGAGAGGGAGATTTCGACGTTCAGTCTGAAGAACTAGGGACACGGCATTAGAGGAAGGATAAAGCGACGAGAGCTGAGCAGCAACAAGAATGTTACCACTGTTCATTCTGATGCTGGAATTGATAGTAGTAGCCAGATGATGTACAAGCAGTGACGATAGGGCAACAGACGGCTTGTACCCTGCAAAGAGAGGTCACTGTATTGGAAAACAATAGACGCCGGCGGCTTGTTTCTAAACTTAGTTACCTTTTTCGGGTGACAAGCGCTTAAAGCTGCAACGTTGATCTCGCCTTGCAGTGATATAGGCATCGTGTGATACCGGGGTGCATTTGAGAGACTCATAAATTGTGTGCTGTGTATCAGTTTCAGACAAACAGTATTACTTGGGTATCGAAAGTAGTACAAGCTGTTATACGCACTCGGATTGTTGTGTGCTGTGCAGCTGCGTGCAAGTAACAGGCTGATCTATGACTACCGTGCGGACATGAATGATTTATGGGTCATAATGTCAATCCCTTGTTCGATTGAGTGGGATGATAAGTAAAAGAACTTATGGAGACATGATGGTGCTGGCGTGAAGCTACTCCCCTATGATTCATACATTCGTCAATCTCGCTTTATCTGAGCTTCAAACTTCAAATAAGACAACATAACCGCGCCGTGTCGAAACATCACAGGAGACGCTGAAGTCGAAGTCACGGCGGATCCCTTCACGAACACGCACTAGGATGTTATGGCGGGCATTAAGGATTCGTCTCTTTATCGTACAGTCGATGGCCTTTCTGGCGGGTGAACCCCAAAAATCTGCGCTCGTAACTGGAAGAAACTGTTGCGTCACATAAGAACAATGTATATGCTCTGGGCCTAGTGGTCGCGGCCACTACAACGTTGAGAGTGCCCCCAGGGAACGGATCAGAAGATTTAGTAAATGAATTAAAAAAAGAACTTTCCTGTAGCTGGGAGGAGGCTGAGCCTAGACGAGTCTCCTTGTCACGATGCCACCCTTAAAGAGACGGCTGAACAGCCTTCTTGAAGATGTCGCACGAGTCAGATCAACTTTATGGCGAGCTTGGAAGCGGAGGTTTTTAGAGATTTGGGTGCCCGGGATCTTAGCCTGAGTGCACAGGTACCGCTAGGACAAATCTGTTAATCTGTTTAAAAAAGGTCTGGACCGTCGCCTGCACATCAGAATCATGAATCGACCGCGAAAGACTTTCATCCACGTTCATACCCCTTGTTGTACACGCCGTATTGCTCGACGGCCATATCGAGGAGCTGCCAGGTTAGACGCTGACTTCAAGTCTGCAAAAGAGCTGGAGTTGTAAAAATGTTTCAGTTTGTTCGCGGCTCTCGAAAGCGAGTACAGATAAGATTGACCTTTACTTGAACCGGGTTTGCAAGAGTGCCGAGCTCCCGAAGAGAGCGCGTAGGGAGAAACTAAAAAAACTTGGCGCACGCAGACAAACACGCGTTGCTCATGATCGACCCCAAAACTGTCAGCAACGACCTCAAGGCATGTACTACAGAAACACATACCCTGAATTTTATGTCAACTTTTGCAATTCCTTATGTCCTCTACAACCTCAAGAAGACGGCGCGTTATAGAATAAGCTAATAAGCATCAGAACTTCCTGATTCGTCGGTACCGCCCACGCACTAGTGGGGGTCCTATTATGCGATGTTGCTTCCCGCACTCACAGTGTGACCACATTCTGATCACCACAGAACCCAAGATCATAGAGTCATTCAGACCGCGAACAGCCAACATCAGATCGGGTGGACTATTATGACCCCCCATCATCAAATTGCAAATCCACTTTGACGCGACTCATCTAGTACTTACCGGCGCATCCAATTTAAACCGTTAACTATTGATCATGACCGTCCTCGTGTCTGCACTAAAACCGTTGTATCATTTTGTGTTTGTTCACAGATCTCGGCGGCCTATCCTCATGTCTCCAGGTAAGAACTTTATAAAGTAGAGCCACTCACTCCTCTTTTCCCCCAAAGTGCTCGACTGCACCGTTGAGACTTGAAGTCCACACTAGACCTGAGGTCTACAAACTCTTTACACTCTTCCGCTCAAATCTTACTTTATCTTCTCAAGCGCACTTGAATTCATGGACCAACTGGTATCATTCGAAGCTCTCCTCTTTCCTTCTGATGGACGCAATCCGCACATGGTGGCTTTGATGACAAGCCCCATGTCGGTACCCGACCCACACGCTCCGTATAGCACACTACCTGCTCGGATGCCTCATCCTGAAGTCTACATGGACTACATCGCCGAGGGCCTCGGTCCCCGAGCCTGGCACTATCATGTGAGTACCAAATCGCGTATCATCCCTGTCGAAATCTCATGTCCGACTCATAGCTCGTCGAGGCTCTCGATGGTATGAACAAAAAGTTCGTTAACCCTTACGTCATATTCTACCCAACCGTCTCTCGTGACGGTATGCCTTTCCCCATCAACAAGTGTCTCAGGGAGATCCAAGGGCGATCATTCAAAGAGGCAACTGCATGGCGCGGAAATATAATCATCGCCAAGTATCGCGAGAGCCCCTTCTCGTCCATGGTGAATGGATCCATCGCTGACTTCCCCATATTGAGGAACTACTTTATGACGCACGGTGCACCTCAGGTAAGCAAGGGTTCTTTGTCCAAGATTTCATACTTATCATTACCGCCAGTCTTAAAAAAACGGGCATCTAGCTGTATGCGGATACCGACCTTCTGTGACACGGACAATCTACGTCATGCAAAAAAAAACCCATGTAGATATGCATTACGAAACCAACTATCTTATATACATGCCATACCTATCTACTATCTTTATAATAACGGACATCAATAGTTCTGTCTGTAGACTACAGCTCCTCCCGGATTGGGCTCTCTGAATTACCCTTAGAATGGGATATCGGATTAGAATTCCCAGTCGCCGGATGACTCGTCTGCTCTTTCTTTGGATCACAATGTTCAGGTATCGGGCTTGAAGGATCAATCGGGTGGTGCAAGACCTTGCCAACTTTATGATATGTCTTGTGCTCGGCAAAGAACTTCTTCCAGTGTTGGACGCCCTACACATGTATTGACAGATTAGTTTTAGCGTGAACACGGAAGACGCCGTTATCACCGACCCTGAGCTCGTTGTCGGTCAGACCTCGTAAATCATGTGTGCGGTGAGTGGCAAAGCATCCTGTACCAAATGACCTGGCTGCATCCACTCCGACCCTGCAAATATATGTAAGGAAGTCTAAGAAGCATAAACATATACCCACATATGGTGGTAAGGACCTCCAGGACCATACGTCCTGCTATTACTTGAGACATCAAACACGTCACCATCAACCTGCATGAGAACGATTAGGTGTATAGACGATCACTTGAACCCGTCGACCATACCGCAAGATACAGGGGTTTTGCTGGGTCACGTCCATCAAATGTTGCCAAATAAGTTTCCGAGAAGAGGCGGCCGCTATGCTCCTACATCATAGAATACGAACACAAAGTCAGGGACGCAGATGAAGAAACCTGGATGAGAACCCAAACATACCGGCCAATAAGTCTTTAATCGCGCCCACTTTCCATCGTATTCCCACAGGAAGCTACCAGTGAAAAACTTGCCCGCGATGACGATGACAAGAAGAGAATATACAATGAACTTGAGTAGCCCCAGGACCCCTACTTCCTGCTCGGCAGTAGGATCCACCTCCGCAGGACCGACTTCTTCTCCCCTCGCAAGTTTCTCCTCGCGCTCGTGATTTCGTCGAAGCCATGCTTGGTGCTCCTGTTCCTGCTTCTCTCTATATTGCTTATGGCTACCAATCATAAGCCTTGTTAGCTTGCAAAACAGGTGACAACCACGTACGCCAGGAACGGCTGGTTGGCGGGTTTCTTGGTCACTCTTCTGTTGGGATCTGATGGATCTTGGACCATATTATCCCCTGGTGGTGGCTTGGGAGCATCACCGTCTGGGTTCCAGATCCAAGACATTTTTCTTTTCTTTTTCTGAGCAGACGACTCCTCGCGGATGAGAATCGAGTTCTTGCAAGGCGCGGTATTAACTCGGGAGCAATAAGTCTAAGCTATTTGTGCTTGTGTTGACCTCGTCCTCATCACAAAGTTAAATATTTACCTCGTTTACAAGGGGGCCTAAGCCCTCGGACGCGTCTCCTAGCGCTGTACACTCCCACTAATTCTAAACACAATCGTTCTCTCTTTAATACCCTCTGAACCGAAATGAAGCCGAGATCTTGTCGATCACAATTGAAAGTTCTGCGAGATGCAAGATTACAATCAATTTTTAGTGTTCCACTTCGAGTACATACATGCAACAAGTAACATATGACTCCTTGATATAAGACAGGAAGCCATGAAATTAAGTGCTACCTACAGAACAAGGCAGTAGGTAAGTGTAGGGTATTAAGTAGACTGTACACCGCGAAGGGACTGGATGTAGAGAAGATACCGTCGTAATGCGATGAGATGGGAAGGCTCGACAGGATTGGGGAATATTGTTAAAGCATGACAAGCCGGCCCAGAATACTATACTGGATAATGCCAAAGAGATGAAAAAAATTACGGCGATGAAGAAAGTATGAACGATAACCCCCCGGGTTTGGAATCAAATGCGATAGAAGAAGAAAACAACATGAATGGTGAGCATACGGTGGTCAGCCGGGATGATGAATGTACGATGTCGTGCAGGGGCTTCGGCAAGCACGCCACAATTAGAGTAGCAATGATAAAGTCCATGGAAAGCGATGGAGAGAACATCCGCTCATGAGACATGTGGCGACCCTGGCATGTCTCTGCGGTGATTCCGGTGTTCTCGTTCACTGCCTTTCAAAGACACCGTGATGTAAGCTCCACCAGTCTCCTCTGCACCGAGGCCAGGAGGAGCAGGAGGACTGGTTAGGAAATGAACGTCATCAGCTGGCGCATCTCCTTCTCCAAGCCACTGCCGTGCATCCAGAAACCGCTGTGTTTTAATGAACTGCAGACACATTAATGACGTAAAATGGATAAACTATTGTAGGCATACCTTGGGCAGGGAGTCCATAGCCATCAATCCGAAGAACGTGCGTTTGGATGCGCGTGTAAAGCTTGATCAGAACTTGCAGTTGCGTTGCATTGAAAGAACCAGCTTGAGTAGCATCTACTTGTCCGTCGAACGATTTGCCGTGCAGGCCAACCATGACTTCCCCGAGATAATTGGCGAGGTCGAGGCGAAGACCATGATCAATGTTGAGCTCGTTCTGACTCGATGGCGCGAGGTACTTATTGTAGATTTGGAACGCAGTCTGAATCAAAGCCTCGTGATGTCTCTCCATGGCGGCTTGTCCTGGAGTTGCTTTGCTGCTCGACCGAGCAGGAATCGCAGCTTGCGCACTGGACGTCGTATTGAACTTGCGCTTGAAATCCTCGACATCCATCCAAAAGGCAAGATTTTCTTCACAAAAGTTCGCCTTCAAGAAGTCGCGGAAGAGCGCGCGATATGATGGCTCTTCAAGGATGTATTTGAGACGATCGGTGTTGCTCTTGACGTTGCCTTTCTTTTCCGCAGTCTCGTGACTGGCATTGAGTTTCTCCGCCATGGATATGCGACGGTGAATTTTAGCATCAGCTGCTTCAATTCCCGACTTTGGAGTCCCATTGATGGATTCACTCTCCAGCGACGAGCGCTCGGCGTGATGAAGGTTCACCGTCGAGCTGAGAGGAGAGGCGCTAGCTTCGTCCCATTGAGCAAGTCGCTTGCCCTCATCTGTGATTCTATAGATAGCTTTAGCTGTACATCGGAACTCTCCGTGTTGCTGGAACAAATGAGGCGATAAGAACACTTGTGGATGAATCGCGAATTAAAACTTACGCTAACTGGAGAATTCCCACCTGGGGTAGAGCCACGAACAGTGAAGATGATGGCAGAATCATTGTTTTTCCTTTTATCGCTGACCAATGTGATGAGGCCAAAGCGAACAAACTGAGCAGCCATCTCTGCGGCTTCTTCTCTTCCAACCACGGAGGTGAAGTCGCAGAGCCATTCGAGAGCACTCACGGCAGCGAAACAGTGCTTGTGCATGACTGTAGCTTTGCCCATTAGAGGCTGTGCACGCTCATGAACATCCATCAAAGGCACACCCTTGGATCGCTCGTGATATTCCTGAAAAGCGTCTGGGGGATTGGTCGAGAGCTGAGTGGGGTAGTTTGGCTGACGACCAACGAACCGACGGAAGAGCGCGGTTATGACGGATTGTGTAACGATGATCTCGTCATCAGCGGACCGACGCTCTAGATGTAATAGCTTGATGCATATTGGTTGAGAGGCGAATACAGGTTGGAGATGGTCTGAATTCATGCCGTTCTTGGATATGAAACGTTCGAGGACATGGAGACCCTTGGGGGTGAGGACATAAGTACCGCGATCTTTGAAGAGATTGCTACCAAGATCTGCGGCGTTTTCGATCAAGCGAGCGTCCATGAAGTGTTGACACATAGCCTTTGCCATGTCACGAGTCATGGAGAATGTCGTGGTGGTAGTGGTCGTCACTATTCGTGATTTGTCTCTGGGATCCGGCCCGCGATTTGACTGAGAGAACTTGAGAGATGCCAAGTTCGCAGCAGCTTCGTCCCTGAAAAAGAATGAGATAAAGGGTTTTGATATGAATGATCAAGGACGGACGTGGAGAATGAATTGGGGAAAGTGCGAAAATATTGCTTGTGCGTGGTGAGATTAAGAGATACGATGAGGGTTGCGAAAAGGTCAAGGGTATCCTGGGCCGAGGTTTATGAGTTATCAAGATTGAAAAAAGAGTTTGCAAGCTCACCTTGAGAAAAGGCCTGCCCCGTTTTGTAGTCTTCATCATATGGGACGAACTCGCCTGAGCAGACTGCTCTGCCTGATCTGTGGAAGTCATGGATAGGGCAAAAGGAGACTAGAATCAAGGAAGATAGAGGTGATGATGAAGAAAGTACAGAATTAAAGAGGGAGGCGGCAAGAAAAGGAAGAATAAGAAAGATGTTGATGGCAGGGAGGCAGGGCGTAAAGAGGAAGGAGGCTCGGTAGTCGTGGGTAACTTCGGTGGCGACATTAATATTTATTGTCACATTTGTCACAATAATGTAAACACCTCGGCCCTCGGCCGCCTATCTTGTGACTTTTTTTATTCCCACATGAGATTTAGTCTAGGTAACGACAGAATCATCGAGTTTATCATTCCACTTGTCCCTACAGTACAACATAGGCACCCAGGTCTCGAGATGACATTAAATCGCTTCCACAGCCGCATTTGCGTGTGAAAGTGGCGGGTTGTGGCGGGGAGACAACACACTGCCCCGTTGATCCTTCGCTGTATCTTCCGAGTTTCTCGCAGCAACTGTCTTCTTGGCTATAGTGGCGGTTCCATTTCGCCACTAGATGCTCTCAAGTACGTTCTCTCCTACGACAACATACCGTAAAGGCTGTTCTAAAGGCGGGAGTCACTGACAAGGCACCACAAGTACCCTCGATATCAATTCAATTGTCTCAAATCATCCCAGATCACGTCTATTCTAATCGCACTTGGCTGCCGTGAGTCAAGGTTCAACAAGTCATTGCTACTTCTTCGGTTACACTGGCCCAGGCTAGTTTTCGTGAGAAACCGGTGGACTTTACTAACGATGACAGGGACACTTGCTAGGGACCTGAACGTAACTCTGACAGGTTCTATGATGATCGCATGGTGATACGCCGTGCGCCTATACTCGAACATGCTTTGTCCATGTGTATTGACCACGGCATATGCACTCGGACACTCCCGAATGACTGGTGTGGTCTTGGTGGTAAGCCACTTAAGTGTTGTATGGTGCCGTCAAGGTGATATTTAAGAATCATTGAAAAGGAACGGCTGTCATTCTTTTGTCTACTCACGCGGGAGGTTCGACAGGGGTCGTATTACGAGCAGTCCATTGCTCACACAAGTTCTGACCGCTCAGCAGCTGTGCGTGAAATCTTTTCGTTCATTTAAAGTACTGCTACCCACCATTAACCATGTCATTTGTTTTGCGACAGTTCAAGCACGAATTACCCCAGCCGACAGTCGTCTCAATGGCGAAATCGGTTACCTATCAACACCACCCGTACATTTCTTGCGGAACTAAAATAATGCACGTTCATGAAAAATGACTGCTGCAACAACGTTGTTCCGTTAAGCGCTGGTATTATGACGAAGACGAGGTCACGACGGGTTGGAGCTTGTGAAGCGAGGAGGATGTGGCCAACCGTGGCCCGCAAATCATGCAATCAGTCTTCCACAGTGCCTTTTGTCCGTTCAGTCGCAGATTCGCGATCAGGATTAGGCTTATATCCTCGAGCTGATTATCCTCCTGCCAAGTTGTTGATGAGTAGTTTTCCCTTGTAGCTCTGTATCATGCTGATCAGTCTTGTAATCAGATTAGGCTCTGTTGAACAGCCGGTTCGCACAAAAGCACATGCAACTAGGTTTGTGAGATCAAACCCAAAATTAACGCCTACCGGACTCAATGATTATAATTCATTTGCGTGTGCTTTAACTTGGTGCACTAACTTGCACTGGATCTGTCGCGCAAAGTGCGCGATTGTGATGCATCTCCGCGGTATTGAATTGTATTGTGGTTACCCGAGCGATGTGCCCCGTTTACAATTAAACCTATGTGACAACGGGAGCCCCTGTACATACAAGTTTTACATTTTACATGTACGATGATCGGATGCATTCCGACCCGGACCGCGGTCTGCGGAACCAGGCGACGATCGAGAGCGATCGGGACAAGCTGACTAATAATCTGCCTTGACGTTTACCCGATGTTTCTCCTGATAGGCTTGACTTTTGAAACAGGACGGAACCGATTGTAAGACAATCTTAGTCATGATACAGCTGACCTCATGAACTTCACAAACATCAATGTGAGCAACAAAAACCTGATCAAACTCTCACTGACTCCACTCAAAGGATCCTGCAGGTGTCAAAGCTCTACTCGAGCAATTAAGATCATCACAGGCCTGGCAAGAGAGCATCGCTAATGCCAATCCACCAACATCATCGGCGCCGCCCATCACAACCACATCGACACCGCCCACCACAACCACATCGGCACCGCCCACAACAACCACATCGACATCGCCCCTGATACAACCGCCTGCAACCACAAGCGATGTATCTAAACCATCGTCCTCGGTGGCCGATTTGCTTTCCCAACTTAATTCTTCAGAACGTAAAATTCCATCGAGACCCGCTTCACGCTTTACTACCCAGCTCCCACAACCGCCTACCCACCGCTCCACCACAGAATACTTGGCCCACAAGCCAGCTCCAACCACCAATGCCGCCCAAGACCTCCGCATCATGTCATTCCAGCAAGCCTTGCCCCATCTCACACAACTAGCAGAAAGTGCAGACTTTGTCGCTACAATAACCCAAGTACGTCCCTCTTGCGCTCTTCACACACTCATTATACAATTCCAGAACTCTAGTTACGAGAAGAGCAGAAGGACTTAGAAAGACAGTTGTGGGAAGAGCGTCTGGCTATACATAGCAAACACGAGAATAAAGTCAAGGTAACCCAGACCAAGTCCGTCCAGTTCTCAGCGATGCATCCCCTTTTTTTCTTTTTATTGATGGATGACGTCCTCCCAGAGCCGCGTTGATTGGCGGGGGAATATCCCAGCACGAGGCAGATGTAAGCAACTCCAACTCCGCCTTATTTTTTTCGTGCCAACTCGTATGCCAGATGCTCAACGATGCATTTCGGAAAGAGCTGCATAAATTTGATGCCGAACGCGTGCTTTTCGCATGGGACGGTCTTTTGCAGAAGCAGCAGGTTACACTCGAAAGCCTCGGAGTACCTACCATGTTCCCTTCTGATTTGCGGGTCGATAGAGAGGTGAGTATCGAAGCTGCCACGACGTCAACCGATCTCATAGCCGTGTTACTAGAGACAACAGAGAATAGTTCAAGTCTTGGAAGGTATAGTCGGTTGATGAGCATACAAAGTATCATTCCGACCCTAGCTGAATATAACTTCCGAATGCGGCATCTTGAGCTATCCCTGCAGGGGTGGCAGTCGCAGGTCCATAACGGAGCTTGCGTGCGATTTCCGGAAAGCTCGTTGCCAGCTCATCGAACAATGTTTTGGGCCTAGCCATCGATATCCCGGTAATGAAAAAAATAATGGCACTGGTTATACTATGAGCACAGACTATTACATGCATACTTGAGGAGAGGGAGACGTGAGAGGAACTGAGACGAAGCTTCCCTTGAACTGCATTCCGGCATGTCGTACGCGATAACGAATCTCGTTGTCGCAGCCTGAGCTGGGTGTCCACCCAAACGTAATCGAGACTGAAACTGAGTCGAGCATGGGCAGCGGGGGCAAGACGGGGCGGAAGTTTTCGAAGTTGTCAAGCTTTATTCTTACCGCAACATCCCGTGAAGGTGGAAGATTGTAACGTCAATCAAAATTCTTGGAAGACTTGGTTCTTGACAACGTACGAGTTTTATCTGCTTGGAGCAAGCTTGGAGAGCCCAGCTGGCCTAGGAGTACTCCTGATGGCTGTTGGCTTGGTACTTGGTCGATCTGAATGAAACATATCCCTGTATGTACAAGTTTGTTCAATAATTTTTTAGCTTGTCTCTCTTGACGCTACTATGCTACTACTCGGCTAAATGTGAAATTTGATCGCATTTGACCCAAGGAGTCAGGGAGGGCGGTCATGGACCCTTTTTATATATATAATACTCTTTTATAACGTGCCTTGTTGTTGGTCCACCTCTCGCTCTCCTCTCCCCGTATGCCCTACATCGATATCCCATCCAGGGACGACTACGTGTCTATATGGTACATCACGAACTCCGTCCACGGGAACGTGGGCAGCTTCCACCCAGACCGACCCACCTGCATCCTCCTTCATCCTTTATTTTTGGACTCCAGCTGGCTGATTAGGCATTTTGATGATCCTAGACTATCTCAGGATTATAATTTGATAGCCTTTGACCAGCGCACTTGTGGCCGATCCCGGTGTAGGCCTTCTCAATGGCATGATAGCTATGTCGATGCAGCGGATCTAGCTATGGTCTGTCAGGTGCGTTTTCCTCCATTGGTGGACATACCTCCTTTTTTTTTTGACCCACCCTCGATTTCAAGGCTTTACTCTTGCCTCCCGCACATATATTGGCGTTTGAAGGTATCTCTGTTAATGCGGCTCTTAGATTGGCGGCTCTGTATGTCCCCTGATGCGTGATGGATATCAACTGATCATCAGTCTAGATGGCCAGAACAGGTCTTGAGTCTAACTCTATGCGACGTCCCCCCTCCGACAGAGTATGTCCCCCCCACAACGCCCGGTCGTCTGTTTCCTGATAATCATAATGTTTCAGACTTCAATGGGTCTTCCACGCATACGACGAACTCCTCCAATTATGGTGTTACGCACCCGACCTTGACTCGTTCGAACACGCAGGAAACGAAGTGGTGACGTTCATGACTGGCGAGGTCAGCCCCCGATCATAGCATGCACAGTTATTGGCAAAACTGACGAATTGCATTGCGCAGACCGACAATTTAGACCTGCAGGATGATGTATGTCGTTTCCTCACCCGTCGCACCTAACAATAGCTGAATCGATGACAGTTGATAGCTTATTGGGAAAAATATACGCCTCCGACTAAACGGCTGAGGATTGTGGAACTTGTAAACATTATGATGAATGTGAGCGCTATGTCTTTTCGTTTGTGTTTCTAGCTCATCCGTCGTGCAAGCGTACGCTTTTGAGGCCCGAGGAACTTGCCAGTATCGTTTGCCCTGTTCTTATTATTCAGGTACCTGCAAGTCTGCTTGGACGAACGAGTAGAGAACTGAGGCATATCCATACCCACAGGGAGAAGCAAGTCCCATAGCTCCGCTGAAATACGCAGAAAAACTCAAACAGCATTTAATAAACGTCGAAAACGAACCTCGGTTATACGTCGTCAAGGGTAAGCGCGCTTGTGTTCGCGCATAACGTGTCGTCTTACGGCTTTTTCGCAGGTGCTAAAGCCTGCCTCAACATCCTCCCCGGAAGCGCTTCAATAGTAAACCAAGTCTTCTCCAAGTTCCTCGCCCAACAACCTCGTACGCGATCCGACCTCGTTAATCCAAAGACGTCCATCCAAGAACGATCAAAGCTCGCTCTATCAAAACTCGCCGAATTCGTCGGTATTCCGTCTATAGCCCAGAGAGACCCTCGCTCGCCTCTTTCATTTTCATGTGTTAAAGCCGACTGTTGCGAAAAGCCAGTTGGAGAATTTGATGTTTTACGCAAAGGATTTGGATAAGGCTTATTGTCCGCTTGGGAGAGATGGTCGGCCGTTGCGCAAGTCAGTCCCAGCGTTCGTGCTCGATTCCATAATCCTAACCTTTTTTTGTTGCTCCAAGGTACTCTGAACGGAAGAAGGAGGCTCATTGGTTCCAAGGAGACAAACATGGCAATAGCTACATCGGTGCGTGTTCATTGCTTTGTGTTTTCCCTATCGTGCTTCATGCGCCCACAGATACGTCTGAGCTCAAAGCCGCTCGCAACTTCAAAGGATACAAACAATCACGTTCCAAAACTCCCAGCTCGCCCGAACGTCCAGTGGCAGGATCATTAACCGCGAACAAAGAAAGCCTAGTCACGGACGAAGTCGCGCAAGACGGACGCATGCGTCCGAACGACCTACAACGCCAGCTCAGTCGACAAACACGTCATCAGAGGAACGATGCAGAAGGTGGTCACACAAAGCGCTCAACTGCCCAAGGGGATTATAACAAAGGCGTTGTTACCGGCATGAATGAATGATGCCTGTACAAAAAGTATTAACTCTCATTTTGTTTTTAACCATGACTTGCCACAGATCACATACACGTTGTGGATTCTTCACAACTACCTTAATGTTGTTTGGTAGATATATATGTATCCACATCTAAAGTCCAGAGTACGCCCATACAACTCATGTACTAGTAATTGCCAATATGTAGTTAAATGTTCAGAGTCGACTACAGTCCAACAAGAATACAGTCTGGCCGGATTTACATGCTCCCTTCTGACATCTTAGCCTTGTAGTATCGGACCATCTCCTCCAACCCCATCCGCACCGACCAACGGGGTTGCCATTGCAGGCTATTCTTCGCCCTAGTCGTATCAGGGCGTCTCTTTTGAGGATCGTCAGTAGGGATCGGCTTGTACACAATCTGCACGCGGCGCTCGAGTTTAACACCATCCTCTTCCTGCACCTTCTCTACAATCTCGCGAACGAGTTCCGCGAATTCACCAATAGTGAATTCGTCGCCGTTGCCAATGTTGACCGGGCGAGACTCATCAGAGTTCATGAGGGCAATCAAGCCGTCAATGAGGTCGTGGATGTACTGGAAGGAACGAGTCTGCTTGCCGTCGCCGTAAACGGTCATATCCTCGCCACGTAGGGCTTGGACGATGAAGTTGGACACCACACGACCATCGTGAGGGTTCACTGTGGGATCAACCTTATATCAGCGCTTATGGTTGATTAAAAAAAAGTGACGAAAACGAACTTCGGGGACCTAAGAGATCATAATTGAGTAATAGAAACGGCCAAGAAGTTAAGACTAACCGTAAGTGTTGAAGATACGTGCAACCCGAACATCCACGCCATCTTGGTTATGGAAGCCATACGTGAGAGTTTCTGCAACACGTTTGCCCTCATCGTAGCAGGCACGAGGGCCTATCGGGTTGACGTGACCCCAGCTACATGATTATAAAAAAAACACAATCAGAAGCGAATGATATGGCTCACTAATCTTCCGGTTGAGGATGGACTTCAGGGTCACCATATACTTCTGAAGCGGAATGAACACAGAAGATGGTAGATATCAGAAAGAACCATACCGGATGTGCTGCTAATGAGAAACCTAGCCTTCGTGCGCTTGGCCAAGCCAAGCATGTTCAGCGTGCCCATAAAAGAAGTTTTGATGGTTTTCACTGCATTGAACTGATAGTGCGGAGGAGAGGCGGGACAGGCAAGATGGTATATTTCTAGAATTCCATGATGGTCGTCAGTCAGGAAGCGAACATCGCACAAGGCTGAAGGGCTTACGGTCGCACTCGATCATGAAGGGCTCCACAACATCATGACGGACTAATTCAAAGTTTGGGTGACCAACCCAGTGACTGACGGTAGTCTTTGAACCAGTGAAGAAGTTATCCAGGACGGTAACCTCATGGCCCAAGAGCATGAGACGATCGACAAGATGAGAACCCACGAAGCCAGCACCCCCAGTGACGAGAACGCGCTTCCTTGATGAGGGAGGTAAAAGCTTAACTGGGGCAAAGCGGGAAAGGGTTGTGTATGAGATCGACTGTGTCTCTGGATGGAAGATTGATTTGGACTGGTAGGCGTTAGGACCTTGCGTCTGATGCCCGTGTCCTTCCTCTTTAGCGTCTAGCTCCTGAACCTGGGACTCAGAAGCTGAGACCACATAGTGTGATCTAAGATACAGTGATCGGAGGCTGTCAAGGGAGACCTCGCAGTCGAACCCAAAGCGCTGGAAGCCAACGCTTTTGATTTCTTGGCCGTTCTTATCCAGGGTCTGGGCCTACGAGGTAGAAAAAATGCATCAGTGGCACTGATCGATGAGAAAAAGACGGTCAGTACAGGTTGTTCAGATAGAATGTTTGCCATATCGCATGTAGAAGTAGTGAAGAAGAAGTCCTTGATCAGACAGCACAATTGACTTACATCTTTAACTGAAGACGACGACATCCTGGGAGATAGAGAGTAAACCACAAACCGCGGTGTGCCTTATGCAGATTTTTGCCTGCGCCGTCACTGCGGAAGCGAGATTGAGCCTTAACTCCCTTGACCCGACGATACAAAACGTACCTGCTAACTTGTATTGGCCACACCAGACCCAATTTGACTTGGGGCAACGTTCTGAGTGGAAGAGAGCTGCTGGCAGAAGACCTGACTACCGGCAATTCGCGTCCGACAGGAGTCTCTGTCATGTAGTAGGCACCAGGGACCAAGTCCTCCAGATGACGATTATCGAAAGGCTTTATCTCGTAATATTAGGTAATCAATATTCTCATCAAAAAATAATTGTTTCCGATAAACCTCCAACAATGCCTCGAGTACAGAAATCAGTAAAGCAGAGGCATGACCCTCTCCACGCACAACTCGATGTCGACGAGGCACAAGCGAAATATGGTCGTATATCTCAACCGGGAAAGCGCACGAAGCGGCAGAAATCTTCCGGCGATGAAGAGAGCTCAGAGGTGTGTACATTCCATTCATGTCCGTTAAAATGATTGATCGCGCAATGCACAGGTAGTTCTTGACCCAAAAATGTCGAGGAGAATCTTTGAGCTCGCGAGGGATCAACAAGAAGAGATCGACATGCCCGAGGATGAGCCTGAGCATGAAGATGAACGCGAAAACTTCAAGCCCAGAGTACAATTCGCGGACGACGATGACGATGACAGTGACGATGATGACATGAGTGATAATGGTGATGCAGAGGATATGTTTGTCAGTGCATTCTGATGTGGCTAGCTTGCTTCTCATCATCCCATTTAGCAATTGGATTCTGGAGATATCCAAGCATTGGATGCATTACTGCCATCTAATTCTGGTGAACGTCGAACATTAGCAGATATCATTTTCGCCAAATTGGAGAGTGGGGAGACTAATGGTGTCAATGTCATGCAAAAGGTGCAGCAAGGTATGGACCAAATCTTGATCGCTTAGGCTATTATCTCATGATTTCTAGATCAAGAACATCCTGATCCAGCTCTCGGCCTTGATCCTAGGCTCGTAGAGTCTTATTCAAAGCACGTTACATTCTTGCTTACGCGATGGCGTTTACTGAATTTCAGCTTTCTTGCAGACTCGCAGTCTTCCTCCACGGATACAAGTCGGGGCCATTACCAAAATTCTTCAAAGTTATTCCCTCGCTCCCAGCATGGGCAAGAGTATTAGCGCTCACTCATCCCGAAAATTGGAGCCCTCATGCATGTAGAGCAGCAACGCGAATATTTGTGTCAACGATGAAGCCTGCTCAGGCTCAACTATTTCTTTCCGTTGTCCTCCTGGACGCAATACGGGAGGATATACAGAGCAATAAAAAGCTCAACGTGCAATATTATGAATGTTTGAAGCTCGCATTATTCAAACCTGCAGCATTCTTTAAGGGTATCGTGTTTCCAATGTTGGAGGTGGGTTATCGGACATACATTTTCAATCATACTGAATCACCACTACTAGAACGGCTGTACCCTTAAAGAGGCCGCTATCATTGCTTCTGTCATTGCTAAAAAGAAAGTGCCTGTCTTGCATTCAGCAGCAGCTCTACTTCGAATAGCAAACATGGACTATACAGGTATAGCATCATCTTTCGCTATCTTCGGGAATACTTATTGCTTCTAGGACCAAACTCTCTATTTATTCGCGTCCTGATCGATAAAAAGTACCAACTTCCCTACAAAGTTGTCGATGCCTTGGTGTTCCATTTCATCCGTCTTTCCAACACTTACAAGGCCCGTGGGCGTGGTGACACCCAAAAGCTTCCAGTGCTCTGGCATCAAAGCCTGTTAGCCTTCTGCCAGAGGTCAGGTTCTTTGCATTCGACATCGTTACCAATCTAAATCCTATGATTTGTAGATATTCGCCGGATCTCACCCCAGACCAAAAAGATGCTCTCCTGGACGTTATTCGCGTGAATCCGCATTTGCAGATCGGCCTCGAAGTGAGAAGGGAGTTGGTAAATTCAGTAGCTCGAGGAGAACCTCGACCCGACGTCACTCAAGATGTAGACATGTCATGACGTGCCATCAATAATGTCTCCTTCGCTTTGTACACATACATTCGTTTGATCATACGTCGACTGACTAATGAGCGGGCTAGGGCAATATCACCTAGACGATTAAATGAGTGTCATGAGTCGTGATCCTGAACGAGGTGCGCTTTTCCTGGTTTTCTTCACATTGGTGTCAACAAAAGTCCGACGGCGTCCGGTATCGCTGTTCCGTCAATTGTCCGCTGCTACTGCGCTATATCGCATACAACCGATCATCGCGCTCGCGGAATGCTCATGTGATCTTGACCGCTAGCCATCGGAGAGTGATCATCTCATCAAGACGTCCCTGCCCAGGTTCTTTGACATTCCTCGTTTTTCCGAATACACCACCCTATCGGCCCATCAATACCTAGATTTTTTTCCGTCGCATACAACCTAACAAACGAACATCGTGGTTGTTCCCCATCATTGATGATATGGATATTAAGAACCACCCAAGTACGACACAAATGGGTGGATTTTGATTGGTTGAGGAGAGCAGGTAAGATCCAATTTCAATGGCCAGATATGGCTTTAAGAACTTGAACCCATGGATGTGGTTCGCTTGGCGAACAGAATTCGAAGAGATGATACCGTCATAATGCCGGTATGAAAAAAAGTTCTGAGATAGCAATAATGATTTGCAATGTTCATTGTGTGTACGTGAATTCTGTCCAATGGTCATTCAGTTGCTCTTGTGGAGAGTAGCCAGCATGGAGTGGAAACGAACATGAATGACTTTGTCGTATGGTATGATGTATGCCCTTTGAACGGAATGTTGCTATCGATCGTGAACCAATCGTTCGTCTATTTTTGGTTTTGGTGGAATTGAAACAAGTGCCTGAGTACCGTGCTCTTGTGCCGAATATTGAAAGCGCGAGTTACCTCTTCCTCGAAAATTCGGCGGCGGCGAAATGAGTCGGAAATCGTTGCAGGCAACATCAAGATCAAGGGTTTATTTCCATTGCGTTGGAACATGCCAAAAGATTGAGTGGAGTGGCATGGGTATTGTGTGAGCAGCTGAAGATCCCAGTGTAACGGCGCGAATAGAAAGGGCAGCCCTAGTGACTAGGAGTCGTTTCTGACGACCAGGGTTTAAAAAAATGTGCCAAAAATGATTTACAATATGTAGGCAAGTTTGGGTTAGTAACGTGGCAGCTGTTTAAACTGACCAGTTTCCTAGAAGTGTTTTCAGGGGAACCTGGCTGACGGTTCTCGCCAAACACTGGTGTGGTCTGAGGCAACTAGAAGATCCACGTCACGTTTCACGAATCACCTACTGAGTCAGTGGAGTATTGAGTTGCAGTCAGCCGGAAGGGTTTGACGTACGGGTCACAACGGAACTCACCTTCGACTTAGACTCTATTCAGCAGGCCATCCTTCCGTTCAATCGGCTTCAAGGTTTGTTGTAGGATGCTTCGATGGTATAATCACTTTCCACTCAGTGTCCTTCGCTTTGTCGTAGTATCACTGCTTCTTGCCCTGCTCGCAAGACACATGTACATCGAGTCGCGGATAGCCCGGTTCAACAGCAAAGGAGCAAGAGTAGCAAAGCAATAGATTGTCCCATTGTATAGTGCATGCGTGGTAGTTCCATCACAACCCATACTAATTATCTAATTATTTAAGTTTTGGCTTGGCTTATAATAAAACTCGTCGGCCTATCCCGGCTTCATTGAATCTTGATCAGCTCGACGTTGCAACACCTCAGTGGGAAAATGTGCGTTCGTTCTTTTGCGCCATTGTTTTCTTTGCTCGAGTCCGGACGCCTGGTTTCGACTAAGGAGATCTCCCTCCTGGCATCCGATTCCACTCTCAGGCTATGATTGTGCTTTCAAGTTATCACTCCCCCGAACTTGAAGGCGCTCGATGCTCATATCTGGTGCCAATAACCTTATCTCAGTGAGTTGTATTAACTGTCATTTCTCAGCCAAGTATGCCAAACACAGGGCTCATCGATGATTAATATAACATCGCAATAAGGCGCTTATTGCAAGACCCTGCTGACACACTCAGGCTCAGGCTCGACTCCTTTTAGGACGGACTCGCCTTGATAGTGGTAGTGCTTCGTCGTGTCCATCGACTGCGCTCACGAGAACTGGTACACATGTGATATATTACATGTGTTGCCCTCTTCCACTCGATTGGCTTTCTCTTTCTTGCTGGCACCACCAATCCGGCGGACAACACAACACTGGACTCTGGCACTCTGGCAAGCCGTCATGCGTTTTGGTACCAATCAAATCGCCACCGTCGGAAAAGAAAGTCCAAAGCTGATCTCTATAACCGCATTTAACGCGTCGTAACTAGTACGTCGTTATTAGAGTGGTCCGTTCAGGTCTAGGTCCTTGTCCTCGAGGCAGCACGGTTGCATCATACCTGTCAATAATTATTAACATTGTCGCTGCGGCTCAATTACCGGTGTCTAGTCAAGCTGCTTGCACGCTGAATCCACCCCTCCTGAATCGTGCACCGAGTCCATTGGCTCTGTACACCTAATATCATCAATACATGCCCTACCCTTGAACCCAGACTTGATTTCACCACTCGTTGCGCCTTCGTACCATGCATGATTCGTGGGACTCTTCAACATTGTGGTGATGTAGTGATGATCATGCAACTCAGCTTCGAATGCCGCCTCATTTTTTAATGACCAGCACAGCAAGATACCTTTTTTATGCCATTCTTTCCACCTCGTGACGGTTCGATTTGCCGATGAGCGGCTGGCACTTTTAAAATTCTGTCTGGCTATTCATTGAAGTGGTAAGTGTCCCTTCGAGGCCTGAGTACGACTGAGACACTGCTTATTACAGGGTTATGGCATGCCTTTACTTTTATGCTTAGCCGCGGACCCACGCTCTGTGCTGACCATGAGTAGTGAATATTGGTATGCCCTGGGCCCCTGGTGCTTCCTTCCTGAGGTACTCTGTTTTCGAGTTTGTGTCTTTCTACTCGGTACTCTCGTTACCTCGTTTTATGTTGTTTGCATGCTGCCTCAGCTGAACTACCCATGCGTGTCGCTTGCATAGCGTAAGATACCAAAATCTGCCGTTTTGACGCGTCGGTGTTGGCGTCAGAGTTAACGTCAATTACGACCGGACTACAGTTGTTGCTGTGTCCCTGCCGGCGTCATAACCAACGTCAGATACGACCGGACTACAGTTGTAACTGCCAGGTTCTGCCTATTACCACCGCATTTGTCGGATGGTGACAGGCAGAACTTGGCGAAACTTTAGCTTAGCGAGTAGCCTGAGGTGCCATGATATAAATTGAAGTCTCAAATCTTCAAACTCACTCATACAGACAACTACCTCCTTTACGGTGAGTAATCACTTTGAAACGATTTGAACGTTGTGCTCATGTCACATTTTAGTTCTTACTAGACGTTCCACTATCACCAGCTTCGCTACACCACACAATATCTTGAGGGTGGGTGGTTTACCGGCGCTGATGGTCATCACTGACGCATTTACTAGATACCATGAAAATCCAATTTGCTTACCTCGCTGTCCTTGCCGCTGCCGTTGGAGTGAAGGCAGCTGTTGCTCATGGTTCATGCACAAAGGAGTGCTATGAGGTTAAGGCAAGCGCTGAGTGCGGGGCCGATTACGCACCCTACTGGTTCCCTTCCGATAACTGCTACCACTGCTGCGGTACCTTGTAGTTGGGATTGCTATCGAGCTTGTACAAGTGATGTATTTACATCTACCTATCAACGCTAGTCTCCGTGAAAGAATTCAATAGAGAGAAAAGCAAAACGTTATTTGTTAAAACCCTTTCTCCATGTACACGCTTCAGTTCACCAAACTTTGTGTCAACATGATTAACGCACATGTCCACCTTAGCGTGGGATACGTCGCGCATAAGGAACTCACCCAGCGTCTTAGTATTAGGATACTGCGAACTTGGGGATAGGGCTGCAAAGGTCGAGAGCATCTCCCATGAATTATCTTGCTCCACTACCAGATTCGAAAGGGAAACTCGAGGAGTTGAAGGGGACCCGGGATGCACGGCCCTGTACTCTCAAACAGAAAAATTAAAATTCAATAATTGACGGGCCGTCGAGCTGGCGCAGTCGTACATCGATCGGCAAACACTTGCTATACTACCGGGATTCACGATGACCTGCAAAATCCTTCACGATCAGTCCCAGTCCGTCCATGAAAGCCGCCCTAATAGTAATGGCTACTCGTACCGAAGTTAGGTGTCAACGAAAAGAGATGTCCGTTCCGTACAAACTGAACAAGGATCGGAAGCCAGCTCCAAGATCGTGCGCAGTAGTACCCGCGACATTAATTATCTTTGTGCGCTCTGGTTGTATAATAATTAAATCAAAGTGGTAACATGAGGTGGAGATTGACGTCACAATGCGGTCCCTTTCCTTACATGATCCATAATTCGAATGTCTTGAGTGTCGTCGCGCGGCGTCCCTGTCAGGACACTTGCATATTGCAGACCACGAACAAGTAGTACTTGTGGTAGTCTGATGAACGGACAGATGTCAATCTGACCTGAATCCCTGGACGGACGGACGCCAACATGATCAAAACCAATTGTCGAGTGCATCCTGAACATGTCAATGACTGGATTACACAAATATCACAACCCACATCTTGGAGTCACCGTGCCGGAACAGAAGCCAAGTCTTCATCTTCCCAATTTGTTAATGACCCGCCAGTACAGGCCGCAAACCCAAAGTCAATCATCTAATAAAAACTATCCATTAAATCTGGCCACAGTCAGATGGACGACAACACGATCAACTGTGGAACTTCATCCTAAACATTGATCGGGCCGAAGACTGCCAGTGGATTGTAGAGTCTGTACTCACGTCCCACGCCACCAGCTGGAATAGAAGGGGCTTCCGTAACTTGCCCAGCGGTAATCAAACCACCCGCTAGTAGCTCATCGTGACACGTACCATCCACCAGCACGGTGACCACCCATCAACATCGCTGTCACTCACCCATCAATTACAGCATCAGACCCTAAAGAAGGAAAATCAGATTAACCTTTCCAAAAAAAAATCCCACAGCAGACATACCGGGTTCGTGGATGATGAGCGGGTGAGAGTAAGTACGTCACGGATCTCGTCCACCCTGAGCTGCGTAGACTGCTGGCAGCGTGCATGCACCGTGATCGAGGTGTAGTACCCGAGTCGTTTGACCTCCATCAGAAAATTTCCACAGTCACAGTAGGCACCCTCAGTTTCATACCCCCGAGAGAAATAGAAGAGATGTGGGTGCATATCAAATTCTGCGCACATGTCATCTTTTTCCCTCAGAGACTCCCAGCGTGTAGGCAGGCAGGCGTGCGTAGGTCGCACATCGATGACCACACTAAGTGCGCGTCAGGGAGATCTGCGAAATCGGGACCGAGTACAGCCCGGCGCCGCTAGGTATCCATACTCCATCCAGGTCCATCTTCGATCAGTCTGTTCCACGTCCGGAACCCGAGATACGCCGGCCCATCCTACAACATCCGAAGAAGAAGTAATGGCCATACTGACATCTCAGCACAGGATTAATTCTAGTACAGCCGAAGTCCATGACAAATAGCTGAATGTTGACATTGAACGTTCGACTGACAGTGGCGCTGGGAGGGGATCGATGATCACACGAGTAAGTGAAGTCTGATCCAGATCCGTTCGGAAGGTGGAGGTCCAAGAAGGTCCTGAGGCGCAAAGTTACATGGGCGCTTACAAAGCGAATAAGACCTTTCTCGTATTGGTGGCGTTGATACGCGTTGTAGTTCTGTTCCCAGCGGCACGAGTACACCGGCTGCGGAACTTATCACAGATATCATATGCGTCGGCGTCAAGATAGCTGAATAAAATAGGCGGAGACCCGCTGTCATTACCCGAGCGACATGAACATGAATGCAAAGAGTCAGCATTGGGATCCAATAGCGATATACTGCAAAGGACCGTGACCGTGAGCATAGAAAACGACGAGCAAATCCAAAGTCCAACGCGAAGAGTCAGCATCCAGCGATATATAGCACAGTACCGTGACCGTGAGCGAAGAATAAAAACAAGACGACGAGCACGCCATTTCCTGGAAGCCTAAGCGATATGAACGCGAAGAGTTAATCCAATAGCAATATCACAGTATTGTAACCGCAGAACAAGAACAGCAAGCGCACCATTTTTTAGAACCCATAGCGGGTAACAAACGAGATCAGAAAGCAACAAGCGTAACAGCCTCAAGAAGCAGAACAGTGGCACGTTGATAGAAGCACAAACGCAGATAAGGGGTTTTTCACAATACCGGCGGCATGCCAGTATACGATGACCAGGCCGGCAATTGAATGAACAATGTGTCCGGTATACAAAGGTAGAGATGGTGGAACTTTTTAATGGTCGTGTGCATGGTGTTTTGATGGGCGGATGGGATGCTGCCACAGATGCGCTTGGAGTCCTGATGTTAACAACCTCCCACTGCAGAAGCCGGCAGGGGAATAGATTAAAGACCGTCATTGAATTCGACATGTATGCACCTTGCAACTCGAGTTATAATTTCGTTCTGCAGACGACGTGCGTGGGCATTACGCCGAGCCTCTGCGGAACGCGCAGCGGAATGGAAGATGGAACAAACACGAGTTGGAAGTCGAAGACGCGGTGCCGTAGCAGAGTGCGCGCAGCAAGGATTGTGGCGGAGCACGAGAGGAATCTGGAATTAGAATGCCCCAGGCTACTTCGAACACGTGTAGAGGATGCAGGAGTGCTGCACGATGGGATTTGACGCGTATTACTTGCCATGCACATGGGTATCCACCAAGACATATGGAGAGTGCCAGTGGGTGTACATTGCAGAAGCGATGTTGAAAAACCAGTAGATCCACCATGAAATTTCAAGTCGATTGACGCAAATCCTGACACGCACATTCTACTGCGACAGGGCGTAGATCCACCGTTCCTTCATACGCAGGATTTACATGGACTGGCGTCTCAGATCTGGAGTTCCAAAGTCAAAGTCGAAAACGAAAACGAGTCACCCCAGATCCTCTGTGGAGGACACTTCTCCCGGCGGTAGCCATCGGATTGTGATCACGTGACAACTGCGGAGAGGGTCGGGGGTCGTTATGAATCTCGATGCGGCGGAGATAGTAGTTGGGATGAAATCGGGGGGGTCAAAAGGCCGCAAGGTATTATATTACCTAATTAAGAGAAATGTGGATCTGAGCGTGCTAGTCGGAACCAAAATGGAAACTGACGGCGGAAGCAAAATCCAGAGTTGAAAGGGGCCCGGCGGAGTGTTTAATTTGGTATGATTAAATCCTAATCAAGTGAAAGACAATCTAAATTAGGAAATATCATCGATTATGGCAGTCGAGTGCCTCGCATGTGGGGGCGGATTAGGGTTAGATTGCCCATGAGTGTAAAACCCGAGTGAAAACGGTTCAATTTCTGATTTCAATTCCCCCTCCATGGCAGACGAACCACGTTCAAAGACTCAACCAAGATCAACAAACGTTAGGTCAAGAACAAGTCCTCCTCCAAACGAACATGATCAAAGACCACCAACAAAGAGAGCGAGAAAAGCTATCAATTGCGAGCCTTGTAGAAACTCAAAACTCAAGTGTGATAGGTATGTTCTGTATCCTCATCCACAAACAACAACTCACGCCCACAGAAACCGACCTTGCTCGAGTTGTGTTCTAAGAGGTCACTTCAACCATTTTATTTTTTAAATTTCCACTCACAATCCAAAAGGAACCATCGCATTATGCTACCAGGATGCTCGTGGTCATGAGTCTGACTTGAATCTACGTCCAGATGACCAGTGCGTTTTTTTCTCATTCAAACGAGTCACTTGTCTTCATCCATAACCAGAAACGCTTCTAGAGTGGATCCAATGCAAGAAATAACTCGTCTCAAACACAGCGTTTCTCTACTAGAAACTTTCATCATTGCAAACCACCGAAATCTTCCATTCAAACGTCCTCTCGACCCTCCACCTTCAGGTCCTCCAAGTCCTCTCAAGAAAGAGCCTCAAGATTCTGACTCCGTCGATCGCGACAATGCTCCCGGTATGATCGGCTCCCAGGGACACGGCGGCTTCTACGCTGGTACTACCTCTGTCGTCACTCACCTCACGATGGTCTGTTCTCTTCCTGTTTTCCATTTCTCCTCCTCACACCATCCAGAATGATTCACGCGCTTCAGACGACCCAATGGACAGACATCCTTCCCAAGAAGGTCTCGTCACAGACGAAATAGCAGCTTCCACTCACGAATACGACAGAGATCTCCTAGAGGTCCTTCCAGCACTCGAAACAATAGACGCTCTCATAAGCTACTATTTTGAATACTGCAATTGGATTTACCGTCATGTAAACCAACCGGCATTCACTTCCGCGTGGTCTCGCTTTAAGAGCGGCTCTTCTCCAGATAGAGTCGTCCTCGCGACTGTCTGCATGATCATGGCTATCGCCGTTCATTACTTGCCTCACCGCGACCCCCTCATCGCACATCTCGCAGATAGCCACGAGGAACTCGGAAAACGCTTTTACGACGTCATGCGCACAGCTCTCGATCGACATCGCGCAGAGTCCCGAACTTACACCCTCGAACTCGTCGAATGTCTCCTCATCCGCTCTCATTATTTGAATCTCAGCAAGACTGATAGTGAGGAAATTTGGGCAATTCGCTGCAGAATTAGTCAGCATGGGCCTCGCAATGGGCCTTCACCGCGACCCATCTAGGTGGAGAATGAACAAGGAGCTTGCAGAGAGAAAGCGTTGGGCATGGTGGCATATCATATTACTCGAACGGTACGTCCCAAATTTTTTGTTACGTACATGCCTCATTCTTTTTAGATGGCAAGCATTCATGTTTGGTCGTCCTCTTGCCGTAGCTTCCCACCACTTTGACACACAACTTCCCTCCGTCTCCCCCATGACTCCCACAAACCCTCCACAACCACGTCTCTACGCCCCAAACCTCGCACTGTTCCGCCTCGCCTACGTCCTAGGCGACATCATGGATAGCGCTGTCTCGCTTCGCTCCGTGTCATATGACACGATTATGGCACACGATAAAGCGCTCGCAAACTGGATGGACACCTTACCCCAGGAACTAGATCTAGACGAGTTCAGAATCGCACGCGCCCTTGCAAGCCCAGACACCGTCACAAGACGACTAGGCGTCCAAAGTGTCATCATCCGAACAAGCTACTACCACATCCGCTTCACCCTCCACAGACCATACGCCTCCGCATCCCTCACACCCTCCATCTCCCCAAACGACAAAGACAAGCACGACAAACTCGACAAAGACCCCAAAGACGCCGCTAAATCCGAACGCCAGGCAAACAGCCTCGATATAGCAGTAGGCAGCGCCGACAAACTCATCACTCTCGTCGATCATGCCCGTCCTGATTTCCTCGCAAACGCCAGTTTAGCAGTACCAGGCCACATGTCCTGGGGCCCCTTCCACGTATTCAGCGCAGCCATGTTCTTCTCCTTCCAACTCATCTCAAATCCAAACCAACCAGGCGCAGGCCTTTTCCGTGCAAACATCAAGAAGGCGCTCGGTACTCTCGATCTGAGCCGCGGACAAGCAGTTGCAGACCGCGCACTCGATATCCTAGGCGCCCTCCAACCGCTGTACGAAATTGGATTTGCAGATATGGAAGCAAGCGAACGCGAAGGTGTCAAAGGACGTGTTCTCGGGCTTGTCAAAACTCTCGCATTCCCCTATCACGACCAATCACGCTCGTCACGGAGCGGGGCAGGCGATAGTCCACACAACTACTCAGGCGGCAGTCCAAGCGGTTACCTTGGCAGCCCAGGGGGCGGGTATGCAGCTGGGAGTCCTAATAATAGTGCAGGGGTTTTTGGCGGAAGCCCGAATGCGAGCGCGAGGAGAAATAGCGTGGATTACGCACCTCACGCACATACGGCTCAATCGCGGTACGTCCCACCTAATTCGTCCCCGCCTTATCCGTACCCTGAGAACAGGGGGTATAGTGATGTGAGGGGGTCGTATGAGGGTGCGAGGTATGTGGATGGGGCTTCGAGGACGGCGCCTGCTTCTGGTGCTACGGCTTCGACTACTACTTCGAGTACGTATCCGGATCCACCGCCTTCTAGTGCGCCTGCGCGAAATCCGTATCCGCCGTCTGGGTCAGGGTCAGGGTCAGGGTCGACAGCTGGGTCTGGGAATCCGTATCCCGCGCCTCCGCCACCTCCTCCATCACAGACACAACCATATTCTGATTCTGTAAGATCGTACCCACCCCCATCTGATGGGAAACATCTTCACGCGTCCTACCCTGACACACGGCCCTATCCCGTGCAAGGTATAGGAGGGAGTAGTTCCTCATATCCCTATGCATACCCTACGCCAGTGGAAGAAGAATCGATGTGGGGAGCATCGTTAAGCCAAGCAGAGTGGGCGCGATTTCTAGATGTAATGCAGCGGCCTACAGGGGAGAGGGGATGAGACATGGACATGAGGAGCAGCGAAGGCCACACATAATCAACCGCCTCGCTTACTCGCTACTCGCTATTTACGATCGATCGCGACACTAAACACGACTACTACGCCGCGACGCACTGCGACGACACTTGTACGTTTTCATTTTTTTTTTTCATTTTGGATCTAGATACCTCTACCCAAACCTTTTTTTTTACCTACCGGCATTTTTGCATCGCACTTTCTAGCTACCGACGCTGCATTCTTAATTATCTCCCATGCTCATATCCCATGTCCATCATACGCGTAGTTTTTTCCTTTCTTTTCTTTTTTGGTTTGGGTTGGTTGTTGTGTCATTAAATGGCGAATGCATCATTGAAACACCGGCCGTGTACTTTTGTATTCCCCACATCGAGCGATATTGTATTCCCCACACACACCACACACCACCACCGAGCGATAGTTCCCATCCCCCACACAAGCGACTATTCCCCACATACCACTCCAGTCCTGGTCGACGCTCTTAACCCCCCATCGACCCCCCATCCCGTCCCAACGCACCCCCCCTTCCCCCCGATGCAAACCCGTTACCTAACTTGAAATCTTACCCACCGCACGATGACCCTTGCACACGTGTCCGATCTTTTCGCTTGATGTATGACATACCTACTTTGTAGTTTTGGTGCTTCCTGCTTATTTTCTGTCCGTGTATTGCGCTTTTGTGTATCGTATAACATACATCTGATGTATCTATGAATCAAAATCCTCGGGAGGGTTAGATATCTCGCATATGTCCTATGGCTCCATGTACGAGAGGAAGCGGAGATTGAGGTCTAGGATACGTGTCGAGGCAACAGCCTACTCAATTTGCCTCACAAGCATGCGCTGGTTACTGCAGGGGAAATACATTATACAAATACACAAGTTCCATATTTGCGATTTGAGATCTCGTTGCAATGGTGTACGTCAATTGCCTCAGGTCCGGCCATCACGGTGTGTTCTTTTCAAGTAGGTGTAAGCCTAAAAGGCAGGATGAGGATAGGAGGACGGGTCTCTGACAGGCTTCTTCGAGTGCTAAAGGAGGTAAGCGTGAAAGCTTCGTTTTTTCTCGAGTTCCGGATTCGAAGAAAGGGTTACAGGATTGTGGAGCGACGGGTGTTTGCGAAACTTAAATGCTAGCAAAGGAATCGCGAGTCTTGCGCGATAAAGCGGGGGGATGTGGGATGGTGGTTTCGAAAACGTCGAGGATCCACCCCTTATCATTCAAGTTCGACGGCGTGGCTGGCCGTGCGCACCCTGATCAACGGCGCCAGTATAATTTCAGCTCCTACTGTAGATTTGTCGACAAAGACAAAGATTATTCAACAAATGCGCTTTCAAAGGCGGTGGCATCTCACGAGACAGATGCGGGGGACTCGGCACCGAAACCAGCGTAAACGCAATCCATCTTCACATCCGGCAGCGGATGATCGCTCGTTCCTGCATGAAACTTTGAGTGCCATCATCCTTGGGAGCATGTAAATACGCTACCAGCATGACAATACGGGACTTGGTCATGCTTGTGGCCCCACCACATCACAGGCGACCACTCATCCACGAGGTTGGCGAGCGTCTGGATATGCCCGTATGCGGCTGGCTGGGGGCCGCGTGGTCGGTAGAGTGCGAAGAGAGTAAAGAAACAGGCAAACACAAAGAGCGCTATACATAAGTTCCAGATCTGCACGAGTGTGTGAGGATATTGTACTGGTTTGACATGTATAATAAGTGCGAACCTGGGCAGTGTATACGCCTACCGCGAACTTTTCTACTATCTCGTCACCGGCGAGGACATCTACGAAAAATGTAAGCCCAAACATCCAGTCTGGTACCATCGATGGTGTTCAATAATGGCGAAAAAAAACTGGAAGTGGACGACTCACGCAAGAAAGGTTTCGCGAGGAAAAGTACGAGGCACGTTGGATAAGCGAAAATTGACTTCAACGGGTTCGTCGCCACTTGAAGTCCTTTCCTTCCAGTAGCGCACCTCCACTGACTTTCATCGCGGATGACATTCGCGATGAGCTCCGAGTAATGCAGCCCAAGTGTCAACGGTGCCTGGATTACTGCTAAGTTGATGAAGATCAGGGTCCACCCCTGCATATTGAGGCCTGGAATAGTATACGTGATAGAACTGGGATTCCCGTTGGGAAAGAACGACCACGCCGGAAGCGCAGGGTCCGTTGTCATTCTAATGCTGGTGTGCTTGTCCCAGATATACATGATGAGCGCGGCCCACCCAGCGTATGCTGCAACAAGTCCCCAAAGATAAAAGGCAGCAGCTTGGATGCGGGGGTGAGCATGCCATGCTGAGGGCTGTATCTCCGATGGTTTCGCTGGACCGCCATCTACGTCCCGGTTAGACACACAACGCAAGCACCGGAAAGCGTCTGGGTTCAATTGCGCGTGGTGTATCAGTGCGGCGGTCAAGTCAAAAGGTGAAGAGCTCCAAGTCAAGATTTTGACAGCCTGCATCCCTGACAATGTGATCACCACCTGAAGAAGGAGTGTGATACCCAAACCGAGGAGAGGTAACCCTGCGATGGCAATGGAACCCGTTATATTTGAGCCGTCCGACGCGAAATTATAACATAGGATAACTGAGGATGAGGTGTAGGATATAATGAGGAGGACGGCCATGATACAATTGGGCAGGGCACCATTAGGGTTATACCATCCACGAGCTGCAGTTAGAAGACGCAGATTGGTATTGAAGTGAAGTCTTGACTCCGAGGCTAGGGCAGAGCGCAATGATACGCTGTGTACGAAACCTATGGGCTCGGTGCATAAAGTGACGATCAAATTTAGTATCAGGGCCAGTATCTCCCTCTGCAAGTCCAACTGAATTATAGCGTTGAAAGGGTCATTGGAGACCATATTTGTCACGGTTACTCCCAAGACTCCGCGATGGGCTAAAATGACAATACCCGCAATGATGCATGAGAAGCTGAAGATACTTGAGCATGCTACCCCAACAAGAGCATATCTGCGACTCGTCAGACTGCGGTCGTAGAAATCGGTTCTAGACTCAGCAGTGGACTTCGCATCGGATATTATCAAGTCAAATTCCTGGCGATGCGGGAGTGTGTCGTGTGTAAGAAGACTATCATACGGATGCCAAGTCTGTTCTGTTGGTGTAGCAGAAGTTGCCATGAAGAGAGACAGAGACAGGATGCACAGACAAGTGTGTAATCTTTTGCCTGATAACAGTAGCTTCTGAGCGCGAATGGAGCATCATGCATCATGCGTCATGATAGAAGGGCGGTGGACCGGTGGTGCGCCAGAATAGACACTGTACACAGCATCGCCACCAGTGTACGTGGCAAATCTGGCGATCGACTCGAAAGACCAGTCAAGCCTATGGGATTTCATGATAAGGATAAAACCAAATATTATTACACATACTCACCTTAATGCATTAGTTTCCTGCCACCACAGTGACCACACTGAAATTCGCGTGCATCCCACTGCAAGCGTAAGTAGAAATTATGTAAGAGTCGGTTTGCTGCTGTTTGTCGTCGGTCGGATGTTAGATTCTTTGCTTCGTGATGATTGTTAGTGATAATGCGCCCGACAACGTTTAACGCGTCAAGGAACTTGTTTCTATCATGATCTCATCGCGTTCCTTCACCTGTTGTCGCGCTGAGACACGCGCTCCCTGTCCTTGTTCAAAATCGCCGTGCCAATAGTTCTACTGCCCTTGAACAAATACTTGGCCAGATTGCAGTGTTACCACTTGCCTCTCTAATGGGTTCTTCATCAAGCCTCGACTTGAGCACTTCATCGCTACCAGACGTATTATCTCCCCCCACGCCCAAACCCAGACTTCAACTCCAGATGCTTCACAAATGCTTAATCCGCCAGCATCCGATTCCCTTCTTCATTTCTTCATTTCCTCGCATCCTCCCTCCCAACCATGGCAAGCATGCAAGGGCAAAACGCATCGTCTCCCGCACCCTCCTTTATAATCACGCTCTTACCCGCGCGCCGCTAAGTATCCTTCGCCATGCTCTCATCACCACTTCCCCCGCTGTCAAGTGCATATCACAGAAGCGCTTAGGAAAGAACGTTGTAAAACCTGCCGCCCTGACAGAAAACAGCACATAAGAGCGGGTATCAGTGCTGTACTGGCTGCCAGCAAAATAAGAGCGGGAAGAGGGTGGAGGAGCGTTTAGCACGAGAGATCATTGCTGTTGTTAACGGAGACAGCAAAGCTATCGCTGACAAGGAGCTAGCAAACAAACAGGCTATGGTCAATAGGTATGTGCAACATTGACGTCAGGTGACTCTCATTGACACATTGAGCAGGGGCAACGCACTCGTGAAGTGAGGATCTCGTATGTTTACCGCATCCCCACCTTTTTTTTTATAATGGACCGCCGAATTCAATGCAGTCTGATTGCGTGGCTTCCTAGCTTTTTTAACATGGTGCAGCGAATACATCATTTTCGGCTCTTCTGACTTGGTACCGGGCAGAAGTGCTCTCTGGTCTGGACCGTACGCGTCTTCTTAGTATTCTTGATGCCCTTTGCAACACTATGGAGCTCTTCACACACTTGTTGATGATGGAAACTTTCACAATGGATCGAGGTTCGTTGAATGATTCATGCTGCTCAAAGTCAACGCAGCTTTCACAGGCAGCCAGTCCATGATTTGTTCTTGCTTAATTTCTACTTTTTCATCAAAGGTCGCATCCAAAATCAAGTTCTGACCGGGTGTAATGCTCTGGCCCGTTAGAGGAGTGCATTGTCTCCGACAACGGGGGTCGCATACATTCAGTTTCCCAACATTGGCGACCATTGTCCTCAGTAGTCATCAATGCCATAGTGCGATGCTCATGGAGGAAAGCGAGGACGATAAGGAGATTAACGCGTCTGGAAATCTTGCACTAGCTGCGCTTTTGCCAGTAGTCACGAAGTCTGTCACACGTGAGTTTGCAGACCAAGCAAGGATTGACTGACACCACAGGCTAGGTATCGATGAGAAGATATGAAGGCGGACGATTCGATGAACCGCGGATATTCAGCACTAGCATGCGGGTAATGTTCTATGAACCTGCAGACCCTAAATTTGTGGCCCCTGAGAAAACTGGGATTTACCGATGCTAGAAGCCATCAGCATCATCAAAAAGAAACAGACGGCCTTCCGGCGAACTTATGGCGCTGGTGGAGCAATGCGATTAGTGTAACGGCCATCTGAAACACCGCGGTGGCAGTATATGGTAGTTCTTAATTAGATGCCACTGCCATCATTTACAAAAGATATGGCATGTGACGAACTACCTGTGCGTTATTTTGAACAACGTTTGAGCAGGAGATGCGGCTCTGGTACGTACTCACCCCCACTAGCACCCCTCATAAATACATGTTCATCTTTCAAGATTCTCCGCCTCAATCAGCTTATCGATTCCTCTCCCCTCGCAGTCTTTTCCAGAACTAAGGTGAGTTCTTTGACTTACGGTCCTACGTGCACTTTTCTAACTATTTATTACCCTACCTAGTCCATTTCCCATTCCCAACCCCTTCATTCATAAGATGCCTCCCATGGCGGCTTCTTCCAAAGTGGCAGGAGGGAGTTCGCTTCTGTCCAGTCTTTTTGCATATGATGCACTCCTGAATCATCAGAACCTCGACCCAATGATATCTAATGCGAAGTTCGCTGCTGATACTGGAACCGATTTCTATGACCGCAGTCTCACGAGTCGTAGATATGCCCTTGTCGGAGTGGCACTCTCAAGTATCTTCAGCTGCTCATGTATCGTTGCAGGCATTGTCGCTTTGGCCAATTACGGAGTCATGGGAGTAACAGTAATCAACTTTATGGTCTTTGTTAGTTCCGACAACGCGTCAATTCAGTTGGGCCGGCTGAAGGAGACATTGGCCCTGGCATTTAACTTGATCGTCACATTATGTACCGAGTCCATAGGCTTCGTACACGGCATCTCATTGCGCTCTGCGCTAGCCTCAGAGTCTCGGCTTCGTTTCAACACCAATCTACGCCTTCTGACCGCAGCTCGTGGGTGGTGTAACCCTAACGGCGCCTTGCTTAACAGTATCTCGGCTGTCCTCCTCATCATATCCTACAGCTCGGCCTCACTCATTGTATGTATCAACTTCATAACACAGCCACCAGACACGCCGCCAGGCACATCTCTGAGTGAAGGTCTTGCCCTTGCAGGGTTACCTCTCCTCATTTTGGGCGTCGCACTCCTCCTCCAGGTGATGATCGCATTGTTGGGAATGCGAGCTGTCAAAATATCGACATGGAGCTCCTCACCTTTCGACTTGACCGCCGCACTGGTCCACCACACGCAATTGACCCCTGTAACTGTTCGGTGCATGCGTTGTGTGTCTGCCTTGGAAGTGTATGGAGATCCAGCAAGGCCGTCAGAAACACAGCCCTCTGCATGGCATGCTCACTCTAGCATCCGTAAAGTTGTCATTTCTCTTTGGGGGATTGTTGCAGCATGTGCTGGATGGGCTGTACTCGTCATGTCTGTATGGCACAAGTATGCTGGCACGGATGTAGCGTCCCCCTATGCACTGACCACACAAACGTGGTCGTTCATCCCAAATCTTCTGTACGACTCATTCAATTACATTCAGTATGATATACCAGGCATCGGTATTCAATGTTGGCTTCTGGTCTTTGGCAATGTGGTAGTTGTCCAAGGACCGTTGACCCTTGGCCTGCATTGCTCAGAGCTCATCGCGAATGTTATTCGAGATGAAAGCCAGTGGAGATGTGCTACCAGAAAGAATGGACTAAAGACTGCAACGAACCCAATGAAGTTGATATTCACTCATCCTATATGTCTCATACTTTTTGTTTCGAAGCCTTTCCTGCGTGAGTCGTTCACGCCTAGTTTTCTTTATTGCTGTTTGTTATTGAACACCATCATTGACTATTGCAGACTGGATGTTTGGGCTTTCGTTCACCACATTTAATTTTGGCTCTGGTGGACAAGGATCATCATTGCAGGTAGGCATGTACACTGCCCAGGTTCGCACTTCCCGTCCATGTAAAACTGTTGCAACATCCTCACACACCCTTTCAGATCTGGAACTTATGCATTGCATTGTTTATATTTGCCTCTTTCTTCACTTTCGTCGCACTGCGCCGACCACGCGGCCCCCAGCCAGCTGCATATGGCCACGTCCAGACGCTAGCTAACCTCGTGGACGAGTGGTCATCTGTGATGTGGTGGGGACACAAGGAGGACGGAATTCCGTACTGTCATGCTGGTAGGATGCTTAGTACTTGCTCTTGACGATACTGTATTGACACGTTTGAAAAGGGACAAGCGATCACCCGCTCCCGGATGTGAAGATGGACTGTGTTTATGCCGGGTCCGATGCTGGGTCTCTGGCATCCGAGTTTCGTAAGAGGTACTTACTTGACCTTTTTTTTAAAAAGTTTTTGATTTTTATGTTTAAACAGAGGTGCTATATCTACATCAGGCTGACGGTGTACCGTCGACGATCCGTCGTTACACACAACCAGCCATGCCGCCAATCGAAATGTGTATAATTTTTAGTGTTTGCTGCGCTGTAGGTAGTTCGTCTTGTTCCTTTCACGCAACTTCAACGGAGACACGGACTTGCATGCAATCATCGCTGCATTATCTGTATTCAAACTTTGTGAATCTATCAGCATGTTGAAGCGCTGACCTGTGTATAATTCCAGTGGGTGAAAATGGAGTGATATGCACTCATCAGAGCCGTACTCCTCTAGTGCTGCTCGGAGCCTACGGAAGCTGAGTGCAAGAAAGAAAGTCGAGCATTAAAACCTCACCTTTCAGCTCGAGTTTTTGGAGGCTCAACGTAAGCTTGGCACAGAGTTGACGTGCAGCGGCTGTCTGGAACGCACGAGCCGAGGCAATTTTATGTGAACTGGGTAGAGGTTCTTCCATGAGAGAAATGTAGCGGTCTACCGAAGATTGTAGGGATGCAAAAGAAAAAGCAAGCTTTCCCGACATTGGCACGGTAAATGGTTGAATGTCGGGTAGGAATTCCAGTTCATCGTTTGTCACGCGGCAGAGCTCCTCGAGTGTTGCACCAGGACCTCTGGTTCCCAAGGATAAGCCAAGTGCTCGAGCTGCCTTGTCAAATGCACGCCCAGTGGTCGTGTCTGCTGTTGTTGCAAGGATCTGGAATGAGGTAAGGGATGAAGCTAAAAGCAGAAGTGTATGGCCCCCAAAGATGAGCAGTGTCAAGAAAGGAAACTGAGCAGAGGAGTCAAGGCATGTGCTTGCTGAAATTGATTCATGAGCGTAGTGTTCAGAAGAAAAAGTAGGTGCGGCGAGCGACTTAGCGGCATTCGAGCCCACACTAAAGCAGCCTCCGATTCCTAGACACAACTTATGGGTGAGGGACGTTTGCTGCAGATTAATGGAATGCACAGATACCTGGACCTCACATAAATGCTATCCCGTCGACATCATGAATGCTAATATGTGCCTGTTCGAGAGCCATTCTGACAGCACCCGGCTAGAAAATTGAGTCAGAGCAAACAACTCGAAAGAAGAAAATGCCTTCACCATGTTACGCTGGTGTGCTTCAATAGCTACAGATGGATGAATGCTGCCAAAACCTTCATGGCTGATTGATTTGGTCAAACAGATGTAAGCTAGACAGAGAAGGGGCTTACAGATCGTGCTGCTTCACTACAACGTTCGAAAGTATTGACGTGAGGATGTCACAACGGCTGCACAGGAGTCACATCTGCTGAGCTCTCAAAGCCGAGAACAGTAAATATGCGCCTTCCTTGTGCGCTCGGAGCGTCCTATGTGCTAACAAAAATTTGTTATTATTAAGCGACAAGCAATATAAGGGCTCACCATTTAAAAAAAGGTATATCTCTCAGTGTTCGAAGTTGAAGAAGACATTCTGTCTGCAAAGCCCACTTTCGAAAACGGGCATAAAATTTGAAAAGTGGAGTCAAGAACGGAAGTGTCGGTTTGCAGCTGTTTGTCGTCGGTCACCTGTTAGATTCTTTCAATTTCTTTGCTTTCGACTCTCTTCGTGATCGTTAGTGACAATGCGGCCAGCAGCGTTTAACGCATCCAGGCGCTTGTTCTATCATGTCCTCAATGCATTCCTCCATCCATCGTCACGCTGAGACATGCACTCCCAGTCCTTGCTCGCCATGCTAATAGTACTACTGCCGATAAACAAACACTTAGCCAGAATGCAGGGTTACTTGACTCTCTAACGGAACCAGTATATGATGTCCTCACTTAATTTTTGTCTGCTGGTGTAATGCTCTGGCCTGTGAGAGGACATTTTCTCCGACAATATGGGTCACATATATTCAGCTTCCCAACATTGGCGACCACTGTCCTCAGTAATCATCTTAATGCCATAGTGCAATGTTCATGGAGGAAAGCGAGAGCGATAAGGAGATCAACGTGTCTGGGAATCTCGTACTAGCTGCGCTTTTGCCAGTAGTAGTCACGAAGTCTGTCACACGTGAGTTTGCAGACCAAGTGGCAAGGATTGACTAGAACTGACACCACAGGCTAGGTATCGATGAGAAGATATGAAGGCGCGGACGATGAGCCGCGGATATTCAAGCACTAGCATGCGGGTAATGTTCTATGAACCTGCAGACCCCAAATTTGTGGCCCCTGAGAAAACTGGAATTTACCGATGCTAGAAGCCATCAGCATCATCAAAAAGAAAACAGACGGCCTTCCGGCGAGCTTATGGAGCAATATTTGAAACACCGTGGTGGCAGTATATGGTAGTTCTTAATTAGATGCCACTGCCATCATTTACAAAAGATATGGCATGTGACGAACTACCTGTGCGTTATTTTGAACAACGTTTGAGCAGAAGATGCGGCTCTGGTACGTACTCACCCTTCATAAATACATGTTCACCTTTCAAGATTCTCCGCCTCAATCAGCTTATCGATTCCTCTCCCCTCACAGTCTTTTCCAGAACTAAGGTGAGTTCTTTCATTTACGGTCCTACGTGCACTTTTCTAACTAGTTATTACCCTACCTAGTCCATTTCCCATTCCTAACCCCTTCATTCATAAGATGCCTCCCATGGCGGCTTCTTCCAAAGTGGCAGGAGGGAGTTCGCTTCTGTCCAGTCTTTTTGCATATAACGCACTCCCGGATCACCAGGACCTTGACTGGATGATATCTAATGCGAAGTTCACTGCTGATACTGGAACCGATTTCTATGACCGCAATCTCACGAGTCGCAGATATGCCCTTGTCGGAGTGGCGTTCTCAAGTATCTTCAGCTGCTCATGTATCATTGCAGGCATTATCACTTTGGCCAATCACGGAGTCATGGGAGTAACCTACATGCACATGCAGCTCATGTATTCCAGTGGGGCTCAGTTGAACCTGCCGGGGGGGATATTGTCCCTGGCATTTGACTTGATCATCACGTTATGCACTGAGTCCATAGGCTTTGTACACGGCATCTCATTGCGCTCTGCACTAGCCTCAGAGTCTCGGCTTCGTTTCAACACCAATCTACGTCTTCTGACCGCAGCTCATGGATGGTGTAACCCTAATGGCGCCTTGCTTAACAGTATCTCGGTTGTGCTCCTTATCATATCATATAGCTCGGCCTCACTCCTTGTATGTTTGGATTTTGAACTGAAGTTGTCCGCTACGGATGAAGGTGTTGCCCTCGCAGGGCTACCTCTCCTCGTTTTGGGAGTCGCACTCCTCCTCCAGGTGATGATCGCATTGTCGGGGATGCGAGCTGCCAAAATATTGACATGGAGCTCTTCACCTTTTGACTTGACCGCCGCACTGGTCCACCACACGCAATTGACCCCTGTAACTGTTCGGTGCATGCGTTGTGTGTCTGCCTTGGAAGTGTATGGAGATCCAGCAAGGCCGTCAGAGACACAGCCCTCTGCGTGGCATGCTCACCCTAGCATCCGTAAAGTTGTCATTTTTCTTTGGGGAATTGTTGCAGCATGCACTGGATGGGCCGCACTCGTCATGTATGTATGGCACAAGTATGCTGGCACGCCTACGGTAGCGTCCTCCTATGCGCTGACCACACAAACGTGGTCATTCATCCCAAATATTTACAACTTAATCAATCACATTCAGTATGATATACCAGGCATCGGTATTCAGTGTTGGCTTCTGGTCTTTGGCAATGTGGCAGTTGTCCAAGGACCGTTGACTCTTGGCCTGCATTGCTCGGAGCTCATCGCGAATGTTATCCGAGATGAAAGCCAGTGGAGATGTGCTACCAGAAATAATGGACTAAAGACCGCGATGAACCCGGTGAAGTCGACATTCACTCATCCTATATGTCTCGTACTTTTCGTTGCGAAGCCTTTCCTGCGTGAGTCGTTCACGCCTAGTTTTCTCTATTGCTGTTTATTATTGAACACAAACATTGACGATCACAGACTGGATGTTTGGGCTTTCGTTCTTCGTAGATCACATAGCTGAAGATGGGCAAATAGGAGAATTGACGGTAGGCATGTGGACTGCCCAGGTTCTCACTCATTGCCCAAGTAAAGCCGATACAAAGCCCTCACAATTTCTTGTAGATCTGGAACTTATGCATAGCACTGTTTATATTTGCCTCTTTCTTCACTTTCGTCGCACTGCGCCGACCGCGCGGTCCCCAGCCAGCTGCATATGGCCACGTCCAGACGCTCGCCAACCTCGTGGATGAGTGGTCACCTGTGATGTGGTGGGGACACAAGGAGGACGGAATTCCATACTGTCATGCTGGTGGGGTACTTATATGCTCATGATGACACTGCACTGACACTTTTGAAAAGGGACAAGCGATCATCCGCTCCCTGATGTGAAGATGGACTGTGTTTATGCTGGGTCCGGTGCCAAGTCTCTGGCACCCCTTTCGTGAGAGGCACTTGCTTTGCTTTTTTTAAATGGGATTGTTTTGATTTTTATGTTCAAACAGAGGAGCTATATGCACGTCAGGCTGACGATGTACCGTTGATACACACAACCAGCCATGCCGTCGAGCGAGATGTGTACAATTTTTATGGTGTTTGCTGCCCTGTATGTAGTTTGTCTAAATTCTGTTCCTATACCATTCACGCATCTTCAACGGAGACACGATCGCTGCATTATCTGTATTCAAACTTTGTGAATCGATCGGCATATTGAAGCGCTGACCTGTGCATAATTCTAGTGGGGAAAATGGAGTGATATGCGTTCATCAGAGCTGTACTCGTCTAGTGCTGCTTGGAGCCTATAGTAGGAGCTGAGTGCAAGAAAGAAAATCGAGCATTAAAACCTCACCTTTCAGCTCGAGTTTTTGATGGCTCAGAGTGGACGTGCTGCGGCTGTCTGGAATGCGCGAGTCAAGGCAATTTTATGTGAACTGGGTAAAGGTTCTTCCATGAGAGAAATGTAGCGGGCTACTTAAGATATTGTAGGGATGCAAAAGAAAAAGCAAGTTTTCCCGGTATTGGCACGGTGAATGGTTGAATGTCGGGTAGGGATTCCAGATCATCGTTTGTCATGTGGCAGAGCCCCTCGAGTGCTGCATCACGACCTCTAGTTCCCCAGGACAGGCCAAGTGATAAGATATTCTGTCTGCGAAGCCTATTTTCGAAAGTGGCATGAAATTTGAAATTTGAAAAGTCGAGAGTGGAAGCGTCGGTCTGCAGCTGTTTGTCATCGGTCGCCTTTCGGCTCTCTTCATGATCGTTAGTGACAATGCGCCCAGCAACGTTCAACACGTCAAGGAACTTGTTTCTATCATGATCTCATCGCATTCCTTCACCCGTTGTCGCACTGAGGCACGCGCTCCCAGTCCTTGTTCAAATTCGCCGTGCCAATAGTTCTACTGCCCTTGAACAAACACTTACTAGCCAGAGTGCAGTGTTACTTGCCTCTCTAATGGGTCTTCATCAAGCCTCGACTTGAGCACTTCATTGCTACCAGATATATTATCTCCCCCACGCTCAAACCCAGACTTCAACTCCATACGTTTTACAAATGCTTATTCCGCCAGCATCCGATTCTTTTCTTCATTTCCTTGCATCTTCCCTCCCAACCACTGGCATGGAAAGCGTGCAAAGCCAGAACACGTCATCTCCTGCACCCTCCTTTGTAATCATGCTCACGAGTGATCATTGCTGCTGCTGTTAACAGAGACAGCAAAGCTATCACTGACAAGGAGCTCGCACACAGACAAGCTATGGTCAATAGGTATGTGCAATATTGACATCAAGTGACTCTCGTTGACACATTGAGCAGGGGCACTCGTGAAATTAGGACCTCACATGTTTACCGTATTCCTCCCCTTTCTGTAATGGACTACCGAATTCATTGCAGTCTAATTGCATGGCTCTCTAGCTTCTTTAAAATGGTGCCGCGCGTGCTGCACCATTTTCAGCGCTTCTGACGTGGTATCGGGCAGAAGTGCACTCCGGTCTGGTGCCCTATGTGTCTGTTTGGCATTTTCCATGCCCTTAGCATTATTGTGGAGCTCTTCGCACACTTGTTGATGAATAGAAGTTCTACGATGGATCGAGGTTCCTTAAATGATTCATGCCGCTAAAGTCAACACGGCTTTTAAAGGGTCCTCACTCAGCCAGTATGTGATTTGCGCTCACTTAATTCTTGTCTGGTGGTGTAATGCTCTGGCCCGTCAGAGGACATTTTCTCTGACAATGGGGTTGCATACATTCAGCTTCCCAACATTGAAGATCACTGTCCTCAGCAGTCATCAATGCCATCGTGCGGTGTTCGTGGAGGAAAGCGAGAGTGATAAGGAGATGAATGTGTCTGGAAATCTCGTGCTAGCTGCGCTTTTGCCACTGTAGTCGCGAAGTCTGTCACACACGTGAGTTTGCAGACCAAGCAAGGATTGATTGACGCCACAGGCTAGGTATCGATGAGAACAATGAGAACAAATGAAGGCAGACGATGATCAATGAGCCACGGATATTGCACTAGCGTGCGGGCAATGTTCCGTGACCCTGCCGTGGACCCCAAATTCGTTGGAACTCAATGAATGCCAGTAGTCGCGAAACGTGTCCCACGTGAGTTGGCAGTTCATCCAAGGATTGACTGACACCACGGGCTAGGTGTTAATAAGAACAAATGAAGGCGGGCGATGAGCCGCAGATATTGCACTAGCATGCGGGTAATGCTCCTGCTGTGTTCTATGACCCTGTAGACCCCAAATTTTGGCCTCGAGAAGACTGGAATTTACCGATGCTAGATAGGCATCAGCACAGTCAAAAAGAAGCTGATGGCCTTACGGCGAGCTCATGGTACTGGTGATGGAGCAACGCGATTGGTGTAACAGCCATTCGAAACACCGTGGTGGCAGTATATGGTAAGTTTAATACGTGTAATTAAGATGCCACTGCCATCATTTACTAAAGCTCTCTCTTAGATATAGTTGTCTCGAACAACGTTTGAGCAGAAGATGCGGCTCTTGTACGTACTCACCCCCACTAGCACCCCTCATAAATACATGTTCACCTTTCAAGATTCTCCACCTCCATCAGCGTATTGATTCCTCTCCCCTTGCATCATCTCCTTCTTTCCAGAACCAAGGTGAGTTCTTTCATTTACGGTCCTACGTGCAATTTCCTAACTACTTATTACCCTACCTAGTCCCTTTCCCATTCCTAACCCCTTCGTTCGCAAGGCGCCTCCCATGGCGGCTTCTTCCAAAGTGACAGAAGAAAGTTTGCACCTGACCAGTCCCTTTGCATATGACACACTCCCGAATCACCAGGACCTTGACTGGATGATATCTAATGCGAAGTTCACTGCCGGTACTGGAGCCGATTTCTACGACCGCAGTCTCACGAGTCGCAGATATGCCCTTGTTGGAGTGGCATGCTCAAGTCTCTTCAGCTGCTCATGTATTACTGCAGGAATTGTCACTTTGGCCAATCACGGAGTCATGGGAGTAACCCACATGTACATGCAGCCCATGTATATGTCTGATCCTCAGTTGGACCTGCGGAAGGAGATATTGGCCCTGGCCTTTAACTTGATCGTCACGTTATGCACCGAATCCATAGGCTTCATACACAACATCTCATTGCGCTCTGCACTAGCCTCAGAGTCTCGGCTTCGTTTCAACACTAATCTACGCCTCCTGACTGCAGCTCGTGGATGGTGTAACCCTAACGGCGCCCTGCTCAACAGTATCTCGGTTGTACTCCTCATTATATCCTATAGCTCGGCCTCACTCGTCGTGTGTCTCGATGCCCCATCATTCTGGGGATATGATGATGATATTGCCCTCACAGGGCTACCTCTCCTCGTTTTAGGCGTCGCACTCCTCCTCCAGGTGATAATCACATTGTTTGGGATGCGAACTGTCAAAATATTGACATGGAGCTCCTCACCTTTCGACTTGACCGCCGCACTGGTCCACCACACGCAATTGACCCCTGCTACTTCTCGGTGCATGCGTTGTGTATCTGCCTTGGATGTGGGTGGAGGCCCAGCAAGGCCATCAGAGACACAGCCCTCTGCGTGGCATGCTCACCCTAGCATCCGGAAAGTTGTCATTTCTCTTTGGGGGATCGTTGCAGCGTGCGCTGGATGGGCCGCACTCGTCATGTATATCTGGAACAAGTATCGCGACGCGGTTTTCATGTCCAACGATGCACTGACCACACAAACGTGGTCGTTTTTCTCCAGCACGGCAGCCAGTTACATGATGTATCGTATGCCCGACGTCGGTATTAAGTGGTGGATTGTGGTCTTTGTCAATGTGGCAGTTGTCCAAGGGCCGTTGACACTTGGGCTGCATTGCTCGGAGCTCATCGTGAATGTCATTCGAGATGAAAGACAGTGGAGATGCGCTACCAGAAGGAAAGGACTTAAAACGGCAACGAACCCGGTGAAGCCGATATTCACTCATCCTATATGTCTCGTACTTTTCGTTGCGAAGCCTTTCCTGCGTGAGTCATTCACGCCTAGTTTTCTTTATCGGCGTTACAATTGAACACCACCATTGACGATTGCAGACTGGATGTTTGGGCTTTCGATATTCGTAGATGGTAACGTTGCTGAAGAGCAAGTGACATTCTTTACGCTATCCATGTTTACTGCCCAGGTTCGCACTTACTGCCCGAGTAAAACTTTTATGAAACCCTCACACAATCTTTCAGATCTGGAATTTATGTTTTGCGTTGTTTATATTTGCCTCTTTCTTCACTTTCGTCGCACTGCGCCGACCGCGCGGTCCCCAGCCAGCTGCATATGGCCACGTCCAGACGCTCGCCAACCTCGTAGACGAGTGGTCACCTGTGATGTGGTGGGGACACAAGGAGGACGGGATTCCGTACTGTCACGCTGGTAGGGTACTTATATGCTCATGACGATTCTGCATTGACGCTTTTAAAAAGGGACAAGCGATCATCCGCTTCCGGATGTGAAGATGGACTGTGTTTATGCCGGGTCCGATGCTGGATCTCTGGCATCCGAGTTTCGTAAGAGGTACTTGCTTTACCTTTTTTTCAAAAAGTTTTTGATTTTTATATTTAAACAGAGGTGCTATATCTACGTCAGGCTGATGATGTACCGTCGTTACATACAACCAGCCATGCCGCCGATCGAGATATGCACAATTTTATGGTGTTTGCTGCGCTGTAGGTAGTTCGTCTTGTTCCTATTCCTTCCATGCAACTTCAACAGAGACACGGACTTGCAAAGTTGTATTTTACTAGAAGATAATCTATTCCGTCTTGAAGTGAGCACTATAACCTTGTTTACCAGCATAAACACCACTCGAACTCTTTCAAGTTGCTCTAAAATGCCTTGACTCGCCACTCTACCACTGAGGTGAAACGGAAGCTTCTTGAAAATTATTGTCTCTGACTCGCCGAGCTTTCATGATACCGCCAACGCTTCCCAGAAGTTTCCAAGGATTAATCTATGTCGGACGTCTCGAACCAGCCATGTCTAGATCTGAAACACTACCGCGGCATGATATTGATCTACATCAATATTGAGTTTGAATGTCCTACATACGCGATTTCATGAACCAATTATACAAAGGCAACTACAGACCGGCTTGCTGATCATATTGACGCGTTGATCAAGTTAAACAAATCTTTCATACTAGTACCACACTTTAGTATTGCTGAATCTAGCCATGTACCCCTAGCCAACTTGAATGATGGTGCGATGCCACTGCGATCAGACCCATTATATTCATACATCCTCCTGATATATGGAACCTTGACGAGCACAGCTGATAGATCCTGTCGCTGCGGGCTGCTAGGGGACTCGAATAAACTTCACATACATGTGATTGAATTCTGGGCAAGAATTGTGATGCGGCCTTTTGATGCTCAACATCAAAGGTCCCATCACAATTCAGATACCACTTTATCATCTTCATCCACAATATCGTCGAACGATTCTGTCGCAGTAATAGCTGTCTGGACAGACAACCAAAATACACTTCAAAGCAAAATACTAGGCTCGGACAACACAGCCTGAGTTACTCGAGTGGCTTTGTACACCCATCCCTGAGAGAATAATCAAACAGTAGACATGGAACAGCAGAGCAAAATATGTACGCACAGAGCTTCCCTCGCCTAGCAAATGATCAGCTCAGAAGCACCATGACTTTTCGACAGTTTGAGGATCCATCATAGCTAGCACGAATAGGGGATTCAACGAATAAAGCAAACATGTGATCACGTAATCGACGACGTACGATGATCTGGATTCTGCGCAGCATCGACATTAATATTGCATGCTGTTGGACGTTGGCTAGGACCAGTCGACAATCGCATCGTTGCTGTAGTAGAAACTAGACATGATATGTTGGTTAGTTTGATAAAATTGAAGAAAACGATTTAGGCGCTGCCGACCAATCTTGGAATCTCATTCCTCGAAGATTCTAGAAAGTTCAATTCTGGTCCTGACGGATAGGGATTGTATAAAAGTTCCAGGACGGAGGGGCAAGCTGTGAAAGACTACAAAGTCTGAAAGATTACCACAAACACCCTCACTTCAACGAGCAGCATGTCGGATGTGCGTATGCTATCCAATTCATTGCCTTACCAGACAATCTAATGCAAAGAAATACGCATACAGGTAAATGCGCTGAAGGACCAGGGCAACAAGGCCTTTTCCGCGAAGGACTATGATAAAGCGATCGAGTTATTCACAGCTGCTATCGCCATCGACCCTTCCAACCATGTCCTCTTTTCAAATCGGAGTGCCGCGAAAGCTGGCAAGAAGCAGTGGGCTACAGCGCTAGAGGACGCAGAACAGGTGTGCCCTATCAGATTTGGGTCTGACATGCTGATGCCTATGCGGTGATGAAGTGTATCAAGCTCAATCAATCGTGGTCAAAAGGCTACGCGAGAAAAGGGGCTGCATTGCACGGTGCAAGACGATATGACGAGGCTGTCGAGGCGTATGAAGCTGGCCTTAAGTTTGAGGACAGCCCTGCCTTGCGCAAGGGTTTGCAAGACGTGAAAGATGCAAAGGGTAGGCTACTCTCGTCTACCTAGATGAGAACAGTCATTGACGTGCTGTTGAATCCAGGCAGGGATATCGATGCGTCTGACTCCTTGGGCCTCGGGAAAATGTTTTCAGACCCAAACCTTATTAGCAAGCTGGCAGCTAATCCACGAACACAAAAACATCTTGCCGACCCAGCGTTCGTGCAAAAGGTACACCATATTTTAACGTCTCGTCCAAGTCAACTAAACGACCTCCCCAGCTTAAACTCTTCCAACAACACCCCGCACTCGCTGATTCGTAAGTCCAACTCAGAACCCCCTGTTCCTTGGCAGCATACAACTGATGATCCCCTATAGAGCTCTCCAGTCAGACCCCCGCATGATCGACGTCCTTGGTGTCGCTATGGGCATTGATATGAAAGGTTTCTCGCCCGACGATGGTTTTGACGGGCTCCCACCCGGTTTCGAGGATCCTTCATTGAGGCCACGAAAGCCTCGGACCCCACCTGCATCCACGTCGAGGCCTCCGCCAGCACCAGCACCGGCACCAGCACCAGCGCCAGCCCCCGAGCCTGAAGATGTCGAGATGACAGATGAAGACGTTGAGGAGGCCAAAGCCAAGGCAGACGCACTCGCCGCTAAGGCTCAGGGCGCAGAGCACTACAAGGCAAAACGCTTTTCAGAAGCAGCAGAATACTTCAAGAAGGCTTGGGATCTGTGGCCAAAGGACATCACGTTCCTCGGCAATCTCGGTGCTGCATATCTCGAGGCGAAAGAGTATGATCAATGTATCGCAACATGCGAGTTGGCTGTTGAGGAGGGCCGAGGAGTAAGCCGTTTGCTTCTATGCACTAGACGTCTTCTGACGCAGGACCCAGCTCCGCGCAGACTACAAGATTATCGCCAAAATTTTCGGCCGTATTGGGACTGCATACACCGCAAAGAACGACCTAGCGTCTGCGAAGAAGTACTTCCAAAAGTCACTCTCTGAACACCGTGACGCTACCATCCTTGCAAAGCTCCAAGCCACCGAGAAAGCCATCGTCGAGGCCGAGCGACAGGCATACATCGACCCCGCCCAGTCTGCCATCGCGCGCGAGGAGGGTAATGCTGCATTCAAGAGTGGAGACTTTGCAAAGGCCGTGAAATTATATGAAGAGAGCATTAAACGTGATCCTTCCGATGCAAGAGGATACAACAACAGGGCAGCAGCGTACATGAAACTCATGGCACTCGCCGAAGCCCTGAAGGATGCCGACAAAGCAATTGAGGTCGATCCCACATTTGGTGAGTTTTGATTGCGTCTGATTCTCTGTAGGCCGTTTTTGAACTTCGTATCAGTGAAGGCATATATCCGGAAAGCCACAATCCTCCAGACGATGCGTGAGTATAGCAAGGCTCTCGAAGCTCTACAAGCCGCTTCATCAGCCGACACCGCCAACGCACACGCACAAGAGATTCAAGCTCAGGAATTCAAGATCCAACAAGCCTTGTTCACTCAGCGTGCCGACGAGACGGAGGAACAGACTCTAGAGCGAGCCATGAAGGACCCCGAAGTTGCTGTGAGTACTGCCCGATATTGCTATTATAGTCGTTTAAACGGAAAAACCTGTACAGCAAATCATGGGCGACCCCGTGATGCAGCAAATTCTGCAACAAGCGCAAGGCAATCCTGGCGCATTACAGGATCACATGAAAAACCCTGTCGTACGCCAGAAGATCATGAAACTCATCAACGCAGGAATCATCAAGACACGGTGATTTGCGTGGTCATGCATTTTATGTTTGAATCACACCGTAGTTGTTTTGTTTGTACCAGTTCAAATATCGTTTGCTTTATCAACACTTTCAACTACTGTTCCTTGACTGTTCCCGCAAAAGTCAGTCGTATATGCTTGCCCGCTACCGATTCAAATCAAGGTGTCGCCCAAGAGTAATCCAACATTTGCACATCCCTGAACAAGTCCTGCACACTCTTAACCCGGGCACCCCACTCCTCTTTCGTCGCTAACCCTTCAACATCCACATCATGCCAAGCCTTTACGCTCGCATGGACCTCCTCAAGCGTGCTAAGCCCCACCGCGACAGGCACCCCGATCTCCCTCGCTCGCGCAAACGTATACTGCAGCGCCAAGTCAGGAAGACCAGTTCCAGACGCGTCCCACTCCTCACTGAGCTGCACAGCCCTCTTCGCAGCCTCCCTTATTTCGAGTGGCGCTGGGTGTGCCTGAAGAGGCGAAGGCCGCAAGAGGGCCATGGCTATTGGTGAGGCAGTGATGACTTGCTTCACTCCCGCGCGTGGCCCGAATTCGGATTTGAAATGCTCGAGGGTGCTATTCTGCAGAGTGAGGTGACAGTAGGACATCACGAGGTCCACTGGTTTCCCGAGGCGCTTCTGGATGAGAATCGCGAGTCGCAGGAGGGTTGGAAGTGGGAAGCCTGATATATGTTTATCTTGAGAAATTTGATAGTGTCAGATCTATAGTGCACTCACCGCTGATCCCGACTCGCTTAATAACACCTCTGTCGTCTCGCAGCTCAAAAAGTTTCTTCACAGCCGATAAAATCTTGTGGTCCTTGTCTGTATAGGTCTCACCCTCCTGGTTTTCATTCAACCCGTATTGTTCACTCTCTTCCCCCAGAGCAGCGACATGATTTCCTCCTCTTCTAGGGAGCTTCTCGTCCGCAACGAATTCAACATCATGCAAATATACGACATCAAGGTAGTCGGTGTGTAGGCGCCGAAGACTGCGTGCAATGCTACTCTCGATAGCATCAGGGGTATAATCGAATTCGGTAGGATAGCGGCCGACTTTGCTGATCTACATGCGCGACTGTTAGCTCTCCTGCTACACTGAATGAGTACACGTACCAACGTGTACGAATGTCGAGGAAACTCAGGCCCCAAAGCTCGAAGAGCGTTCCCAAGGATGATCTCAGAATCCCCATAGAATGGCGAAGTGTCGAATACATTTATACCATAGCTGTCGGCTTCTGAGAAATACGTTCCGCATCGTCTGGCGAGCCACATACCGTAAAGCCAGTCTAGCAGCCCGCAAGGGTGTCACTCCAGAGATATGATCGGTTTCGTTATAGATGCGGGAAAACGTAGCAGCACCAAAGATGATCGCAGGGAAGCCATTCAACGTCGTAGTCTGATGATCGAGAGTCAGCCCAGAGCTGAGATAACGAGCATGTGAGCTACCAGCTTGTACGCCTCCTTCGGCTTGTCAGCATCTTCATCCGGTATCTCATTAATTAGAGGAAGAGGATAATCAGGATCAGGAGCGTCGAAGTGGACCACCATTTCAATTGGTAGATGGTCGCAGATCGTCAAATGGGGTATGAGATAATTGCAATCCGTTCAACGTTGTCTTTAACACTATCTGCCAGTGGTCCCAAGACCAAAAAGTAAAAGCAACTATCCGGCCCGAAATACTTACACGACATGGTCACATGAAACTGTTATGAATGGAGGAAAACAGATTCCAGAATATAATTGAATTGTATTATGACAACGAGCACGACTGATAGAAAGGTATGGCACTCCTCCAGCCCGAGCTTAAGTTATAGCTTGTCCCTCGACCAGCTAGCAATGCCAATGGGTTAGTGTAGTCCTAAAATCCCGTGCAATGAATATACGACGCACCTCTTTGCGAACCTCGAGTTGACATCCAAAATTTTGATGTTTTCATCTTGTTTGATGTCGTTCCAGGGAGTGGGGTTACTCTTCGTCCAAACGACTGTTCATTGGGTCGTTAGCAGATGCGAATAAAGTCGGAACGACAATATGACATACCCGTAGGACCACGGGCGAGGCGGGTCAAATACCAACCTGCACCACCGACAGCCAAACCAATGACGGCGTAGCTGCTCGGTCGTCAATAAAACTCAACTTTAGCAATGCGGAGATTCGAGCTCACATAGGAATTGCCTGAGCGCAGTAAATCAATCAGCTCACGCAGGCACAAATTATATGAAAAGTACCTCAATGGCAAACCAGTTGCGCATGAAAGTGCGTGCTCCTCGAGGTGCTACCATGGTGGTTAACGTTGAAGTTGCTGAGGCTGCAAGCTGGTTTCTGGATTGACCGAATTACTCTCGTACAATTGTTCCCACGCCGCCTTCGAGCCGGGACCTACCGACTTCAAGCTACTAACCCTCACAATCGTTCGATCGCTCATTATGTGAGACCCAAGAAATGCATAAATGTGACAAATAAAAATATGAGCATGAACCAAGACTGTCCTTTGACAAGTATTCTTAGAAGGCACGTAATAATATAATACAAAGACAACAGTATTGACACATGATAACATGACTTTCCCCTCACGGGCAGTCACAATACGACAAAGAAAAGTGAGGGGGATGTGAGAGTATGTGACACGTCAATGGCAGATGTAGGGGAGGACATAGAGAAGAAAAGGGCATATGACTAGGACAGGCATACATCAGGGAACGTACTGGCAGAGTTCTTCACATGAAAATATCGGCGCCCTTGCAAGCACCACAAGGAGCGACCGTAAGACAGCGCCCTATGCCGTTGATATAGTTATCGCCCAGTCGATTCCTCAGCTTCTCCAATTGCTGATCCCTAGAAACAAATCTTCTTTCAATCGAGCGTCGTACACCAGGACAATCACTAGTGAATGGCGATGCTGCCTCTGCAGCATCATCGATCGAGCTAACTGAAGTGTTAGGCGTAGTGCGCGACGCAGCCGCAGCCGCACCCGGCGTCCACGAGAGGGGAATAAAATTTGACAATGTCTGGAATGAAAATCGTGCCGCAAGCGGTGAAGACATAATTGACGATAATGAGGAGGTCGAGGCGTATTGGTCAGGGTATTCACAGGTATCGGAGGAATCTGATTTTGCTTCTATCATCTCCTCAGAGTATCTGAGAGTTGCACCGTTGGCTGTGAAAATCAAAGAGGAAAAGTTAGAACCCACTCATGGATGATCTGAGTCGAGGCTTAAATGTCGAACCATTTGTAGCACCCTTGGAACGCATCAGCGGGACAGGAACGCGGGATTTCGAAGGACTAAAAATCTTGGATGGTGATGGCGAAACGGGTTGAGGAATGAAGGATGGGGTGGCCCCGCCGCGCCGTGACGGAGGAGTGACAAATGACGTCGGCGGATAGTCTGCTAGTGCATTAAAACGATCAGACGCGCTTCTGGGCGGTGTAGCTGAAGCGGGCGGTGTGAGCGGCATGAACGAGCGCAGTGAAGTGGCACGAGGAATTGATGATGGCGAGTTACTGGTCCGGCTCGATGGACGACTGCTGCTCTCCGAAGTCGGCGGCGAAGAGGACGGCAAAGTGATCGGCCCTTGTACCCTGGACTGGGGGAAAGTGAAGGAAGCATCATCTTCCTCATCATCAAAAGGCTCATAGATAGGGACAAGTTTTCTCGCAACAGATGCCGGCTCAGACTCAGTCGGAGGTGTGATGCAGATGACAGGTGGTGGACTGCAGACAGTTGGCGGAGGGTTGAATGTAAAACGGACACCGCCCTCGACTTCCTCACCAAGGAGTTCACCGTCGTTCTCGTCATTGGTTTCGGCTTCATCGGCTTCGTCTTCTTCCGGCACGACATTAAGGCTCCTCGACGTCGGAAGGTCGACAACAGTGCCGACGTCTGAAGGGATCACAAAAGGTGGAAGCTCATCGTCATCATCGTAGGAAAGACCGAACGTCGACGTGAACATCGCTTTGCCCATATCCTCGGAACCAAATGGAGGGGAATTTTCGACGTCATCGAGGCATCCAAAGAACCGGTCAACCTCATCAACATCACGCTTGACTGTGATAGGCTGACCCCTGGGGAACGTCCACGTCTTAGAAAGTGAATTACGGCGAGAATGTAAAGACCTCGACGGAGCGGGTTTGGACAATGAGTTGAGTCGGTTTGTAGCCTCCTTCAAGACTGAGACTGGCAAGATGTCGAGTTCGTCCCCGGAACCAATGGATGAGCCATCTGGACTCTGGAAACTGAGGTCGGAGTCTTCTGCATCTTCGTAACCAGCCAACTCATCCTCCTCGTCAGAATAGTTGCAGCTGTCCTCATCCTCATCTTCTTCTGTGACAGCATCAAGAGTCAATTCAGCCTTGGTAAAACTGTGGTCGACAGATTCAACATCAGTCGAAGAGCTGTCAGAATCGATGGACTGGAAATTAAGTCCACGAGGACGGGTTCCATAAGATCGACTAGAACCTTTGTCTTGCCCATTAACAGAAAGTGGAATGGTGGGCGTATTGAGCAATCCAGCGTCGTCAAGAACTTTCTCCAGTTCCGTGCGCCTGGCACGCTCTTGTTCGAGTGCGGCGCGAAGGCGAATGACCTCGTCAACTGCGTTGTCAGCATCTCGGAGACGAGCACGCAACCTGTCCAGCTCCTCCCTCATGCTATTACATTCCTTCTTTAACTGTTCGCTCTGGTTGATTGATTGCTGGAGCTCCGCGTTCTTGCTATCGAGGGTCTTGTCCAGACTACGCTTCTCGACTTCCAGTAGACCAAGTCGCGAGCGAGCCACCCAAGCCTCCCTTCTCTCAGCCTCAACTCGCCTTGCCAGGACGCCTGCTTGCTTGTCTGCATCAGCTACACGCATGCGCCATCCATCTACGTCTCTCTTCAGCTCGTCACGCTCAGTCTTCAGATCTGAAATCAGCTGCAGCATCTCGTCGCTTGGCTCAGACGACGCTGCCGAAGCCTCCGAAGCCTCCGAAAGGGGACGCGACCGGGACATCGATCTCGAACGTAACGTGCGCTCAAGATCCATTATGCGAGCCAGGAGCACATTGTGCGATCTAAATAAAAAATGTTGCTCGGCTGTGGAAAGGGGTTGTTCTGCGGCGCATTCGATGTCATGTAACTCCGAAAACCGACGGTCGGTGGGAGTCGAATCAGGTGTAGGCAAAACACCCATATCGCGAGGAATGGAGCCAACAGAGCGTTTGTATGAAATGCTGCTGCGCTTCCTGTTGATATCGCAGAGTGAGGAACTTTCTGATGAAAAAGAGCGGCGTGACGAGAGACTGAAGGAACTGGAAGAAGATGGTGTAACAGTAGTGGAGTGGCGATTCGTGCTGTTTTTCTTGAGCTTGGCATTCGCAAGCGAGGTGTCAGAGCTGGATGTCAAGGCGAGAGATCTCAGACCATTGGGCCGATGATTTGGCGTAAGGGTGGGGGTGGGGAGATTTCCGGTTGCGCAACTGACAGCATTTCCAGAAACAAGAGAGAGAGGCCTGAGATTGAGGCTGGCAGGACGATGACGTGCATTGGACTTTGTTACTGTAGAGGCTGGAGTAACGAGTGGAACAGCGGGAGCTTTCGTAAACTCCTGGACAACCTCGGCAACTTGAGGACGCTCTTCTTGAGATTCCTCTTCTTCCTCTTCCTCCTCTTCAACTAGTGTCTGAAGCTGATCTTTGGAGGTAGAAGTAGAAGGGAACATTTTGCCAAAAGAATCACGCTTGCTCATGAGGCTACTAATGCCATGCCCACCGATACCAGTACCAGGAGGGAAAGACGGCTTGGTTGCTACACATCATGTGTGAAAATGGGCTGTGGAATCAGATGAGATAAAACTCACGGAACTCAAAAGCCTTTGTCAAATCGGGGGACGTGATGTCAGGAATTTCGACCTTGGAGAAAGCAAGGTCAGGCTTTCCCTCAAGTGCCCAGAGTGCCCTGCGACGAATAGAATCCCTGTCGCCAAGATTTATGTTATCATCTGAATTAGCTGCTGGAAGGTCAGGAAGGGACACGCCCATAAGCTCTGCCGACTCGCGGCGAGTTGAAACAGAAGAACGACGCCTGTGATGGGAACTTGGGCGTTTTGAAGGGGGTGCGTTTGAAGGCACGTTATTGGAAGAAAATTCAACTGGAGAGGGGAATGAAGGTGCAGAAGCAGAAATAGATAATGTTGAAAGAGAAGAGATGGAACTGTTGCGAGAGCGAGAGCGTCCGTGTGAATGCTTTGGAATGTAACTGTTTAAACTATTGGCTGAAGCGCCACCACCCATCTTGAATGATTCAAACTAAATGCAAATATGAGCATAAGTCAAAGCAACATGAAGTCTGCTAAATTACCCTCTGTTTGGCTGCCATATTGGATTCTTGAACTTTGTCAGAAGCGTTGAAAGTTTGGTCCATAGTAACGTCGGAAAGAATGTAACTTGAAGAGACTGTGTGGGTTTAAAAGAAAGTAAGGACCCGTACGCTCAAGACGTCGGAATGGCAGGCGTAGAGGTTGTTAATGATGGCGAGCAGCAAACCCCAACTCGAACCGATTTCCATCATCCAAGTATGTTCACGTTTGAAACTCCGCTTCCCCACCCTGTGATTCGGCAACACTACATGTGAATTTGACTAGACGACCCTGTATAGATCACCATAAAAGACCATGCGATCCTGCCACACAAATGAATAGCCATGAGCTCGTTCTGCACCGCAGCCAGCAGCTTGCAAAGTGCAAATTTATGCGCCCCTAATGCGCGCCTCCCTCGAGTTTGAACTAGCTGCGTGTCAACCACTGACGTGTAGAACCGTCTTTTGTTCTCGCATGCCCACCCTAGGGGATGGTTACCCAAGTTGATCCGCATAGCACAATTAAGGAGGATACTTCTAAACGACACGCCCTCGCACCATATGAGAATCTCTATTAAGTATTCCACATAAGTAGGTTTATGTGACAGATAAGATAAAGGGGGTACTAGATATGTAGATGCGAGGCGTGAGTAGTGCGGTGTGATGAAGCATGCAGAACCGAAAGCAAGAACAACGAAACGCAGCCACTTATGAAAAAAAGTACTGCGACTTCTTGATCGTCTCCACATCAAAATCACCCTTCTTCGGCAAAGGCGGAAGCACAGCGCTCAAATCAACGAATTTATCCACCAGAACCGAATCGACGTCGTCCTCGCCTGCACAGTCATCATCATCTTCCTCGCCGTCCTTGACTGCTGAAACTTTCTTGACCACGTTTTTGGGGCGTCGTCCGCGTTTATCTGATATGACCAGTGGAATCTCAGTCTGCGTAGGCTCAGTCTCCATTGCCTTTGAAATCTGGGCGATGGATCCAGTTTTCTCGTCTGAAACATCGATGATGTTATCAAATGATGAAACCCCCCCTAGACGAAGCGCATTTGCTTGTTCAGACGAAGCCACAATGCGCACGCCTGCAGCTTGCAGATTCTTTAACAGCTTCCCGCTGCGGATCGATTCGAGAGGAACCTTGTGAGATCCATATCGAGTTCGGAACTCTGCGGCCAATTTCTCGAGTACACCAGAGGAATGCAGCGCAATGAACGTGTCTCGAATGATTTCAGACATCTTCTCTATGCTGCTAGCATGCGTCCAATAGGAATCATGCACAGACGCAAACGTTAGGCCTTGAGTCTATAAACATGCTCATCAATCACATAAAAAATTGAAACCAGCGGGACCTACGCGACACTCCAGGGCGGTCAACATCATATGCGTAGCATCGAGACTGTGAATGAAATTGGGCGGGAACGCAGACGCCTGCTTGACAGCATTCACTTCAGAGGGCACATTAGGGTCGGAGATGAACACGCTCTGAATGGCCGTCATGACTTGCTTGCGCTTCGTCTTGCGGTAAGGCTGTACGATGGGCAAGCCGAGGGGCGTCGTCCACACGACGGAGGACATCTGTTCTTTCCTGATACGGTTCTTGGGAGGTATGGTAGTAGTACTGCGCTGAATCTTTTTTTTCGGAGCTTCCAATGCGTCTGGGATTCGCTCAGCTGGGATAGATTTGGAGATCAGACGGGCGCAAAGATTTAGCCAGACCTGAATGGATTTGGCCCCCGAGAACAGATCACCGATGCAAGAGAGCACCTTGGAATATACGAGTCAGTCTAAAGCCGTCGAATGAGACAGTATACACACCCTCTTGGCGAGGTAAGCACTAGCACCCCAACACTCTTCCTCTGGAACGACATTCTTATCCCTAAGCTGCTTCTCAATCTGCTCACGAGCGCCAATATAGGTCACCCCATACACAGTTGTCATCACCTGCCTTCGGCATCAGCTGACAATCTCTCAATGAACGAAAGAATCACCCACAGTCTGCTTAACCACCTTCCTCGAAACCTGACCAGAAAGCATAGTTGCATACTTCTCGCCATTTTTCATGTCTTCCGCAATCACCTTCTCCACCATGTTTGCAACGTACGTGTACACGTCCGATGGGCGGTCTGTCACGCTCAGATTGACTTGCGCAGCACCATTGGCATCACCACCAAGAGCGGCGTAGTGCTGTAGGCCGTTACACGTCCCGTCCTGATGCACCGGAAGGGACGACATGTACGTGTGTGGATCGCCTGATTCAAGCGCCGCGCGTAGTTCCATGCATGTTGCGAGACATTGCCACGGATCGTCAGCATTCAACCACCACCTTTTACCCTACGCGACAAGAAACATTAGCACGAACACACAGTAATTAGGAGGAGACGCACGTCGAGAGGCTTTTCAGCGCTGTCATACACATCCTCAAGGTGATCCATCACGAACTTGACGCGCTCGTCAAAGTTCCCCTTATCAAACCCGTACAGGTTTGCAAGATGAATTTTGAGCCATCGCAAGCCTTTCTCGCCGAGGGGCTGCGCATCACCGAACATGAGGAGTCCACGACTGAGGTCATCGCCAATGTGGTTGAAATGGGGAGGAATGGGGTACGCACGTCCCCGGAAATCGAGGTTGTGGGGAAGGTACATGGTATCACCCAGAAACTATCATTTTTTTGTCAGGTTGCTAGCGTGAAAGAATAAAATAACAACTTACAGCGCGCGCAATCTCGATCTTATAGTTGACGCTACATCGATCAGAATGGTTGTTCGCTTTGTCCTGCATGTATGCCTTCAGACGCGCCCCGTACACGCTCTTCGCTTTGACATCCGTGTTCATGTTTGAGGGCTTTTCTGGCTCTGGCTGGTCGTATACTGCTGGGGGGATCTTGCACAGCCGTTCACCAGAGTTCCAAACTTTGAGTACGATATCGAAGATATTCCGGTTAATTTTCCAAGGTGTGCTACCAAGAACATCGAGTCCTGCGTACACGAGCTCGACATTACCGAGGGCGGTTGCATGCTCGAGGTAGGTTTGCTGTTCTTGGCAGTCTTTGAAACGCATGGCGGCAGCTAATTTAACGTTGTTAGCGAGCCCTTGATAGAAGCTGACAAGTATACTCACATTGATTATAGAGATATCCACCCTGGTTGTGGTTGAGCCACGGCTTGGGCTTGATGAGCATGGGCAGATGGCGGGGGTGAAGCGTTGTGCGCAAGCCGTCTTTTGCGAAACGTTCTGAAACCACTGGGTTTAATCGAATGACACCGAGTTTTTGCCCGCGCACATATTCATACGCATGGTAGAACGCTGGTTGATTCTCTTTACTGCGGAGAGTTCTCAACTATGCAAAATGCAAAAGACAAGCAAACTTACATCTCCTCGTTGGTGCGCTTATCAACAGCAGTCCGCTCAATCGTCGCCGTGTCCATCAGACAATCTACGAGAATACTCCCAACGCGCACCCTAAGCACCTGCGTCCACGCTGACGTCCACTCCTCGCTGTCCTCCATATACTTTGCAGCTGTCATCCGGCGCGCGTGCAAGTCCTTGTACCCGAGACCCGTGAAATAACCTGTGAAGTCGCTTGGCCGTGTATGCGAAGGAATGGCGATATGGTTGCGCTTGCACATCTCAGCTTTGTACTCATTCTCGACAGCGCGCCCGACAGTGAGCAGCGCACGAGCAGTTTTCATCCCATCCGAGACACCACCACTGCCTTGGAGACGCATGATCTCAAGAATAGTGATAAGGGAGAGTTTCTCAGGCTTAACAAGTGAGAGGAAGGGGCCCATTCGTTGAACTTGCGCAGCTAGCTGGCAGTTAATATAAATGTCTGGCAGGTTGCATATACGCTTACAGAGTTTTTCCTCCGCAGTGATGATATCTCGTATTTCTGCCTCGAGACGCGTCTTGAGCTTTTGGTGCCAGTCCCACATCCATTTTTGCAAATCTGCATGATGAAGTTCGCGGTTGCCTAGACCCTAGCTCAGTCGAAAAGCTTGGCTTCGTGACGGAGGCGCTCAACTGCAACGTCGTAGACTGATTCTTCTAGGAGTTTCTGCCGGGAAGCCAGGTCTTCTGGGAGGACACGTCGTGCAAGGGTAACCTGAGCTAAGTGATTGCGGAGGTTATTGAGGTTGAAGGGAACTTCTTCTTGAGACTGCGCAGGTATTTTATTCCCATTTTCGTCCAAGATCTCTTCAGAGGGTGTCTAGGAAGATGTAAGCAAGATGCAAGCGACAGAACGCAGTACGTACAGCGAGTCGTGTGACAGGCTTGACCTCTGGGACACCCTCCAATGGGTCTGGAACATGACACCCGAGGGATTCTGCCTGACCGAGTTCAGCCAATATGCGAGGATGATTGAGATCTACTGCAGATTTGGAGAGGAGTTTTATGATGTCTGAGGCCTCTTCTGAAGTTGTCAAAACGCGATCGGCGACGACAGCAGTAGGCGAAATGCCTCGCTCTATGAGATTGCTGAGAAGGGTTGTCGGGTTAGGCAATTTGGAGAGATGGACAGGCGTGTCAGACTCGGGATTAAATCTAGAATGAGTGGTTACAGTAATAAAGTGAGGAGACGCATGAAGCGTACCGTCTCCAAGCTAACAGCATGACAGCATATGTGGACGCGGTCGGGTAGACTCTATCTGTACCCTTTTCCATGAGGTTGTAAAGGTGACACGCGTCCTCGACCCACGAAGTTCTATCCTCGGGCTCCTTGAAAAATGCCATGTGGATATAGGCCTCCAAAAAAGAGTTGTATATGCGATACTCCAGTAAGGGCTCCCCAGACTTGCTGATTCTAAGCTGCTCGAATATCTGCTTTGCACGGGGAACATCGTACAGGTTATGCAAACATGCATCAATGACAGCGAGCTGGTCCTGAGTTGGAGAATCAGTGAAGTAGAAACTGTTCAAAGCTGAAGCACGGTCGTCTGGAAGGGGGGTTGGCAGGATGGTGTACGGTGTTCTGCGCTTCAGAAATCCGTTCATAGCTACAAGATGATTTGCTGGCACTTCCCTCTGCGCTAGTATGGAAGGATACTCTGGATGGGGGAGAGGGACTTGGGCGAATGCGGTAGCAGGTGCATTTGCTACCTTTGTAGGGGTTGAATAAAGACGAGCAGGACGAGGAAGGCATTGCCTAGAGTACGACAATAAAGTCGTCCGACGAGCACTCACTCCAAGCATTTTTATGAAAGAGAACACCAAAGCAAATTTAATTGACCTTGGTGAAGAAGATCGGGTTCAAGTCAGGTTCATGTTCGGCGAATCCCGAGGACTATAGGGACCGACAGCGAAAGGTTACTGTCAGAATGTCATGGTGGGTTTGAAGTAGCCCATTTGTTCTCGCCTGTATTGACGCGAACTATTGAATACCCTTCACCCATTTGTGCCACTATGCCCACAGTTGCAAAACTTGTGCCAGAGGAGACTGTATTCTTCCTCTGCGACGTGCAAACACGTTTCAGTACGCTTGGTTCTGGATCCAGTATGAATAGCATAGATTGACTGTGCTGTTATCACAAATCAGAGAATGCCATATTCGGCTTCGATGAGCTTGTATTAACGATCAATAAGATGCTCAAGATCGCAAAGGTATGTTGTACACCATAGGCTCCATCATATTCGCTCACACGAAAAATACACAAGGTGTTGGAGATCCCAGGTAGTCGTCACGGAACAGAACCCAAAAGGTAGGCCTATCCTCGTACTTTTCCTTTCTAAATAAAATCATACAAGAGGAAAGGCCTTGGAAACACCATCCCCGACATCGATTTGCCTGCCTTGGGGCCCCTTCTCCTTGCTACCATCGAGAAAGGACTCTTCTCCATGGTGACGCCAGAAGTGAAGGACCTTACTCCATGAACGCCCGCAGATAAAATCTGTGGTGCTTTTTGGTATTGAGGTTAATTCATTACCAATGGCTGGCTCATTGCTCAAATTCGTTCCATTCAGTCACATGTCTGCGTCTTGCAATCTGCTCTGGATTTTATCGAGGCAGGATACAATGTGCACGTGATAGCAGATGGTGTTTCTAGCTGTAACAAAGAAGAGATCCCCTTTGCCCTGGCGCGGATTCGACAGAGTGGTGGATACATCACTACGAGCGAGAGTACGGCCTTTCAACTGCAAAGTGCGCTTTTTATTCCAGATTATTGGAGGCCTGCTCATTTTTTTCAGGAGATGCTGGTGTTCCCGGGTTCAAATCATTCTCAAACATTATAAAGGAAGAGAAGGACAACACGGTAAGAACATTACAGAAGTTGTTACAACACCGCGCTGTCTTGTAGACTATAATTTCCCTGCAGTTGTTAACCATGATTGTATATCATATTTTCCGATTCGAGAGGGGAGAGCTATACCCAGGCAAACGATCCAGGCAAGAGCGGGATCGCAACGACTGCACCAAGACCATCAAGACATTTGTTCGCGACAGTCTTATAAGCGCTCGCACGCAGTTACTTTTCGAACCCTTTGCATCCTTCCAGACTTCTTGCGTACGACGTCCACGCTCGTGCAGATCTGGAACTTATGTATAGCGCTGATTGTATTTGCCTTTCTCTTGCGCCGATCTCTAGACGCTTGCCAACCTCGTAGACGCGTGGTCCCTTGTGATGTAGTAGGGAAATAAGGAAAACGGAATTCCGTATTGTCATGCTGGTAGGGTACTTACATTGCCACGATGAAATAATATTAACGCTTTTACTCAGGGATGAGTGAACAGTTGCTGCCAGCTGTGAAGATAGACTGTCCAAGCTGGGTCCCGTGTCCGGTCCCATTATTCTTCAAGTGTTTTTAGTCACTTACATATTTGTGAATTATCATTAGGCTCATCGTTAACGTGGATAAACCAGTTGCATCTACTGCAAAGTACAACTGCATCCCGAATTCGCCCTTGCAGTACCTTTCTTCGCAGATATACCACGAATGTTTCCTGCATCGTTTGTCGAGGGATCGTCAAATATGCAACAACCTGCCAACATATGATCAACGCATGAATCAATAGCATTCTGCTGTGCGGAAAAGGTTTCAAACGGTCGGTATAAGTATGGACATATGGATGTCATAGATCTAAGTAGATTGAGCAGTGAATTATGCCAAAATTCCTAAACTCCTGCAGCTCCATCCACCTACATTCGCATTGGCTGAGGGCCAGCTTTTGCCTTGTTGAATGTCAGGTACCGTTCGTTAGCCTTTTCCCAATCCAGCACACTCCAGAACTCCTTCATATATTTCTCCTTGCCCCACACTCCATGGTCAAGAAGCCAGCAATGCTCGTGAATGCTGACGCAGAACAGGGGGTAAATCGTTTCACCCAACTTACGCAGGCTCTTCGCGGAAGAGTCAAACGCCGGATTCCTCGTCAAAGAAAGAACGCGCGCCTACTGTGATTACGCTGGTGTCGAGTGCAGGGTTCGTACAGGGGCAGAGGGGTTCAGTGGCGCAGGGCCCTGCGACATGCCTGACGTGGGCGATGTCGGGGCGTATCCGTATCCCAGCCCTGTAAGCGTTGGCTGTGGAGCATCGCGGTACTTGTCCTCGTGAAGCACCTCGTGCCGACCCTGCAGGATTTTCTGTGCACGCACGCGAGCGAACAAGGAAGCGTGCCGGCCGCGAAGGTGGGCTGAATGGCAAGGTTGCCTACGGCGTCCGTGATAAGCCAGATGTATCCCGACCCGGACATTCCTCTGACGGCGGAAGAAAAGTTGTTGATGAATTGCGGGACGCTACCGAATTGTTCGCGGATGGATGGGGCTATGGGAAGACTGTGAATCTTATCTTCGTAGTCCTCATCTTTTTTCGGAGGTCGCTGTCAAATGAATTAGTATGGTGTAATGACTAGATTGGAGAGTTCACTCACAAGGCAGTTAAGGAAGAACGAATTGTTGAGAGCGTGACTTGCATAGGAGAAGCCAAGGGCTTCTTTTCCAGAGCTAGGCAGTGTCGATCACAAGTTGAGTGACGCTCTTTCGCTGGTAAGCAACATCTGTACATGCGTAAGTAATAAGCAGGCTGCCCATAAAACCTCACTTGCCAGGGAACATCTCGTTCAACCGATCGAGCAGACCTTGTTGGTACTCCTCGGAAACCATTTTAAGTGTCCTTGGCGACATAAAATTTGCAAGGCCCTCATCGACCTTGTAGTCGAGTTCTACCCGAGAGTGCAGGATGTCTCCGTGCACCCCAAAATTGCCTTGGATATTTAGTGCTCTTCCATGCAGACAATACACCCTGTAAGAGAGGAGGACGCTCGACGCAGACTAGCACTGCTCATGACGAGAACTGCAAATTATGTAGAAGGTAGCTCGGCCTTAGGACGAGACGTGCAAGTTAGTGACACTGATTGGACACTGAAGGACTTATTTTTTGAATGTGACGGGTCGGGGTCTTTCCAAGTTGCCGGCCTTCTCTGTTTGGACGAGACTGTTTCCTCCACGTCGTCGTCACTCGTTCAATATGGCTGGCCCAAAGTCATCCTCGAAACCTTCACCTACGTCGTCAGAAACCTCTGTGGCAGTCTCAACCTTGTGGAAATCATATATTGATCAGACCCCCGACCGCCTCAAGTTCATTGACGCTTTCTTGGCGTTCATCGTGCTTAGTGGGGTGCTGCAGTTCGCGTACTGTGTACTTGTCACAAACTTTCCTTTCAATGCATTCCTCGCTGGGTGAGTTTACTGTTAGCACATCAGATACGTATTGAGTGTTGTCAAAGGTTTGCAAGTTCAGTAGGCCAGTTCGTTCTGACCGCATCCCTCCGCGCACAAGTCAACCCCGAAAACAAATCCGAGTTCAAGGAGGTCTCGCCTGAAAGGTATGCACATCCTTTCTTATGGCTTGCATAGATACTTATTCCCTGCTAGAGCATTCGCAGACTTTGCCCTTGGCTCCATTGTGCTGCACTTCTTCGTATTTAACTTCCTCGGATGAACGTGTATGATATTATGTGGAACTGGTCGCACAATCACATAATTTCGCTGCAACCGCTCTTAAAGCTCAAGGCTGTAAGCAAACTCTGTCCGTCGGAATAAATGTTACACAGTAGTGAGTGCGGTATTATCAACAATGCGGAATTGGCAGGAGATGGGAATTGGGGAGCTGCAAACGTGGTTGACTCAAACTCAATGCCTCCTCTCAAAAGAACTGGAGCGCTGTTGTAGGTGTCAGCAGCGTGCACGCTGAGATACGATGATACACTATGCCAGTTACATACCCCGAATATGACGACTGCGAAGTCGAATGCGTATTCACCTAAAACAAATAAGCAAATGAAACAGTGAATGGCAGGGTGGTCTACAGACCAACTTCAAGATACGACCGCAGCAGCTCTAGTCGTGAATAATATATGAACAAAAGTTTCTCAGGTGAGATCACGGAACTTGGACTCACGGACGAATGTCTTTGTTTGGAACCTGAGACAGTGCAGGTCTGTCGTGGCATGAGGGTCAACGTTTCGCACCAGCGGCATGGAAGACGTACGTGAGGCCTGTTGAGCGTCTTATGCCAGCCAGGAATGCACTGATAATGAGTGCGTCCAAACCGAGGTGAAATAACCACCCAAACATCTTGTAGGTTACGAATGAAGTGAAGAGATGCTGACGTTTATGTACTTCTGGAGTCGTGGACAAAGGATTACTGCTACTGAGTGAAGCTGCTATGTACGGATTCCCACGGAGGCTAGCTGGTGGCAAGTACTAAGTAGATCTACGTCATTTTAAGGTATGTCTGGTTCGGTCTTGTCTGGTCTCGGTTCCATGTACATAGTCGATAAGGGCCTATGAGGTGATGAGCTCGAGTTGCGTGTCAGGGGCACGCGAGAGTATGTGAATTACGACGAACTTTCACGGGCTTATGAATGAGCCAAATATTATATAGTTTCATATAAGAAATAAGGTAAAATGCAATGATCAACCATGACTCGTGAAAGAAGACCGTCTGGAGCAATTACTTCACGAACTGTGCCGGCATCATGACACGATTCACCTGCGATTCTGACCTCCCGAGGCCCCCCAGTATCACAACCCCCCCCCCCTCCCGCAGGAAGAAAACGTTCCTACGACAGAAGCGTGTCCAACAAAAGATTCATGAGACCAAGGAAGAATAATGATGAGGTACATGCCACGACAAGACCACCAATCCAGGCAGCCCTAAGCTGTGCAGCTTGGCCTGCGGTTGCGATGATCACATTGTATGCAGCCCCTCCCCTACTGACCACACTAGAGTTGCAGAAGCATGTGTTGTAGAAGCTGGAATACACGAAAGGTGCACGCCAACACCACCCATATGGAGTTTGCAATGGCTAATACTTTGCCCGTCCTTCGCAGCCAGTGCGACAACGTCAGAGCAGCCCGTGCAGAAAGTAAATTTCCATGGGAACAATCTGCGGAGTAGTGCGCGAGGATACTCGACATCAGGAGCATCATCCAAATTAAGGTCGATACGACTCCAAAAAGGAGGTAACTCAGAGCTCGACACCCAATGCGCTGCCTGAAGTTAGCCGATTTGATCACTTCTCACATGCCAAAAAGAACGCACGGTAGTAGGAGTGAACCACGCCATCATGAACGCTGCCCCGACTGTTCCCCACTGTAATATAAGCGAAGCACACGAAGCGACGGCCATTCTTGTGAACACACCAGGGGCCCAGTGACTGTGATGTTTAATGTAAGGCTGGGCGCAGTACATGTTGATCTCCTCGGGGGACCCACGTCGATTGCTGGGGTGGATGGTGTCGGAGGTGTGGAACTCGACCCATTCACTCCGTAGACTAACGGGAATGCAGTTCTGAGCCTTCTCGGATGCCGCCTCGAACATCAGCAAGACGGTGTGAGCTGTTGATGCCCATTGCAACGAACGTATATAATTAAACACTGGAGGGGTAAGGAGTGCGTCTGGAGACATCACATCTTTCTCCTGAGCAGTTATTGTTATAGCTCCTCGGGCAGACACGGGTGACATTCCCAAGTGAGCACCTGCTAGTCCTGTACAGTGTGCATGCTGGTTGGCATGATTATAAGCCGCTTGTAAACGGCCAGAATCACATTTGGGGGAGAGTTGCAGCCATCCGACGACTATTGGGATCAGCCACAGCCACAGTGAACCAGTGGCATCGCCGTCGGAATAAAGACTGAATTCGATATCTGTTGGTGAGTTGGCTACATTCATGATATAGGCAACAATGACCCAAGCGATAGAGGTGGCGGACGCAATTGACCACGTATGTGTGTAGTTCACAAATTCAGAGAACCATTTCCACCAGCAGTCGTTTTCAGGAAGGACGACGAGAGAAGGGAAATGACTGAAATGGAGTCTTAGTGGAACTTGCTGGAGGCTGCTCAAGATAGAGACTGCGTAACGTGAATTGGGATAGTCCACCGATTGATCAAATCGACGGTGGATCCAGCGAGAATTGAGGAGGGTGAGGAAGAGAGAGTAACCAGCAAGTGTTGGCGATCCGACGGTTAAGAAAGCAGACATGAGATTGTCGAGCCTGTACTGTGCCCCAAAGGGGAGCTGCGAGATAAGTGCAAGGTTTGGCAGTAACCATGCACTGAAATCTTGCGCAAATACGGACCACTGAAATGGTTCTCGTGAGGTCCCACAGACTGAGGTGCACAGCGAGTAGCTTATCGATGTCGCATCGGAAGCATTAGATACAGGATTTCCGTTGCCATCGAAGTAGACCAGCTAAATTTTGTGTGACATTTGCATTCGCCACAATATCAATTAGACATTGAGTGAAGTTGAGTCCAGCTACCCTTGGGACAGCGTGCATCAATAGTAGGAGACCTAGCCAAATGAGGTGAATAAGAAACCAGATCCACAATGGTCTACTCATTGCACTTACATGCTTGAATACCTGAGTGCAAGCGCATCCAGTTCGGTTATGCAAGGTAGGTACTGCTAATGTATGAGTCCCTTGACGAGGTCAACATCATTATGATATGCTTGAAAGAGAATGCCTCACCAGATATGTTTAGAGAGGTCACTGTTGGTAAGGCACCTTTGACAGTGGGCCGCCAGTGTGCTTTATGAGTCCTGCTGAGTCCGGTGGCTTCCGAGTGCATTATGCCAAGTGTGCAGAATTGGAATAGCATATGCTCAGGCTTGAGGCCCGCCCCACTGCGACCCCACCAGTGCAACCTGCTGTATCATGGGTAATTTGCGGCGATGAATTCCTGTGTCTGCCAAAGAACGGATTGACAGTCTATGACAGTGCTAGATGTCGTGTTAACCAATCGGCGTTCGTACAATTCTTTTCCCCCGCGGAAATTATTGTTATTGTGGTCAATTTCAAAAGGATGTCGAAAAGATGAGGAAAGAGTTGGTTGGTTGCAGAGAGTATGCATAGCCTTAGGCGATGGTTTAGGGAAGGCTAGACCTTTATCAGACCGTTATGTCACCAAGGTCCAACCTCTGAGTCTGAAGCAAAAAAAAAAGGTCCAACACCGACGTACCTAACCATCAGATCAGACAACGGCGTTCGCGTAACACCATCATCCCTGCCCCAAGGTTCACACTGGCAAACATGCTCTGCCATCCATCTAGCAATCTCTCTGTCAGGCCGGCAGTGCCAAATGGCCAACGGCGAAGTTGCCAATCTACGACACGTCCGCGTCAGGCTTCAGCGAGCGCTCAAGCTTCAAGCATTCACTGGCATATGGCGCTACCGTGCCGTAAAAATTTATGCCATGGGCGGGTTCGCACCTGCGCTTGTGTAGAAAAAAAATATACTGTAGCTACTTATGTATATACAGGCTGGCATAAAATGTTTGTTGTTGTCGCAGTAGCCTATACAGCGACAACAACAAACATTTCATGCGCTCCGCTCTCCCTGTGTTCTCCCAGTCTCATTATTGCGTCCAGCCTCCTCCTTGAGCGCCTTGTATTGTTGCCCTCGTTATCCACTCACTCCCACACCCAGCACTTCGATCCTGTCAACAAACCCGCACGGGAACGCGCAGCTCGCATTCAAGTTCGTCTAGGTAATTTTGTTGATGTACAGACAATTCGCGATCCAATACTGTGCGACACCTGCGATTCGATGTGATTTGACGTCAACAGCCCGTTCGTTATCTTCGTCTCTTCCCTCCTGGTGCTACTAATGGCCCTCGTTCTTCATCTGCATTTGCAAATATTCTTCACGAGTTCCTCCACTTCTTCTCTAGCAAGGCATTCGACCACGTCTGTCTTTACTAGCATAACACACATGGTGTTGTATATACCCTTTTGTGTTCAAACAATGTTCTCCCCAGTAATCTCGAGTACGAAATCTCAAGTGTCACCTACGCAGCACAATTCCCAAAAATGACTCTTGCCTGTGTAGTTACCAAACTGACTGGGAAACAGCCTTGTCATTTCGATTCGAGGAATATGATACAGCCATGATGAAAGACTGCAAGGAATTTTCTACAAGAAAGAGCGGTTGTGCAGCAACTTCTGTGAGGTTCTTACCGTGTTTTCCTTCTCTTCCTTCATGACGTTAGAGAACAGTTTGAATCCGGGAAGATAAGCATCCCCTAGAATCAATAAGTAGACCTCCCCATGATCTAGAATGAAAACCGCACGTTGCAATTGAAAGGAAGCACTCTCACTTGTAGTGATGTATCCACCACTCTGTCGAATTCGCGCCAGGGCAAAGGGAATCACTTCTTTGTTAGAGCCAGACACACCATCTGCTATCACATGCACGTTATACCCCGCCTCGATGAAATCCAGAGCAGATTGCAACACGCAAACTTGTGACTGAATCGAGCGATATGACTTTTGAGCCAGTCGTTGTAGGGTAGACTAACCTCGACACCAAATAGCACCACAGATTTTATCTGTGGGCGTTTGTGGAGTATGGCCCTCACTTCCGGCGTCATCATGGAGTAGAGCTCTTTTGCAATGGTAGCAACGAGAAGGGGCCCTAGGGAAGGTAAATCGATGTCGGGGATGGTGTTCCCAAAGCCTTTATTTTTCGGTGACTCGATATCAGAGAAGAGAACGAGAATAGACTCACCTTTGGGGATCTGTTCCGTGACAACTACAGGGATCCCCAGCACCTTATGTATCTTTGTACGGGCATGATAGGGAGTTGATTCGTGTATCATACCTTTGCGATCTTAAGCATCTTGTTGATCGTCAACACCAGCTCATTAATGCCGAATATAGGATGTTCTGATTCATATCAATGAATGGCATGACGGTCAATTTCAAGCGATTCACAGTGGGTTCACAATGAAGCGTACTGAAACGTGTTTGCACGTCACAGAGGAAGAACATAGTCTCCTCTGGTACAAGCTTCGAAACTGCAGGCATAGCGACACAAATAAATGCTATTCAAAGTTCCGTGGTCACCAAATGCACCTAGGAAGAGAAAAGTATGCTCACAGACGCTGTGTTACAAGCTCGTGGTAGACACGAACGAGGTATGCTCTAGACTGGCCGAAGTTTGTAAAATGTTGCTTGGTGGAGATAAGGATCAATTTGAATTAGCTAGCACGTCTTGAGCAATACCATCTTCCCTGCTTTCTCTATTCACTGTTGCCTCTTGCACCACGTCAGTACTTGATCCTCAGTCGGAATCAAAATCAAACAGAGCCCCAGTTAAAGTGTATGAGGACAAGGAATCCCAAAATGCACAAAATTGTCCCGTTCTTCCTACAGGCCCATGTGCCAATCAGATCTTTGTGACAGAATGCCAGAGTATGGGTTATGCACTTGAACAAGGACCAGCGTTTCCTTATTTCAAGGTCCGATACGGGAGACTAGCATGATAACTTGGCCAATTGGAAGGAGGCATGCAGCTGTGAAGTTGCAGTGACTTGAGCGCCGAACTCCTCTGCGCGGCAGCAATCAATTTCGGGAATATGTCGCTAGTATGTCGCTTCCCTGACCAGCTTGTTCAAAATCAAATGCGGTCCGACCCTATTACATGACGATGAGCTATGCGGTCACTATGAAAGCAAATTGACTTACCGAACGTAACAACCCCGAGAAAGTGTCAGAGCCCTCTGTCTGCCTCAATGATGTCATCAAAGTGCTGGAGATGTTCATATGCGAGCATCCGAGAACTCACTACTGTGAACAAAGGAACTTATCACGGAAGTAATTGTGGCAGCTCTCAGGGACTCGTACAGTCTGCACGGTGCAACTCTTGAAAATATACAAAGTAGCCAGGGTCCTAAGCTGGCTACCATCTCCACTCGATTGACCCTTTGCTGCGCATCCGTACTCCCTTGTACATCTTGTACGTCTCGCTTGAAAGTCGTAACTGATCCACCTTGAGCGAAGAGAAGCTGTAGGAGGGTATCTCGAAACGTATTTGGAACGCATGTGCTGGACGCGGGGCCTTGATTCTGGAGAACCATAAACATTGCAGACCTGTGCAATTGTTTGCAAGATGCTTACTTTGATGTCCATGAACCTCGAAGAATCCAGCTCCCCGAAGACCGCATATTGAGAATCTCCCAACGGAGCGTCTAAAGGGAGTGATTTTTTGGACAGCACGAACCGCCGGCAAAGCGTACCTTTGTTCTCGAATTAAATGACCATGATCCATCTGCGCTTCCCACCTGATCCTACGCTAGAACCTGCACTTGACAGTGTACACTGCGCGCTGGTCGCGTCTTCTCCGAGATAGAATTTCAGCTCTAGATTCTCCATCACTTTAATTAAACGCGAGGTCAGCGTGAGTGCGAATGTTCCTGCGAGGTGTCAGCGACACAACTTAAAAGCATCAGTGATAAATTTTACCACCAAACTCTCCCATGTCCATGTTCGCTTTGAGCGAAAGTGGTATGGGCACGTTGCTGATGAGCGCGCTTTGTGGTGGTCTATACTGGTAGTCTGCGAGAATGAACCGTCCCTCAGGAGGTACGAAAGACAAGGCGTTATCGCGGATCCATTTCTGTAAACTGGAGTTGAGTCAAGAATCACTGTTCAGGAATGGCGAAGATGATAGATTCGCAAGACCACTCACCGTACACATGGATGGAACGCGCACTCCGTCATCACATTAGAATTTGTGAATGTCAATGTCAAGTCGGGTGTTCCGGAAAGTTTTGAATTGCTCTCAATTTTGCCAAAGACGTTGCTCACCAACGTCGTGCCATTCCTATATTTGAACGGTTTTAACAGCACATCAGGGCTGGTATGAATTTCGAGCGTACTTGCCGACGATGCCTCGCATTTCTTCAACAATGTCGAACAGGATCTCGTTGTGGTTATGTCGAACACCAGCTTTACGCCATGGTATCGGCGATGTAAAGGCTCCACTAGCACCATTTGAACCGAAAGAACCTATATCATCAAGAGGATGTTAATGCAGTCTTCGACAACTGCAAAGCCAATAGATGACTAGCCTCCTTGTCTCGCGCTTGGAACCCCTGGAGTAGCTGGTGATACTGAGGCAAGAAGCTTGGAGATTAAGGAAGGCGAGAGTACTATATCGCTTAACGCGTTTGGTGAGGTTGTCAGTGGATGGCCAGACGAATCAAGCGTTTCCTCGAGAAGCTGTGAGTTCAAGACACGTATTCGATACGAGTAAACATCAAGTGGTAGAAAGGATAAGGACACGTCCACGAACCTGGTATACAATGTCAAAATTGTCCTTGAGAGTTGCAACGCTGACTATGCCAAAATAGTCCTGGAGTATTTCGATGAAGGCGTCGAGAAAGGCAAATGCAATGAGGGGATCCGCTAATGGTGTATTGTCAATTGCTGCCCGAGAAGAACCATGCCGTTCATGACCAAGCCGCTGACCACTCACCGTCTCCACTGATGGTCGCAACGAATCTCATCCCGCCAACTTCGACATGGCAGCACGCACTGGAACACGATAGCTCTCCAACGTATATAACCGGGTCTACGCTACCCTCGCGCGGGGCCTTTGCTAGCGCGTTATTTAATGCTTCGATGTGCAGTAATGGATACGCTGCTGGATAGGTGGTGTAACTGGACTGGATGATGGGACGTCTGTATGCGAAACCTTGTAATTAAGGCAACCAAGAAACAAGAATGGTGAACCATACCCCGCTGGATCTAGGATTATCAGGCCGTCGATAGCCATGGGTGATGATATTTAAATGGACTTCCACACCAACGACACACGCGCATACTAATCTTGCCTAACAAAGCGGACTGCATCCGGAAAAGGATACCAATTTGTCCCAGCAACTTTAGCTACATAGTATTAAGGTAATTACTCGGAGATCATCTTTTTCAGGTGAAAACTCTCAGAAAGCGAGACAGATGAACTGGATGAGCTGGAGCTCGATTTCTGTGCTCGGCGATGTGCGACTGATTAGACACGGGCCAATGACACCTTGCAAAGGAAAACGTGCTGTAGATTTCTGATAGAACACATGTGAACGAAGCGAAGTAGTAATCCGAACTAGCTCTCAGTGGTGAACAGAAATTCTCGGAGATCGAGGTCGCCGCGGGTTGTGCTGAGCGTACGATACGAGGGATATGATTGAGATTTGAGCGAAGTAGTAAGTACTTGAAAAGTGTCCAATAGCATAGTGGTCGCCCTTGAACTGTTTTGAGAAAATTGGAATGACGTTCTTACTAAAGGGGGTTTAGCTTATCTGCTCACGCTGTCTTTGCGTTTACCAGTCCGTTTCTCTCCTGTCCCGCCATGTCACACACCACCGCGCTTCATGGCAGCGCAAAGGAGGACATCCTCGAGTCTCTCTACGAACAGTTCACTATCGACGATCAATGTCTCTTCAAGATTACTCAAACATTCCTCTCAGAAATATCTGATGGTTTATCCAGTTATGGTCGTCCCATGGCGATGATGCACGTTCCCCCACTTTACGTCTTCTTTCCGATCTGATTGTCAGATACTTATAGTCCAACCTTTGTCAAGGGTGTGCCAGATGGCTCCGAAACGGGGTATGTGGATTACCCCACATATCGCTGCATTTGACTTAGAATCCTAGAACTTTCCTCGCCCTCGATCTTGGTGGGACAAACCTGTGAGTACCAAATCCTACCATTTTTACTTACCCTCCTTATGGTTTGCCAGTCGCGTTTGCGAGGTCACTCTGCTTGGAGACAAGACTTTCTCCCTCCGGCAGCAAAAATACAAAGTCTCAGAGGCGCTCAAGACCGGCGAGGTGACCACTCTTTTCGGTGCGGCCTTTGTGCTTTCCCTCGCCATCCCGTTTCAATATTTTCTCAGACTATCTTGCCGACTCCGTGGACGCTTTCCTCACGGACACCCCCTCTGAAGGCCACGACTCTCACGTATCTCACGCCGAGGAGGACAGTCCATATGTTCCCCTGGCCCTTACTTTCTCCTTCCCAGTGGAACAATCCGCCCTCGATTCAGGCGTTCTTCTCACCTGGACCAAAGGTTTCTCTGCAAAGAACGCCATCGGAAAGGACGTCGTAAAGCTTCTTCAAGACGCGTTTGACCGGAAACACATTCATGTCAAGTGTGTAGCTCTCGTCAACGACGTCAGTCAATATCCTTCCATCTTCATCAGATCTATATCTCAATTTGCACGTGATCGTATGTACTAATTCCATGACAGACCGTTGGAGCTCTTCTTTCGCGAGCATATACGTCTGGCGGATGCATCCTCGGCGCTATTTTTGGAACAGGAACTAATGGGGCTTATGTCGAGGAAGTCTCCAAGATCACGAAATTAGGCCAGAACCCAGTCGCCGCAGGTGGTGAAATGATTGTGAACACCGAGTGGGGCGCTTTCAACAACTCTGTGCATTGACTTCTTCTTCTATCTCATTGCTTTGATTACTCACGGCGAACTGTAGCGATCTGCCTTGCCAACGACTCCATATGACAACAAGCTGGACCGCGAATCTATTAACCCACGTTTCCAGGCCTTCGAGAAATTCATTTCGGGAATGTACCTTGGGGAAATCGCCCGGAACGTGATTCTTAGTCTGATCGACGCTGCTCCGAAACCCGTCCTCTTTGGAGGTCGGTCCTCGGCTCTACTGAATAAGCAATGGGGCCTAGACAGCGCAGTTCTCAGCGAGATCGAAGAGGCATGGGAAGGTCTTGGACGGTTCTCTGCGCCGGAACCAGGTTCTCCAGAAGCTCAAAAAGAGGGAAAGTTGCGGCGGATACAAGGCGTACTGGCGCAGCGGCTGGAGTTGTCCCCGCCTGACATTTCCCTCGAGGATGCGGATATTGTCAGGAAAGTGTGCAATGTGTTAGGCACGAGGGCTGCACGCATGAGTGGAACAGCTGTAGCAGCTATACTGGTCCATACTGGGCGAGCACGGTTGTGGGACCATGGGGAGCAAAGTTCTGCCGGGCTGAAGGATGAAGGCAAGAGGATCGGTGTTGGGGTAGATGGAAGGTAGGAGTAGTGTCATTTCTTTTGCAATTCTTGCTAACCAGGACGCGATAAGCTTGGTCGAGTTCTATCCAAATTTCCAGACCAAGCTACGAGCATCGTTGCGGGCGCTCGTTGGTCCTGAGGTGGAAAGCCGTGTCGACATTGGCATGGCCAAGGATGGAAGCGGTGTAGGGCGGTGAAGTCTAACCAAATCAGCCGTTTAGTCTCCATTCTGAATGTGTCCCAGCCGCCCTCTGTGCGCTCGTTGCGCAGAGACAGAATCAAGCCAATCATATCAACGGCGCATATGGGCACGACCCCGAAGATATCATAGTCACACCATCCGTGGAAGTTGCATACATTACCTCCTTGTCACGGTGAGAAGCATGGGGGTGTGCAATTAGAAGACAGACGATAGGATGTATAATGCTGGGCAGTATTCATTTGTGTATCGAATTGGCTAGACTGTTTGTTATTTCGCTAGACGCTTGTATGTTTTCGAGTCTGTAACATATACGTTATCAAATGAATTCTGGATGTTAACTTTGCTCAAGGCCACAAGCCTAAAATGACATGGCAAGAATGAGATTTGTTTACCTCTAGACGAATTCCGAGTGTGACATTAACATGAGGCTGGACACTATTGAATATCATAGGCATTTGAGGTCACATAATTAATCGTATCAGGCTACCCTCTAGCATTAAACTTGACATGAGAGAACAACGAAAACAAATATGTATTCAGGATTCAAAGGAAGACGACAGTGGGTTTGCCTGGTCGCCGAGTATCAAAAGTTAACCGGTCATCGCTAAACTGATGTCATGATGTCCTTCAACGCAGGCTTGATGCTGCGCCCTTCCCTGCTTGCATGTATATGCTGCAATATTCAACAAACCCCTGTGTCATGTCCCAGTGCCTCTTCCATATGTCGATGGTGGTACGTAGTCCCCCCGTTGGCTGCAGGTTCAAGGCTGCGTCATCAGCAGGTGGGGGATCTGTCTGTGTCCGTGCCAACGAGATCAAGCATGCTGTGAAAAACACAAACCAAAATTGAGACCAACCGTATATGAACGTTCGACGGTACATGATCCGAATGCAAGCACCAGGTGCGCAGGGTACTGCCATCGATAGCCCACGATGCCTCCAAAAAAAGCTCGTCGTCCCAGGTCTCGCACGACATGGTATTCTCAACTCAAAGGCCTGTATGTCAAAATACAAACCTATGACCAGAGTAATACCAGTACGGCGAATACCGGATCCCCTCGAAGTCGTATCGTTTACCCAATAGCGCTACTACGCTTCCAAGATCCAAGATCCAATATATTTACTTCCTTCACGACGGATCATCAACCGGCCCATGTGCTCCTCGCCCGCCTTAGAATCGTTCAGTCGCAATCCAGCTAGGCAGGGAAATGAGTCGTACTTACATAAATCCCTTATCCGCCTTATCTGTTTGGCCGACTGAATCCAATACCCGACCACGTATCCAAATCAGCTTAGATTGGAGTCGCCTACCGTCAGGCTGGGGCACGAAGTGCGGCGAAGCATAGGCGCGCGCTCAATGGAGAATGTACGTACGTTGACCCTACCGAGTACGTCCAATGGAAAAATGACACAATCAGATACCAGAGGTGCCTCACGCCAACTTCTCGTCACAATCCGCATGAAGTCATCGCGCCTTGAGGCCTCGAGGCCTCAGGGTGAAGCCTGTCGCATGTGGGCGCAATCAGACCAGTGAGCTTTCGACTGAAAGGGTGTCGATAATGAGATGTCCTACAAGGCTGAAAATGACCGAGACAGTGGTATCCACTTTTAAAATTGGGGACAGAGCTGCCGCCTGTGAGGATGATAGAATGGACGCGGATAGCATGTGATAACCATCGGAAGTTCGCGGGCACGCGGTACATGCTGGCAGATGACGCCATGATGTCCGATGCGTGGACTTATGCGGCACAGGAATATCAATATGGGTCCTGGGGATAACGGTAGAACGGCGGCCAGGGGAATTTTGCCTGCAGACCAAAAATTACTTCATCCCTCGATATTTCCCCGACTTGTTATACAACCGAGGATAGCGCATTTCATGTGCGCGCGCCGATGCCTCTGTATGTATTCAGGTCAGGATGTACAGGTGTATGATGTATGTATGATATATCGCCTACTTCACAACGTACAAGCGGGGGTACAATTTGTATTTTCTTTGGCGGAGAGTGTAGGCTCGAGAGGTCGAGAGAAAGGGTATGGCTAAGCTGTGCCGGGGACGATGTCGGAGTGGTGCGAATGCAAGCGATGGCACTGCGCGCGGGAGGTGGAGACTGGTGAGAAATAAAATGCTAGGGATGATGCGAGGACTATGCGGGGGAAAGAGCAAGGAAGGAGGCGCAGCGACATCTTTCTCGTGTGTCAACAATGATGTAAAATAAAGATAACGACAATCCTACGCGGTCCGTATGCATAACGAGCGGTGCCGAGTCAAAGTATAGCACAACACATCATGAAACGAAAGGAGATGAAAGGGAGGGCTCGAGCTTTGAGGCATTTAGTACCCGTAGCTCGCGCGGCCAGAGGTGGCGGCTGGCGCGCCCTTGGTAACAAGATTCATGTTCATGCTGATGGGCTGACCATTGGTGGCCACGCCATTGACCACTACTGATGGGGGGCCGACTCCTGGACCGACAGTCGGACCCCCCGGTCCAATGACAGCACCTCCGACGAGGGCAGATAAGCGCGAGATTTCCTCGCGCGATGAGACGAGAGCGGAAGACAGCCGCTCATTCTCAGTCTGAAGATACTCGACCTTCGCCTGCAATGATGCAAGCCACGCCTTTTTGCGCTGTCGACACTTTAGAGCAGCTGGACGATAGATAAGTGACGTGAAGGAAAAGTCTAAACATAAAGGCAAACCTTGTCTATTTCGTTCAAGGAAATTACGTCGTTTTTCTTCCTCTGTTTCGGGCTTCTTTGTCTGCTTGCGTCCCCCGGGGTTCTGAGAAGAAGGTAGGTCGTCATCATCCTCGTCTTCGTCATCCTCTTCATCATCTGTAGAGGCTTTGCCACGGCCATTGGTGCTGACGCTGGTTACGGTGTTGGCCCGTGCGCGTTTGACGGGCTGATCACGGGCGGTGTTAACAGGTTGAGGAGGTGGACTTGCTGCGTCATAAGACTTGCGCTTTGTACCACGTCTTCCGTTTGTTGCGTTTGCAACATTGTTAGCACGTGCCTGTGCTTCTTCACGTTTGGTAAGCTCCTGATGAGCTTGGGAAAGAAGATATAAACCATTTGCAGCAGTGCTTGCGGCAGAGGATGCACTGAGGTAAGGAGGATCACTATTCTCCTGATTGGCAGTGATGGAAGTAGATAGGTGAGAACTTGTTGTGGGGGCGTGTGTGACGGAACTATACTGGGCCGAGGAGTTTAGAACACCTGTGATTGCGCTAAGAGTGTTTGGGGTTATAGTTGCGTTTGAATTAGCGCCTGCATTATTGTTCATAAGCGCCAGAAAAGCGGCGGTATTCGGTGAAGGAGGAGGAAAAGATACGGGACCCCCTACGAGGGGAGTGAGTCCGGTGCCTGGTGTCAATCCAGTGCGGGGAGTGAGGCCGGTGCGGGGAGTCAAACCCGTTCGGAAAGAGGTGTCAAAAGGCATATGGGAGGCGGAGTCTGAACCCTGCTGTGGACCGGCTAGCATTGCAGGGGAAAGGGGGCCAGCACGAAGAGAATTAGCAAGCGAAGAAGAGAATTGCCAGCCGTATGATTGATCTGTTGTTGGTGAAGCTATTGCTGCCAAAGGTGGTAGTACAGGTCTGGGAGAAGCAGACCTACCATCCTTTGAATGTGAATTTGAAGCAGCGGAAGATGGTCTGTCATGAGATGAGACTGGACTGGAAGAATCACGTTTTGAACGGGGAGAGCGACGGACATGGGATGGGCGGGAGAAAGACTGTTCGAATGGATTAGGCTCGAGATCAAAATCAGACCTGGTTTGTCTTGTAAGAGGGGGTTGTGGCCTGACGTCAGGTGTATCGCCGTTTTTGGGTGGAGTAGTAGACATGGCGGGTCACGATGACGACACTAACTAAAATGTCACGAATTCGCCAATTGCAACTCCTCCGCTGTCTGCAAAGCGTTTCTTTTCTTCAATTGTTATTTTTCTTGAAGGAGAGTCAGAAGGGAATGACGACGTCTGACGTAGTCTCATGTTATATTGAACTTGAATCGGAGTTCTAATAAACGCTCGATAAACCCAATCATTTCCTACTTTTAGCACTCAAGACACGTCATTTGTAATTCTTGACCCCTAGCTAATATGGGTATCTATGCTGCTCCTCCGCAACACCTTCTCGTGCTGCCCACTCATCCAAGTACTTCAATAACACTTCACTGTACATCTTACGCCCCTTTGTACACACCAACATCGTCAGGCCAGCTTCTTATGGCGCTTGCAAGCCGATCAGCAACACCTCGCTCCCGAGCAAGTTCCTCAATCTTGAACAGGTACGTTCGAATCCCAAAAACAATCGCTCCTGTCCGAGGAAGTCTTCGCAATGTTTGCCGCTCAGATCGGAGTCGTATCGTCGATGGTGCGAGGTACGGTGCAGGCGCTGCTGCATGCCCGTGTCCATGCGAAAATGAATTCTCAGGTCCATTTGTCGATTCAGACCATCCTAATTCTTCTGGATCAATGCTTTCTTCTTCGACATCAAGTCGTGGCTCATCATCGTTATCTGCCACCTCCGCCGGCGGCTTGCATACTTGCATGAAATAATTATTCCGAATCACCGGCTTGTCCACCGGCATCCGTCTGAAAAACTTTTCCATGCTCGTCTGCAATTTTTCTTTGACTTTCCGCACGATGGCGTCAGCGTGGTCAGTAATCAATATTATGGGTCAGACTTACACCGTGGAACGTTTCCTGAGATATGAATATCATCCAGGGCCATTCCGATCTTGTCCCGCATGCGCCAGAATCCTGAGAAGATCCAAGGGTTGTCAGGCGCAATCCTACAAGTTCGCTCTTTACACTTACCTGGAATACAGATCGCTCCTGCCTGGAAATAATACTTGCCATCCGTGCCTGTGTGATCAAACGTTGTGAGATTTATTACCCAAGGTGACATAACAGCCCTATACCCTCGATCATTAGTGCCACGTCTTCTTGTATACTATGTACAGAACCGTCAGAAATGTCAGATATAGTACAGCGGCACTCACAGCCCTGTAATGATCCTCATTGCCTCTTCGCCCATATCAACGCCGTTCAGACCCTCCAGCACCCCCAAATCAAACTTTTCTCCTGTCTCAACCACTTCGATGGTTTGCACGGGCTGTTGTTGTCCCCAAGCGAGCGATACGCCACCAATAGATGGTGCTGGAACACCGTTCGGCAATCGTGTTATTCGAAAACTCGATGGATATCGCCGCGGAAGGTACTCTGCGAGTTCATACACGAGTTCCTTTGCTGTAGCACATCAGCAAAGATTCAACGTTCCCAATCCGCAACACACCTGCCCATGCGCCGCCTTGAACCTTGACAGATTCGTCATCTCGGGCGGGAAGGACGCGCACGGCGTCATGCCCGCGCGTGCGAACGCGGAACTTGCGCACACGCTGCCAGTGAGAGTAGGTCGAGTCTAGTTCAATCCATTCGCTCCAGGGCATCGTGCGAATACCCATCGTAATTCTGCATTCGGAAGAGACGACAAATTCATTAGCCTTGAGCGCTTGAGCTCGAGTTCACAAGTCATGTTTAAACCACACCAGCACGCAAACTCGTGCGCCAATCTTGGGCGACGCAAACAAAACAAATGACCAGGCAGAACACTTACTGATATTCACCATATCGAAATGCTCTGTATGGTACTGGGCGCACGTCCTTCAGTGGGAAGGGGCACGGATCAATATCGGGATAAACGAATTCTTCCGCGAACCAGTCTATTAAAGTGAGCGTCATCACATACCGGAACCGTCGAAACATACCCCCCGGTTCCCTATTCTTGTTCACCTTCCTATCTTTCTCGGAGACGGGCGACACACGAGCAACATTCGAGGAACGGCTCCTTCTCGACTGGACAAAACTGTACGTCAGGAAAACTGCCGCGGCAGCAAGGATAATAATGCTAAGCAGTGGTCCCATAGCACGAAACTGCTCAACAGCAGCGAGGAGAGAAGCAACGCCGTCCATGCACGCTAAGCGTTTAGCACTAAATTAGGTTGAAGAAGGGAAAGGGCGTTACTTGACTCACAAATACGTCGTTGGCCTAAGCTCAATCAAGGTTCTCGACGTCACACGAGCTCCACTGCCCTCGATCTGTGCCCGTTTCTGAGGAAAGGGTCAAGCAGAAGGTCATTCGTACGTATTGTTCTTATAAGGGCAGCGGCGAGATAAGGGTGTCAGGTGATTGAATGCGTTCAACGGATGCGAATGTCATGATAATATATCTTATCTGGACGGGCCGCGTTGTATTGGTGCTTCTTGGGTCTCACACTAACGTCGATTGCTGCTTCAAGGAACGATGAAAGAAGTTGTGCGTTGGAAAGTGGAGACACTTCACAACGTTTTACGATAGGAGTATTGAATGTCTGCCTCAACTCAGTGTCTTCCGGGGAACTTTGATGGAATGTCATAAGGGGAACTTTGAATGCAGTAACTGGTGACAGAACTTTCGTGTTGAGTAGAGGAGAGTCTTTTAGAAATTGAATACATGAAGCGCTGCGCCGCTGTTGTACAGACTTCGCAATTTCGTCGAGAGTCGGAATGAACGGGATCGGCAATTCCCGGCCTTACCTCCGCTCGTTGCAGTCTACTCTCGCGTCCTTTGCAGCATTATTATTTGCGGGTCTCTGCTAAGCACTGTCCCAGCTACTCGCATTATTTCTCGCCCTTCTCTAAGCCATGGCATCAAAAGCAGCAGTAGCCGCGGTTGTAAGTTTCGTTTTTTTCGTGCTCGGTCGCGCACTCATCCTCGTTTCCCCGCTGCAGGACTTCACCCGCATTTACTCAACACTTGGGCTCGGAAAAGGCATGAATTGCAGCTTATAAAGGTACAACTAGGCTGAAGGAGGTTTTGCATTTGTAGATACCATCGCCGCTCTGCAGGCTTTCCGCAAACGGCACGGGGATGCTCAACGCGTCCAGTCGCAATATGCATCTCAACCCACGACCGTTGACCTCGCACACTACCGCTCTGTCTTGAAAAACAAGGCAATCGTCGACGAGGCTGAGAAGTTGTTGAAAGAGTTCAAGGTTGTTACCTACGATGCAACTGCCCACATCAAGGCTATCGAGACTTTCGAGGCCAAAGCGGTACGACTTCCATGCGCTTAAGCTTGTGGTGCCGTAGCTAATTGTCTTTATCATCAATACAGGTTGAGAAAGCCCAAGCGACCGCTGCCCAGATCGACGTGGAACTCAAGGAGTTACAAGCAACTCTTGCTAACATCGAAGAGGCTCGTCCGTTCGAAGACTTGACGGTGCGTCTTCTCTTCTTGGTCTTTGAAATCCAGTTCTGATTTTGTCTGTTTGCTTGCTTAGGTGGAGGACGTCGGCAACGCCCACCCACGGATACTGGAAGCCGTCGAGACCATGGTCAAGAAAGGCAAATGGACTGTACCAGGTATGTTCATCAGCTTGTGTTATCTTTCGTTTCGCTTGAACAATTCTTCCAGGTTACAAGGAGAAGTTTGGCGACCTTTCGTTGATGTGAGCTATTGGTGTGACCTATATAGAACATTGCACCGCATCCCCTGTCCTAATTGCATCTTGAATCCTATATATGCGTGCTGGGCAAACTCGGATTGCCTTCCACAAAATTTAAGTAGTGCTTATCTAGACTTCTAGTTAAGAATTTAGAATTCCCTGAAGGTAGCCAAACGCTAAACAAAGTTAATTGGCTGACTATGCTACTTGTACTGATAGCTGCTAGCTCAGGTACGGGGAAAGTCAATAAGTAGTCTAGAGTTGTTTCTTCTGGGAAGCCGAATTCACCAATATTGGTCGAGACTCGGTAAAAACTCGTGGTGACGTAAGCACACATTTATGTCGGTGTGAAAGCATGTGACGCACTGCCTTCAAGCGCTTCCACATCCACTGCTGTCTGCCACCCTGTTTTGCGCCCGCATTGTTCAGACTCAAAGCTCGGAATTCCACAATGCCATCAAGGCCACCGTCTCCAACTTTAAGAATGGACTCTCTCGTGAACGGGACAGCATACTTTTCTGCACCTTTCGAACGCTTTATTCGAGACGAAACAGGCGCTTTTACCTTGCTAGGTAAGGCTTCTGCCCTATCGTCTTGTAGTGGCCACCCCGAACCCTAACCCGCTTTTACGATAGACACGATGGAGACATTCTTTGACTCTCGGCTGGACTTACTCCAGCGGCAGATCCAAAAGCACAGCGATAAACTGAAGTCGAAAGCTGAGGAAGCCTTGAAGAAACGCGTACAATCAGGTGATCTGCTGGCGGAGAATTTTGATCGCGAGGTCAAAAACTTCAAGCTGAAGGTACGTTCGGAGCTTGTGGCTTTAATCACGGTCTAACGCGTCGATTGCAGGTTTCGGGCCGTATGCAAGCTCTTGTGGAATCATGGCATTCCGCAAAGGTAGTGAGGACCCGTGATAAAGTGTCGTTTTTCTTTAGTGTCATGTCCCTCCTCGTGTCGGCACTGCTCTTTGGGTTGGCACCACAGTACGCAGCCTTAGGAGTTCCTCACGTTTGGTGATAACTGATGTCCTGTATACAGATGGATCCACATCGCATACACAGTGCAAGGCCTATATCTCCTTCCTCTCCGTGCCTACCATTACAAGAAGCGGTCATGGCATTATTTCCTTTTCGACCTCTGCTATTATGCCACCATTCTCAACTTTATCTACATATGGTTCTTCCCATCAAATACTGCGCTGTTCATGGCTTGTTACAGTTTGTCACACGGCTCGCTCGCTAGTGCTGTTATCACTTGGAGAAACAGCCTTGTTTTTCATGACACGGATAAAGTCACGTCATTGTTCGTGCATATATACGCGCCTTTCACATTCACAGTGATCCGGTCGGTTATAGTTTTAAGCTTCTTTGTACAAATTATTCATCACTGTGGACAGGCACTTCTATCCGAATGCAGAAGACAGATTCCCCGCGTTGAAGGCACTCCCGTACCTCGATCCAGTCCGCGCTCTCCTCGTGAGCGGTGCTATATGTAAGCATCACGTTGATGATCTTGACAACTGAACATGACTGGTCATCTAGATATCACCTGGCAGGTGATGTACTGGAAATTTGTACTGGTAGATCGTCGAAGCAAGATTGCATCTGGCCAGCGAACGACGTCGTTTTCTTTCCTTTTGAATGACAAGCGTGGTGCCATTGGGCGAGCTTTGTCGACAGTTCCTCCACAGTACCGTGAAGTTTCGTTCATGGCTGGACAACTTGGTACGTAAAGTCTAACGCCGACTTAGCGATGCTAATTTTCCTTCAGTATACTCTCTCCTTACAGAACTCCCTGCGGTGTTCTTGTTGTATGATAGCCCTGTGTGGAGTGGAGCATTCCTTATGTTCATATTCTCTGTGAGCGTCTGGAACGGTGGCGGATTCTACATTGAAGTATTCGGTCGCAAGTAAGCACCCTCAGCTCTGAGTCCCCTGCACAAGAACCTAACTTCTCTCCCTCGAAGGTTCGAACGCGAATTAGAGGCACTCCGAAAGGAGCTTGCGGACAGTAGTAATAATAATAATGGCAGTCGCTCTGGCAGATCAAGTCCCACATTTACAGATGGTGAATCACTTGCCGGGACGCCATTACTAATGGTCAAGCCGTTACCAGCCACCTCCCTCGACGAACTGCTCGCAGAAGCCGAATCCTCTGACAAGGATAAGGAACAATAGGCATAATGCCAACGGTTGCCCAGTCTTTCTTGTATCTCTCGGTGTTCGTAAACGCGTTGGAACGCCACCTATCGCAAATTGGTTCTGCTTCTTAATATATACCCCAGTTATTTATCACGAGTTGTATTATACTTACATACATGCGCTTTCGTTGTTATTCTGTCTGGCGTCTAATTCGTACTTTGTTGTTCGTTGTCGCTACTAGAAACAAAGTTCTCCCATTGGGCTCCACTTCGAATCCACCCTGAAAAAGATCGACCTTCCCCTAGCAAACAGCTTTTTGCTATCTGGTACTGGGTCATGCTCTCCTTTGTTTCATGGTATGTACTACATAACAAGTTTGTGAGTGCTAGTGATTACCCCCTCGTTATCTTGAATCCTTACCTTTCAGATGACACGCTCTCTGTGTTCCTCGTCTTTCTGTACAAGTGAAACAAGGAGACTTTCGAGAGCCTGGGCCTTTGAATTGCAACATTGCATAAGACAGCTTGTGGAGGAAGTCAATCAATCGCTTACCAAAAAATCGTCTTGTAGCGATATTTTGGAGAGACGCCTCGTTTGAGGCCGTTTATCAGTACCTCATGAGGTGACGTAGAGTCTGCGACCCAAGTTAAAGCTGAGAATAGACCAGTTGAGAGAGACAAAAGAATGTATGCATGGATATATATATACACTCATTGCACGATCTTTGAGCAAAAGAAGAATGCTCTTGCGCAGACCTTGAATGAACGAACGCAACCGACGTAAACTGGACTTCCGGTCGGCTCAATTTGTATCCCTCAGGAAGGCCTGTGTAAGATATGTAAGTATCACTATGATCGAATAACATGTATACCAGAAACTTCTTGCAGACGCCCCCAGAACGCTCGTTCGCAATCGGACTTCACGATGTCGTGCAGATCTGGCGGGACTTCCCCGATGATGATCTTTGTCAAATAGATCGGGTGAAAAAAGGCAGAGCCCAGAGCCCCTTGTATCCCAAGTACGTTCCAGCGTGCTATTTTGTCACTGCAAGACAACGACAATGTCTGAGGAGAGTCAGCACGCCCGGGCTTGGTACGTAGAACGCCAAAAAGGGAGTAATTATCCCTCCCTCTGGACGCGACATTGGATGCCAAAGGAGGAAAAATTGCAGAGTCCTTCAGTGCTGCCATTTCCTCATCTTGGAATGTAGCAAGGAACCGCATAGAAGCGTCTCCGCCTTGAGATCGATCGGTTGAAATGAGACACGTGCAACATACAAGGCTAGTGCTTCTCACAAGGAGGTGTTGATATGTACATGATCATGTGGACGCCGTCTCTTAGACGATAGCGATCATCTGCCGTTTTCAATATCCACACAGAATGCCTATGCGATCCATCAGAGGCCGCCCTACCGATCTCCTCGATCAACCAGCGAATGGCACAGCGACGAGCGAGAACTTCTGCATGACTATCGTGCACAGCTTCGCCCTGCAGGGGAAGCTTGTCCTTTGGAAGACACTTGCATCCGGTAGCTAATCCAATGATCTTTGGCTGAATTGTTGAAGGATCAGACGAAATCAAGGCGATTGCAGCTAGAATTGTGAAGGTTCCAGTTGGTAGCTTGAGATTCAGGGAAGCATATTGCTTCTGCACTGCATGAACGAGGGTTGTATCCTCATCTGAATACATGCAGAGATTGCCGTGGTTCTTATCAGAAATCGATGATGAGATGAAATCATTCTTACTACAAACAAACACAAATAAGCCGTAACCCGCATCGGTAGCTTTAGGGATGACAGCCTATGACAAGCCCTCAGCCCCACGGGCACAAGCCACTTGGCCGAATTCGAAGGAAATGACGATGCAAGTCCCACCTATCTACACCATAGAGCACCACAGTGGAGCTCTTGAATGATACTTAACAGCTACATTATTCCAAAAGCCCCAAGAATAAACCCTACTTGCCATACTTTGATCGCTTGCAATCAATATGAATCCTTTCCGTAGAAACCAGCATCACCATGAACGGAATCGCACGTCCACTCGCCGCAGATTCCGCTTCTTTAGTAAAGACAAAAACAGAGTCGCTGGAGGATACAGTGAGTTTGTCACGTAGGCAATTACCGATGTGCCGAGCTTAATGTGCCCGTGACCCTTCTACAGAAGCGGCACTTTCCAATCCCAGGACAACCAGACAAGGCAGGAAGCATGCGAAGCAGGAGCTTCGTGCTATGGTTAGTCTACGTGTCCTCATTTCCGTTGCTTGTTGTCATAACCTGTGATAGGGAAGGGACAGGGAAACCCACTTGCCTTTCATGACTAAAGTGAAACGTGCCCTTGGTATTCGCAGCTCGCCTCGTCAAAACCGAGAGTCCAGCAGGAGGCAGGGGCGGCGATCGGCACTTCTGTAGCTGCAAATACAATGCGTTGCATTTGGTGGTGTTTATAGTGTATGGCATGTATTCCCTTCCAATACATGGGCGACAGCTCGTAAAAGTTCGTAAGATTCGTGACGTAATATGATACACACATGATTTTATCTCCTGTACAACTGAGCAGGGCTTGGAGGGCGCAGAGATGATGAGGCATCCACGAGTGTAGCTGCAGTATGAATAGATTATCAAAGACTTGAAAGATATATAATAAAGTACGCTGAGAGGTTCTCGTTCCAGGCGACTACGCACAGGACAGGGTATCGCTCAGTTTGTCGACATCTTGAGATGCCATGTGCCCATGCTGACTTCTTCCATGTGTGATAGCTCGATACGATCCCATGGTATGGGAATGATGTTGGCCTATGTGCCATAGTGCATGAGAAATCTCTATATCGAGTATATGCCACTGATTAATCACCTGAAGGTAATGTGAAACCGCACGCCCGATTCTGCGCGTCAACGATTGAAGGTCGAACGAGTCCCCCATATCCATCAACAGGGATCTCATAATTGAGTGGCGAATAGCCAGGCCACTTTAAGATGATAATTAAACCTTTGGCCGGAGAACAGACTCATACTGTACTCACCGAGATCTTCACATAGATCTTGCCTCGGTGATCGACACCGAGATCATTGAAGGTGTACGAATCATATCCAGCCAATCGAACGTTGGCTTGTGCTTCACCAAGGGTGATTCCGCCCCGGAAGGCTCCCTTTCGCTTGAACTTAACTTGAGGGGGGCTATTTCTGCGGAAGGGATCCCCGAATGCTGGTGGTCTTGAATAAGATAATGATGACGCCCGATGTGGTCTTCCCAGTGCTAAGGGTTGTACTAGAGGGGGATAGAGGCCGGCACTTCCACCACGGTAGTCCATATCATCATACGCTGGTGAAGATCAGAGGCTGCCTGAATGCACCCAGCAGTCCAGCACTTACGAAGATAATGCGAGCTGTGATTGGGTGTCCGGTACATGCTACGGGGTGTGCCGGGGTACAATGGCCCATAGGAAGAGTAACGCTTTCACAATCGAACATTAGCAATTGATGATGAACATATATAGAGAGTGTGGCACCTCTCCATGCATCATTGGCTCACTGTACGATGTGCCCAGCCGTTGATCATGATATGGGTAGCCACCCATTGGAGTGGAGGATCTGTATCCAAACGAATGTTTGCGAGGACGGCTGAAGGAATCGTAGTTGTCGTAGGGATCATAGGCGTCGTATGGGGAGTATGCCATGTTTTGGAACAATGATGGGAAAGTGAAAAGTCTCTGTGAACAAAATGTGGGAGTCTTTTATACTGGTGGAGTGGCTTTAAGTAGTGTCGTAAACCTTGTGCACCATAACCTCGAGGGTGGTGGGAAGATAGGAACTGTGGTCCGGATCGGAATGGCATAAATCAAACTTGGTTGTGGTCGAACGTACAAAGACCCGGCCGCGGCATCGAAAGTCCAGTGTACCTGGCCTCGTGCATGACCGAAAACGAGGGTACCGATAGTTCAGATCACCACCGAAGATGCAAGCTGAGATGAAAATCTGGGGTTGGCTTTGATCCAATTCAGTTGGGAGCCATGATGGAGCCATGACGCTACAGCACTGAAGGTGCCTTCAGTAACCTCCAAACTGCCCATAGATTCCAACGAGCCTCGAGTTCAACACATGGTTCAGTTTTGATGGTGGCAGATCCTGTACGACGCTATGCTCTTCAATTCCTCAAGGTAAGAGTAGCATTGGCTAGTTAAGGCTGTTGGGCTAGTTCAGCACGGTGTAGGGATGTTCCCTGTTCAGGCGCTCTGCAAGGTCTAGGCAAGCTATGTACTCTGTGTAGACGGCGAGCAGATTCTTTGCGGAATGTCTCGGAATGTTTAAGAACTTAGATTGGGAAATTGGAAATGTCATAAGACTGCTCAGCGCGGCTGGTTCCGGCCGGGTTTATCCAGCTTGCTGGTACAAGTTCAACTTTCGTGACGAGCTGATCTTGCAACCGAATCAACGGCGGAATCAACGCAAATTTAACGGAAGCTACGTGACACACAAAATCCACCAATACGGCCAACACAACAGCCTTATAATTATGGGATAGTAATAATAGACTCCGAGTCAGCCAGATTTCGAACATTCGAGTCTGGTCCATCCACTATAGCATCAAAAGGATGCCTCAACTTAGGCTCTTTGCCTTTCATTTTGGCACGGGGCGTGTGACATAGTTTCTCCTGGTAGACCAATAAAGGATCGTGACCCCGTTCGTCGTGTTAAAGCAGCCTGAGAACATAAAACACGGAGAGCTGTCCTTTGGGAGGAATCAGAACGAGTGAAGTGGCTTGATTAGAATTTTGGTTGAGTTATGCCGTACAAGGCACACATTATCTCTATCACTGAGGAGCCTCATCGGAAGAATTAGACATTGGCACTAGACAAGGAAAATGTGCACCGATCATTCGCACATATCCACTGCAGCCTGCGCCCGCTTGATGATGGCGTGAGTACGAGTAGTACTATACATGGTGGTATAGTTGCCCAGTACACACTGCTGCGCAGGGAGGCCATATAACCCGGAACGTACCACAATTTGGCTGTCTTTGTCTGCTGCTGATCTTTGTGATCAACTGATTGATAAAAAAAAGTTTGCCATCATTCCCACCAGCTTCCACTGCATCCGAGGCGCCTAAAGGCGGCCTTTGGGTGCCCTGGTGGAAGAACAGGCCCGGCACGACGCGTTCCGACGAAGGATAGGTGATGGGCCAGTGGCCACCTGGACCGTCAACCGAGGTGCCAGCAGCAGAGTATTAAAGTTGTGAGTAATTAGCATTACTACTGATAATCAAAATCAATTATTACCATTCACCAGTCCTTTGAGCGATGGCGCGTGGCGCTCCAAGCTGTGGGTGGTTTGACCAAGGACAGCAAGCCCGTATGCCTATGGTACTAGAATCAGTCCCAACCCCAGGAACCCACCTTCCGCGTCAACAGTCCATCCAGCACTCCGATGCGCCACGTCAGACCCGAATCAACCAAAGCCTGATGTTGTTATACCTGTGAGTGACCATGTGATATTCTCATCTGCATCCCTGAGTGTGCTTGCGGGCTGCACGAATAATTCAAGTCCCGTCAGATGAATCAGACATCTGTTTTTAGCATCGCGAGATCATAGGTTCCAGAGATTTTCATGATATCTAGCAGGTGATGTCATCCGGTATGCTTTTCGTAGTTGCAGAACGAGTTGACGTAGCTCACATTATAGAAGTAAAAGCCAACTTCGCGTGCATATACAAGCGTTTTGTCAAATGATACCAGCTCAAGCGAGTTCCCACTCTTCCCCATCATCCTTCTTGAAGAGTTCCTTTATATTCTCGCAATGACCTTCATTGTCCAGTAAGGGTGTCACCACCCCGAATCCGCTCGCGAGGTCACTGAACTTCAACCCTAACTCAGGGTTTTTTGAAACGATCAAATGGCCGCTGCGAGAGACTCTGATGGATAGATTGGTGGAAGTCAAAGTGATAACGATCTCATCAGAGCCAATCATGATGGTTCCTGTAGTGTCCTTGCGCTCGCTGAAAAGGCGGACGCGGAAGCGTGTCCGTTCAGTACGCGACACATAGACCTTGGAGTTAGGCGTGACGTTGCCTGTTGACGATCCAGGACAGTACCAGTACTCGTTAGGAGAGACTCTGGAGCGGATGAAAAATCTTCAAGCACGGTCGTTGTGAGCTAGGTATAAACGAACCTGCGACGAAGTGACTCACGACTTCCCGCTAACATGATCCACGAAATCTAGAACCGGAATGACGCTCAATCCGCCACTTATCGCCAGAAGCGTGAAAAACACTTTGCCAGAGAAACTAGACGCAACTTGGGCGTCAGTGGTGGAGGTGGCGGCGTTGGCTTTGTTGGCGTCGTGGGTAAAGAACTGGGGGGCTACACGCCTGACACTGTCCGAGTACTTCGTATTGGCGGAAGTGGACACGGCACGCCACCACTCATCGGCAACTGCACGACTGACGAAGACAGCAATGTATCGACAAGAGCCACTGATCTAGACGAAGATTGAGCGCGGTATCACAGACATCAAAGAGTGAATTTTGCACGTACATCATCAATGTACGCATAGTAAACCATGACCTTGCTTTAGGAGAAATGATTTGTCGGTTGTGTTGGGGTTACGATCACATACTGGCATACTGTGATATAGGGAGAGGTTGTTTGGTGGGGTTGATTTCAACAAGTTGCGGACAGCGAGTCAGTTCGCGGCTGCAATATTGCCGGAGATATAGCATGGAACATTGAGGAGGATGGTGGTGAGGGATTAAAATCTAGAGGGATGAAGCATTAGTTGTTGATTTTCTTTCGATCTTCCAATCAAGTATCTGGATCCCTGGTGAGTCGCTGTAAGGAGAGAGACGCTTGTGCAAAAATCCTCAACCATATGGATTATTCTTGCAGCTGTACGAATTATCATGCCAAGGCTGAAGACGGTCTTGGCAGCAACGTCTGATGACAGGCAGCTCACCTGAAGCCCAAATCATTTGATCAGAATATCTCGGACGTCCAAAAGAATTAGTGGAATTGACGAGATTGGCAATGGGAAAACTCACGTGTCTGCAAAAGCGACTTTGAATGACCTGCGGAACCGGCTTCACATGTTTGGTGATAATCGATAAGGATTCAATCAGCTCTTAACGTGTCTGATCCAAAACGTCGGGGTGCTGCGCATAGATCTTATCGATCGGAGATAATAGTGCGTGAGCACCAGAGACGCACCATCCTGCTCCCCCTTATCATCCCAGGGCCAGTACACCTCTTCCGTTCTCAAAGGAAATGCTCAGGACGCGGAAAATTCCAAGGAAGCTAAAGCATCGATGAGAGACTGAAATGTTCATCATGATCTGTTTCAGAAGTGTGTCAGAGGGATGCCTCGAGGTTCTTGTCGGGGGCCGCGAGGCTAGAGCAGATCAAGACATCTTCATTGAAAGTTCAGAGCTAATTGTCTCCAACAAGCCTGAGGCAAACATGCTGATGGTGGCGGTTCCACCTGTGCGCAACAATATGTCGATAGACGCGCTGTCAAGCGCCGGAGATTCATTATGGTGACGTGGACACTGGACCTGGATAGGTTTCGCAACGTGAAAAATGGAGCGAGATGCCGCGTTTTCGTGAAATAAAACGATGCTTGTCGGATCCTGTCGAATATAAAAAGACCGAGTCAAACGTAGCTAGTCTCTCGCAGCCAGACGTTAAACCTTGAGCTTGAAAGAAGGAAGGCAGTGCTTGGTTAAAGGCTTTAAGCGTTGCGGATTCCTTGATGGACTGACACGTGATCCGTGGCACAGTTTGCCGGCAACTTCCATATACCACGTGACCACATCATGTTGACAACGCCACAAGGCAGGTCTCAATGATATTCTTAGTTTTCTGAGTGAGTTGCGCACTTTCAGAGACTAATTTCGTTGCTTGCAGCGCTCAACTCGCATCAATAAAGCGCCGGTCCAAACAAGATACACGCTAATCAAGGCAATTGCCCGATCCCGCTACAATGATCATGACCAAGGTTTCAGCCGGGGAAGGCGGCACCCCACGAGTGCCATGATAAAGATGGACTCCACCAAATATACGGGTTCAAACTGGTGGTGTTGCTAGTGGGCGCTGCGCCGCTGCGGCCTTCAAGTTCTTCCCCACTAGTATGCATACTAGCCCGAAAACCGTAGAAGGGAAGTCATTCCCTCTTTATCATGCCCCTAACCGATTGCTGGTCACAGTCCGCGGCACTTGTCTTCGCACCTCAGAATTGCCCACACATGCCGTCAACGCTTAGCATAGGCAGTCATGTCATTGTTTGCGGAATAATTGCAGACGACAACTGAGAGGAGATTCTCACAGAAGTATTAGGTGAGTTGCCGTAGTCACTCGGGCTCATCCACCGCAGCATCAAGAATAATTCAGCTACGAATTTCCAGTATACAGTCTTTGTGGCGGTTCAATCCTATAAGCTTATATTAAGAAAGCTATAGATATGCGCCAGTCTCGGAAACAGGGCAGTGAAGCTCCACCTCTGGACTGTGCTCAAGGCCGCATGCGATTAATCCAATTGTTTGTCATTCTGTCCCGGAGATCTCAGCGGAAGCCTGGAGGGTACAGTGATGAGCCCTTCACACGATGACACTTCCTGTGCAGTCGTTATGAATCTGATTCCAAAGACGGTCTACTATCAAGCTACATGCGTTGCGTGCGAACTTCTAGCTGACCATCCAGTTGGGGGAACCACCGCAGTCTAATTTCAACGGTTGCTCTATGTACTTGGCTCATATGTACGTATTGACATTTATGAGCAGGTGCCAATGGCTTCCTTGCCATAAAACTGCTGTTCATCTTGTGGCCTGATGTTAAATTTATGACTGAGCCTCACGTTTACACAGACTGTCCATCATTGTCCTGAGATTGATTATTTGGCTAGAGTCTGGGAAGCAGGGACACTTTTCCTTCTCTTTGAACTGACTTCATTGCCTAGAATAATGCAACGTATTCCCGGGCCAGACAATAGCTATAGTTGGTTCAGGACCCGAGTCCGCACATTAAAAGCATGATATTCTCGTGCAAGTTGTTTTAATCTCCCGGCAGGCACACACTAATAGAAAGACAATTGTAGTCGTTCCGTCTTAATCAACGCGCCGATGTTATTATGTACAGATTTTAGTCAACGCCAACGTTCTTGTAGAAGGAACGTGATGATAAGTACCTCATGCCACCTATTAGATTGCGAGAAAATCTACATCATGAGATCGTAAAATAGAGTGTCCATGATCATGAATATATCGATGAAAGTGTGAGTATGCTATATGGGTGAGTGCGAGAAAATTTTGGTCTAAACTGCTAGCCAACGAAGTTATGAGTCTCTCTGCTTGTCGTTGCGATGCTGGTAATAAACTCATACCTCCGGGCTCAAGCTATGGGTTACTTTCCAAAGCCAATACCTCAAATATTGCGTCCCAGTCAAGTATATCTGAGGGTGAAAACGCAATCGCTGGAGGTAAATGAGGTGCGGGCGTCGTAGGTTCAGTTGGTGCAATGTGTGGGAACTCTGTCAGGGATAGCGGAAGGACGGGCTCCTCAAGGGAAATGGGGAGTGATAGTGATGTATTGACAGAAAGTGTGGGTCGCACGGGAGAATTGGGAGAATGTGGACAGGAGGGAGGTCGTGGACCTGATGGTTTTCGCCGTTGAGAGCGACATCTATGTCTGCGCGATGACATTTGATCGCATGGGGAACTCTGTGTATCATCAATACATGACGATGAGCTGGACAAGGATTCGGAAGTGCTACTGGACTGATTGGATGTGCCAGAGTCGCTAGAAGTGCGGGAGCATATTGTTGATGCTCTGGACAGGTCGGCCTGCCGACGTGTGCATGACCAGCTCCCTTTAATCTCTTCTCTTATTATCCCCGATTGAAGCCAGCTGCATGGGCGCGGTCCCTGTAACCTAGAGGTCCTCCGCCGAGAAAATACAGGGAGAGGTGCGAGATCGTCTGCATGAGGTGACTGCATATTTACGAATTTCATGGAAGCGGGGAGTGAAGGTAATCGGAGCGCTATATAGCTCTATCAAAAGAGGTCGTGAGCATCAATAATTGATTAAGCCAAGCCAAGCTTTCACACAAGGCTAAGGAAACGCATCTTGCCGAAGTGACTCCCAAATTGTTTAGATGCGGCACTGTCGTAACACCGACTTGTGATCATAGGATTATACATAATCGCATGGCTTCGTGCTCAGCGCACTGGTTCCTTGATGACGGTCGTGTGTGTAGATTGCCAACTTTGGTCAAGTCCGGTCATCCAAGTGGATAACGAGCTGATGCAACGTTGCACTTTGTGGAGTTGAAGGAAGAGGTTTATGATCAGCTGCTGCATGACGGTGTCCCGTAGACCAAGTTCAGAGGAGACTCCAAGTCAATTTTCCGAAAACAGCGGGACCGCCGGAAGCCAAATCAGGACTGACACTTATCAGATATCCTACTTGCATAGTCCAACTCACAGTCGAATATCTAAAACGGTCCATCACATCAGCCTCAGTCATGATGGCTATAACCCAACCCACATCATTACCATTCGATAATCCACCTGAACCAGTAGTGAGCTTAAACGAGATTGCTCTGGACGAGGCCCTCGACGCTTTAGATCCCTTGCGACATCTCAGGACCGACTCGGACGCCAGCGACTTCGCTCGAGCTGACGAAGATACTGTTGCCATCGTACCTTTGCAGCCGCGATCTATCCTCGGTGAGACGATCAGATTGACATTTCCCGTGGACTTCCCGCTTGTATCGATCTCACTCAAGGTTGATGCATCTCACGGCTGTGGTGGCATTGCTTGGCCAGCTGGTGAGGTGGGTTCTTATCTCTTGCATGCTAGAGCAAGACATCTGATGGAATTCAGGTCCTGTCGAATTACATCGCATTTCGAGGCATCGGCTATCTTCAAGGCAAGAATATTGTCGAACTTGGGAGTGGGACGGGACTGGTCGGTCTTGTGGCAGGCGCACTCGGTGGTACAGTCTGGATCACTGATCAAGCGTTCGTCCCTTATTGTTTATCTCCGCTGTTCAAGTGGATCAATAATCCCTCCAGCCCATTGCTGGATATCATGCAACAAAATGTGACGTTGAACAATTTGCAGTCCTGTGTCTCTGTGCGCGAATTCAATTGGTAAGATGATGATCTTAACTGTTTTAGAGGCTGTGCCACATTGACTTCGTACAGGGGAGAGACACCGCCATCGGACATACCTCCTCCTGAGCTGATCCTCGCAGCAGATTGTGTCTACTTCGAGCCTGCTTTCCCTCTTTTGGTCCAGACCTTATCAGAGATGGCCGTCAGTGGCAGTACAGAAATTTTGTTCTGTTACAAAAAGCGACGTAAGGTGAGTATCAGATCTATACTTTGATGGATTGTCCGTACCAGCACTGCCCTGTAGGCGGACAAACGGTTCTTCACGATGTTGAAGAAGAAATTTAGTTGGGCAGAGGTATGAATTTTCTTTGGCTTCTCGAATCTAACAACAGGTCGATAACAAGTGTTCGTAAGGTGGAAGACGACCCAAATCGCGGAATCTACAAATCGCGAAGCCATTTCGCTTCTAACTCTTACAAAGCGGCCATGAGGCTCGTCAAGTGACCTCTTCACCACTATTCTGGGCTGAAGCCATATCAATGCCCTGTTGCTTCTCAAGAGATGAGGTACAACAAGCGCTTCAATGTAGACTTCTATGGCAGTGCAGCATGCGTGACTTGAGAGGGGATCGTTCTCGGTAATGATGTCCCGTGTATTGTTCTATGGCTTAAATGAAATAACATGCCATCAGCACCTTGTATACGTATGTACCACACAACCGGGTATGTAATTGGTGTCCGAACAAGAACTATCCGCCCAAGTTATGATTCTGATGAGGGTGGGATGGTCTTGACCTGGAGGATCATGTGTCAGTAAACCTCTGGTAATGACAGCGACGCCTGACCTGTAACCCATGAATTCCTTCAATTTCTTGTTTCAGTACTCGTGTTACAAGTCTATGTTGGTTCAAGGTTGAAAGGCCTTTGAAAGCCTCACTTGCTATCTTGATGGCATAGAAGTCGCCACAGCCTCCTGATATATAACAGTATCAGTCAGGTCTACAAATCTAATCGGGGGTTGTGTGAGTGGAAAAAGAGTCCCACCTGAGATGTCCTGCACGGCTAGTTCAGTTGGCAAAAATTTGTCCGTACAATTTCTCATATATCAGCTTCTCTCCCTCAGAAAGGTTGGCTGGAGGAGTCAGATCGGGCTTGGTTGAAAACCTTCGGAGGGCTCGCGACGCTGCCAGTCCCCTCCTTAAGGTTAACATGGTAGTGGTGTGGGCGGAAGGACAGTGAACATGTTGTGGCTGTGCACAAATTCAATCCCGAGTCCTGTTGGAGTTACTAGTAGGTCAGTACCACAAACGACATTGAACATTCGCATTGACCAGTCCAGGTACTGGGCTTGAGGGACCCTCCTATGCAGCTGAGCTTCGTAAACGCTTTACTGCGTCCAAGGGCCCATCTTAGCTTACGAGCTGCGCGCACATTTTCAACTGCTTCAGTCAATTTCTCCAGAGGAACGGTGCTCAAGTCATGCGTTGCTTCTGAAGTCACAAGTTCACCTCTCCGGAATCCGTGGCTCTACCGGAGGTGCTATTCCGTTATTGCGCAGCGGAAGCCAACTGTCCTTGATTCCCTTGAGCCTCGATTCTTCTCTGCAAATGCCTTTCATGGTGCTGCACAGACATCACAATTACCCGTGCTTGCTCCACCAGCAGTTGGGCGCTGGCTCTTACTCTCATCAGCAATGGTTTTTGCGGTGATAGTGGTGGGAGGAGTAACGCGTCTCACCGAATCAGGGCTGAGCATCACAGAATGGAAGCCCATCACGGGCATCATTCCACCTATGAATGTGGAGGACTGGAGCGCTGAATTCGAGAAGTACAAGGCTACTCCTGAATTTAAACTGTAAGCATCCTTTTTGCGTCTGCTCCTTGGATCATCCCGTGAACGCGCCACAGTCTCAATCACTCCATTACCCTCGATGAATTCAAGAACATTTTTTACATGGAATGGAGTCACCGCGTACTTGGGCGCCTTATTGGCATTACATTTGTGATCCCTCTGGTTTACTTTGGTCTCCGGAAAAAGCTCACTACCTCGATGCCTACCCAACTGACGGGAATGGCACTACTCATCGGCTTTCAGGGCTTCCTTGGATGGTATATGGTAAAATCAGGCTTGGAAGATTCCATCATGGACACGCCGGGCGCAGTACCCCGTGTCTCTCAGTACCGCCTGGCAGCTCATCTTGGAACGGCTGTAGTGCTGTACGCAGGGATGCTCGGAACTGGGTTGGCGGCGATTAAAGATTGGAGATACGCCAGAGGTGGCTCGTGGAGCGGGTCCAGCACTATGAATTGGAAGGTGGTGCTTTCAAATCCTATTGTGAAAAGGTTTTCTCGATTGTCCAAGGGACTGAGTGCACTAGGTCTTCTTGACTGCATTATCAGGTTTGTTCATTTCGGCTGTCATTTCAGTATATTTACAGTCGATGTGCAGGCGCGTTCGTTGCTGGGCTGGATGCCGGTCTGTTATACAACGAATTTCCGCTCATGGGGGGCCGACTTGCACCCCCCATGGATGACTTATTCTCGTCCGCCTATGCAAAGAATACCGATGGATCTGACATGTGGTGGAGAAACATCTTTGAGAATCCCACTACTGTCCAGTTCGATCATCGAGTTCTTGTATGTATCGTTCTTTCCTATATTGTATTCTTCTAAGTGTTCGATTACAGGCGATGACTACGTATCTCAGTACTTGTCTGCTCTTCGCTTACAGTCGGCGACCCGCCATCCGTGCCCTGTTGCCACCATTAGCTCGCAAATCTGTCACGGCAGCCTTTGCCATGGCAAATGTACAGGTTCTTCTGGGTCTTGCAACAGTTATTATACCTTGTCCCTGTGCCCATTGCAGCTGCTCATCAGGCGGGAAGCATTGCTCTCCTGAGCACGATGGTGCACTTGCTAGTGTCATTGCGTAGGCCAGGCTTAGCTGCACAAGTGTGGAGGAAAGCTGGGATGCAAGCAAAGAGTCCTGGCCTGTAAGACACATGACCTGACATTGTAGAACTACACATCACCACTCGCTTATCATTATTTGCCAAACCACGACTTCTGTATCTTCATGACAGTCGTTGGGTCTTTCGAACTCAACTTTTGTGATTGAAGAAATAGAAAGGCGGCTGTTATTATATCTTAGTTTATCCTGACATCTGTACGTCCTCATCAGCAGTAGGCGCTGGTGCTGCATCAGGTACGGATGCAGGTGCAGGTGCGGGTGCTTCCTCCTTCTTCTCCATACTCTCAAGGTATACTTCTACTTTGTCACCCTCTAAGATGCGGAAGCTGCCTGGCGGCGAAATGGGCTTTTCATGTTGACCCATGGGTCCGATGATGCCTACTGACGTGTTATTCACGTTAAGCTCCTTGTCCTGCTGGAGGGTCTCACGGAGGGCATGGAGACCATGTCGAATGAGGTCCTCGAGGTTGCCTGCAACAACTTCAATGGCATGAACACGATGTAAGACGGATGCAGCACATACAATCTGCGAAACTTTCATAATGCTTCTCCAAGTAGGTTTTTGCGCTCTGACTGCGAGCGCCGATCGACATGGCGTAATACTCATACGAGTTTCCAGATGGCGAGAACTCAAACAGATGAGGTCCTGATTGATCTTGGCCAATAACGAGGAAACCGACTCCGTATGGTCTGCGACCGTACTCCTGCGTGTTCACTTGCGCCTCTACAAGCAACAACATGAGCATCAGCCCACACACGAGATTCTCGAGCACATACTATCAGCGATGGAAGAGACGAGACGATTCACTGGCATAGGTCTGTTGAATATCATACGTTCTCCCATTGCTTGCTGTCGCATAAAGTTGCTGCAGTCAAGTCAGAAAGCATGTTGTACACCGTAAAACTCGATAAACACCTGAGCACTCGTGCGTCTGAAGTAAGACCAGCAATGGCAATGCCGACGTGATCATCTATGCGGAACATCTTTTGCTGGTATGAAGCGAGTTCTCCTGTGGAACGCTGTATGGACTCTTTGTGAAGAGTCGTCATGAAGTAGTTAGCATCTACTGACCTTGAGAGCAAGAAGGATCGCATGAGTCTTCGATCGCAGGCCCACTGCGGCCGATCCCTGCTTCACGGCTTCGAGTGCGTACTCGACTTGGTGGAGACGACCTTGTGGCGAGAAGACGGTGTTATCAGAGTCATATGTGTTCCGAAACTAGGAACTCTTTCAGCAACAAATCGCGGAGAGCATAGACCTTGCACGTACCATGGTGGGGGTAGACGAAGCAAAATGATATTGGATGCTTTACGCGGTCGTTTGTAGGTGACGCGTTCAAGGTCAAGTATCGGATATCGGATGTCACGCCCCATATCAGGATTCAGATCGTGGTTAGGGTTTATTTCTCATACTGCAGTCACATCAATGTCAGATGCCAAATCGCAGCGGTGCACCACACCAGATCAAAGGCCAAAACTCCCTAGGTGTCATGTACACACTGTGGGAGTTGGGGATGTATCATGTTTAAATATCCCGCTTGGCCAGAAGGTTAGTGATGGACATGCAGCCAACCATTTATTAAACTAAAGAGATCAGCAGAATTTGAAATCCCAAGAACCCAAGTAAGCCAGCGTGCTTACAGTTGGGAAATTTCGAACCTACACACTGTACGTGAGCACATGCACCATCCGAGAACTTCGAGTCGGACAAGGTTGCAACGACAAGAGCGTTTGATGCAAAAGATCAATGACTAGTTAATGAAAGACAACATAATCACGTCTCCGGAAGTCACGGAACAAAAGAAAATGTTCTACATCTCAACTACACCACCAACAGAGATGATCCAGTTCAGAGACACCCCTTAAAAGAGTCACTCTGCGAGTCGGGAATACGCTTACTTAAGTGTCCAAATAAACCGAGGTCGAGACTTCGACTCAACCATTTCCACCACCGTCTGCACCTACTCCCCGCACAGCTGCTTTGCGACTCCTGCCTTTGCGCACACGGGTGTGTGCACGTGTCAGATGAGTACCTTGATCCCGCGGAGGTGTGAAACCAAGGAAGCTCTTTCGATATGCATCAGGGGAACGCTGGCTGCCGGGAGACTGGATATCTGAATAGGGTAGAACTGCCTCTTGGCCAACATTATATTGTTGCGTGTTAGCGTCTGCATATGCGATGGGCATAGGTGCCTCATATGCAGTGATCCCTAGTTCCCGACAGTAATATTGAACTGCTGCGTGGAATGCGGTTCTACGCGTGTTCCGGAGGCCCCAGTCTCTGAAGGAAATCATCAACAAAACACACTCAATCTACATTCTCCGCAACTTACTGCCACGTTCTGAAAAAAACTGAATCAGCTTCTGTGCTTCTCTCATAAATGGAAAACAAACATACGAGTTGTGCGAGATACCAATGGTACATTCCAGATAACGCTGGTAACTGATGTTTTGCAATACGACCGATGTGGATGGCTGAAACCACCTATTCTCCTCGGTGGAAAGCCACGTGTTCAGTTTTTCCTCAAGCTCGTCTAGTTTTTCTTGTGGTGTGCGCCAAGCAACTTGGATGGTACAAGACTCCGCCATTTTCTGCCAGGGTAATCAGTACAACACATTCAGAGAATGTGCAAAAGGATTGTACATCACTACGGCGAACGTTCGTGCTACAGCCATTGTCAGACATCATGTGGCACACAAGAACGCTCGATTACATACATGAACTTCGTGAATAATTGACTGTTGAAGTAATATGTTTCGGTGCCATCTGATCGAGTAAAAACTGTCTGATGAAGAAAGTATCAGGAAGACTGTACATTCATTCCAGGCAAATGCACAAACCGCAAACAAGTTCATCTTCTTCACAACTAGATTTTCGTCTAGAAATAAAGACGACATTAGCAACACCCAGGCTATGATCCAGTAGCTTACTATCGATGAAGCATCGATCGCCCGTATCAAAAGGACTATAAACGAGAGGATCAGCCTGACACTCAAGCGCATACAGCCACACGACTCACTGAGTTACAAACAAGAACATGATCGCATCGAAGACATTACTCGCAGAGTTCTTGAAGATGAAGCTGGCTGCGAGACCGAGGGAATATACACTCGTCAAGGACTGCGTCACATTGACACCGAAAATGCTCAACGAGATGAAGAACAAGACGACGAGAGCGAAGAGTAGCAAAATTTGATCGAGAGTCTTGAGGGCAGCGCCAACATCATGCATACTACGCCACAGGAACCGACGTTCCTTGTACACGCGAAGCAGCGACGACTTGATTTCAGACCGCGATATGTCACCATTGCCGTCCTTGTCAAAAACCCGGAAAGCGTCTTTAGCTTCATCCTTCGTAGCGAATGCGGGGTAGAAGTCTTCGGGCACGAGATAGGTATGTCGGCGGTCTTTGAAAGTCCTGTATATCGCCCTGGCAAGACGCTGACGTCCAAGTTAGGTCTAGCGTATACACAGAACAATTCCCCTACCTTAGCTTCGTGTGTTGAGCTCACACTGAAGATCAACGCTTCAAGCTCATCAGTGGCGCCCTTGATGTTCCGGGCATCGTGCAGTACAGCGGTCTTAAGCGCCTTCGCTGCTTGAACGACATAAGTGGGATCTTCGGTGTGTGGGTCAACAGAACGCGGGCCGGAAGGGGTAGGAGGATATTTGTGAGTCGTGTGCTTGTCAACTGGTGAATGAGTAGCTGGCGTTGTGGCGGCAGAGGCATATTGTTCTGGCGTAGTGGCAGAAGACTCGAAATCTTCCGAGGCTACAATGGTGGTCGCCTGGCGCTGCTTATGTTTCCCCTTTCCTTTCTTCTTCTTCAGCTTTGCTCCGTCCTCCATATCCGCTTCGTCACCTTCACTTAGTGCAGAACTCTCCGAGCGCAGTCTGTTACTGAGAACACTGTGATGTTCTTTGTCGCTGAACGGATTGAGCCCAGGTCAATGTCGCAAACATCGGATGGGAGCTATTGGACTTGTGACGCGGCGATGATTTGGGCTTGTAATTGCGAAGCGTTTCTATCACTTGCAGTGCCTTCTTAACTTCGTCCAGACGTTCCTTATACGCAGTCCTATGGAATGCAAACGCTAAGAGCGATGAGACTGTGAACTCGACATAAATCAGGTAACCTCACCAATAGCATGGGAGAGCATCCTTTGAATGCATACCACAAGGGTAAAAAAGAACAGGAATTCAATTACTTGGGCGACCTGGTGTTTCAATGAGTTTCAATGAGTTTCAACATGAAGAGTAACGGAATGATGCTCACATGGTCCGTGTAAGGGAGCATAATTCTGGGCATTAGACTGGTCATTCAACTTAAAGATATTCTGGAACAGAATGTTCCAGCTGAGCCAGGCGCTCGCGGCATAGAATAGAGGCTTGACAGTATCCTTGATCGAGGCATACAACTCGAGCTTCGTCCTAACGGTCTCTGAGACATGGCCCCATGAGACTGCAATCGCCACACGTATGATAGCAGGTAGAATATCGATGATCATTGCGAGACCCCAAGAAATGACGACATTGGCTGCTGCCCAGAAAAGCCAGGCCTCGATATTGATATCGACAAAATGCCTGTATTGCGTTGGATGAGGCTTGTACCAGAAGAAATGGACAAGGAGTGCAGGAGTTATCAAAACCGCCGCAAGGAAGGTGGACCCGATGAGTGAGGAGAAGAGTAGAGTAACTAGCCTGTAATGTTCGTGTCGGTCGGAGAAAGTATACGTCCTCAGCAAACCTACCTAATAACGCCCCAGCGGTGAGACTTGATTTTTACACCCATTTTCTTCTCAAACTTGGCTTCCTCATTGTCGAGATCCTCGTCGCCGCTCCAATCGAACTCGTCTTCCTCGTCTTCATCGTCCGAAGATTGACGTGACTCTGATTTGGGAAATCCTAGGTAACTTCCAGTAGCGGGCGGTGAAATTACATCCTCTTGATAGTGGACAGATAGCTTCTGAGTCCCCGTCTGCGTAATGCTGGCCTGGGATGTATGCGAGCCCCCGCTGTCCTGTCTGCTGCTTTTTGGTGACCTATAGACATTCTTTTCATAGTTGCTCATCAAATTGGCCTGGGAACGGTATGCAAATGATTCTTGTGATGGATAACTGTTCAGCACCAGCTGGGAGGTGCTAGAATCAGGTTGGAAGAAGGACGAAGGTGTGGAATTCACAAAATGATCCTCCTCACTGGTGTCGTCAGAGGCGAAGAGTGGATCGTGAGGCACAAATGAAGGGGGAGGACGGAGTCGGTCTTTCATCGTGCTCCATATGTATTGGCCAGTTCACGTCACAGGGTAATCGGCTGCAATTACCGACAGATATATTGCTCTCCTAGCTGCGCACACTGATGATGGAATCAGTCAACAAGCTCGACCAAAGACTCTGGGAGAAACTCATACAGGTGAGCGTGATGTGATGGGGAGTTGCGAGTGTTTATTTGGCTGACCTGAGATGGTGGTGCAGATATTAATGTGCTCCACCTCCTCCAGTAAAGCGAATAGAATCAACAATATGACCTCGCGAGTGTGGAGCAAGGTGGCCGTAAGATGAAAAAAGGTGTCTGAATCGTTCTTTGCGATGATCGCTGATTTCTGTTGTCATGCACAGTTGCCACGCATGTGAAAATCAAATGGCATGGCCTCTGTACTCAGGGGCTTTAAGCTAGGTAATCACTGCTACATCGTTTGTTTCTCAACTTCATCACACACCTTCTGCCCCAACAAACATGTCCTCACCTACAGAACTTTCTATAGATCCAGAGTCTGCGAAGAAGCTCGAGAAGCAATTCTCAATGGAGGCCAAATCCGAGGAAAAGAAATTGCGGTCAGCCTTCAAAGACATGCACAATCACGAGAAATCAGAAGCCAAGGCTTCCAAGGTAAGGCTGCGGCCTCAATTCCTGTATTTATCTATTCCTGACGTTGTCTAGTCCGTAGTCAAAGCAGAGAAAGCCGTCAGAAAGCTAGAAAAGCTGGAGCTGGAGACCGTGAATTCCCTCCATGCCATCACCCGCAAACATGATATAGCTGTTGCGGACCTTCACAATGCGCAGGCGGGCCTTCATGTGTGTATCCCTTTCCTACCCTCTTCTCGACGCTTAAATTTTCTAGACTCAGCGACAACAGCTAGAGAAACATAAACAAGACCTCTCGGCTGCACGAAAGAACGTCGACCAGGTCACCAAGGATAAGGATGATCATGATGTAGGTGGGCTTCATTCGGAGCTGTACTAATCACTAAATGTTTACAGCGTGAGCGTCTCGACAAATTAAATCAGCTGCACTCAAACCCTCCGACCCAGACCGGTGGTCCGAGCGCGGGCACTTCGGGTAGCCTTACCTCCACTGGTGCAAGTCAGGAAAGGACGTAGTACCATGCACGTCGGACGGACGGACAGTTTGTGATCAACGATTGTTTTTATATCAACCTCAATCCCTGTATTTCTATGGCATTATTTTTACGTTGTAATAATTTTTCGAGGTTTTTAGATGTTTATGTATTAGGACGTTCATCGATTAATGATTTTTCATTGGCTAATACGTTACTGATGTCACCAAACTGCCGGGAGCTGACATAAGCATAAATGTGTTCGTTGCATTTTCAGTGTCGACTGCAGTAATCACGCACACGAACGACAACGACGACAAGCTGTTCATCGGCGACCACGGCGGCGGCGGCGGCAGCTTCAGGATCCTGTCATGAATAAAAACCCTTTCATACCGCAACCGACATACAACCCGCCGCAACCACCACTTCCTCCAGGACCACCGCCTGCTGCACCTCCAGATTATTCCGCTTATTGGGTAGCGGCAGCCCAGCAGCAGCAACAACAGCAACAAGCGACTCCAGCTTACACTCCAGCATGGTCTGCTCCTCAGCAGCCTCCAAGACCGCCCCCTGAACAAAGTGCTTTGTATGCAAATTACGGTTATGGCGGTCAGGGTATGCACTGGCAGCAAAGACATAGTCATCCTCAACAACAACAGTATCAACCACCACCGCCTGTGGTCCAACCCCCGCCACCTCCACCTCAACAGCAGTACAATCCGTACCAACCCTCCGTTGGCTATCAGCAACCATATGTTCCTCAACCTCAACAATCAATCGTAGCACAGCAGCAGCCTGCGTACCCGCATGTACCACAAACGATGGCCCCTCCGCAACCGTACTTTCCTCAACAGCAGCCCCAGCCCCAGCAGCAGCCTCGACATAACCATGGTCTTCATCACACCCCACCACAACATCTCCCCCCTGCCAAACGTCAACGGTTTGAAGGTCCAAATCAACATCACGGTCAGAACCGACAAATTGGACAGCCTCCTCCTCAACCTCAGTTTCAACCACCTCCTGCACCACCGGGGAGTGTCGGGATTTTCCCCCAGAACCAAGGACAGGGTCAAGGGCAGCCTGGCGCCAATCAGATGCCCCTAGGTGGAAACAGAGGTGGAATGGGCGGAAGAGGAGGCAATATGAACTCCGGTAGAGGCAGAGGTGCAGTTATGAGCGGCAACCGGGGCGGATTGACCGGACAACGCGGCGGCAGAGGCGGCAGCATGTTCGTGAATAATGGCAGCGGACGAGGTGGCGCCGTTGGTCAACAAAATTCTCTGCGTGGACACGGCTCGAGAGGAGGCTTCAACAAGGACTTTCACAATCGCAGAGGAGGTGGGTCGTTCAATGCCGGACATCAACACCATCAAAACAATGCACCATTTCGTGGACGAGGACAAGGTCATACTTCAGGTCGTACAGGCCGCCAGGATGGTAGTACAACTTTTGGAAACCGTGATGCGTCGCAATTTGCAAGCAGCGGTAAGAAGGACGAAAATAGGCGCACGCTCACTGATTTTAAAATTGTGGGCCTCGAGATGCCTGAACTTGGATGGACGTGGGGAGTGCTACCATCGCCCATCAAGGCTGAAGAAAAAGAGGTCGCTGCTTCTCTTTTGGAATCCTCGCAAGAGCAAGTTAAGGATGAAGACATGCATGCTAGTGCTATAAAATCAGAACCCGCACCAACAACAGATACGAAGCCGGATACTTCCCACCAGGAGCAGTCGTCCTCGTTGGCGACGCCTCCACCCTCTCGCATCCGCATTTATTTCCATACTCCTGTTTCTCCTGATGACTCGCATCCCATTCCGCATAATGCGTCGTATACTGCACCTCCAGACACGCGCAAAGGCAAGCGCAAGAAGCTTGAGGATGATGATGCCGATGCCGAGGAAGGTCGAGAAAGACCGCCTCCTCCTCGCAGCAGCCAGATGGACGATAATGTCAGTGTTGACTTGGATGGAGTGGGCCGCGGAAGCGCAGCTCCCAGCGTGGCAGAAACTGCCAGTGAGGGTGATTGGCTCATGGCCGCTATCGCTGAGGATGAAGGCGACGTAGGCGCCGATGCCGATGCCGCTACTACAGTTGATGATATGGATGAAGAGGAGAGCCATGCTGCAAGTGTTCCCCATTTCGTTCCTGCCACGAATACTTTTCTCAATGGGAATGGTGAGTTGAACCCTCCTTATTCTTCGCTTTGGGTGGATGCTTTCGAGCTTGGGGGGAGCGTCCATTCGTGGCTCAAGGCTGTACAAACTAACGCAAATCTTAAAGGCTCCCATAGTACTGACTTGGACGGAATTGCCTCTTCAGGAGGTGTTCATGAGCAGTCTGATGGCTCACATACTGGGGACAATCATGATGCTGTCCCAAATGTTGAGGCAACCAAGCCATCAGCGTCCTCAGATGTCGCTGCTGATGACCTTGGTGCAAACCTTGGCAGTCCTGTCGTTACGCAGCCGAACGTGGACATTTTGGTTTCTGCACCTGAAGAGGGTGGTGATGCTTTAGCAGCCACCCAGCCTGTTGATGATGAAAATGTTGATAGGCTCTTTGATACATCAGCTACTTTGGCTGATCCTTCTCATACTGTTTTTTTGAGCTCTTCCTTTGACACGAGTTCTTCTACTGGTCATGGTTCTCCTCCTGTCGTTCAGTCTGATATGCCTCATAGCGAGAAACAGTCTGCTGATCATGCTGGGTACCTTGATGCACAGGTATCCGATACGCAGGTTTCCGGCCCGAAGCCCCTTCAAGCAGAAGCGTCACTCGCGTCGACAATTATCGACGAGGATATGGGCGTTGGCACGTACTCGGAAGAGCAAGTTGTCCTAGAGCTCACCGGCGAAATCTCGGTCGAGCACGAAGAAATCACTATGCACGTCAAAGGTGCCAACGAATCTGCGGATCAAGACCACCTTCCTGAACCCCCTGCCTCTCCTACTTCAAATACATTGTTGTCAACTTCTTCCGGGTCAACATATGGCGAGCCGTCGCACCTTCCGGCAAGTACGGCAGTCTCAAAAGGTGGCCGAGTGCCATCTGCAAACCGCCTGTCAATATCGTACGCTGCCGGCAGCAGGCGTCTGGTTGTGGACGCAGAAGTGGTCGAATACTTGAAGGTTTACAGATCTGAGGGTCGAATCGAAGTCAACATATCCATCGATAAAGGCAGCGACGATGGCCTCAAGGGCGTATTGGTAAGATTATTTGTTTGACTACTATCATATTTTTTAACATGGTTATAGATCGAGGGACTTTCTGACGCGACAAAATCATATTCTCCTTTACCGACGCTATCTGAAGCGTCCAGCACTGATGAGACTCTACCTTCCTTCTCGAAGGCCACGCTACCTTCAAAGATCACTTTAATGGTTCATCTTGATACTGAGCGCCCGTTGTCGGAACCTAAGTGGGTTAAATCGGGCGATGTTCAGGAGTGGTTGAAGAGCATGTTTGGAAGAATGTTCTGGGTAGCAGGGGATGCTGCTGATGGGTGGGAGAAGAAGATCGCAGTTGTAGATCCTGACCCAGTTCGTTCTCACTATCTTGACAGGAGTCTCGATCCTGACTATTTTGTCACTAAGGCCCCGACGATTTGGACAGTGCTGGATGGGTGGGCTGTCAACTCCCCTGTCGGTGTTCCCACAGAACGACAGCGCTTCGTGAAGACGCATCTGACCGAGGTAGATAACATGATGGAGATTCTTCTCAGGCTGGTCAGAGGCGAGCGAGCCACTCCCTTTTCCCAATCATCGCCTGCGATATCAGCTCCGAGCGTGTCGGGGCCACTTTTGGCAGCTCTGTCACAGACGTCGTCGCACGGTGCCCAGCAGACACACGTATCGTTGGCGGTACTAGCGTTGTTCCACATGTCAGTGGACTTTGCGCGGAAGGCTTCTGGTGAGAAGGGAAAGGCAGAGGCAGAGGAGAAGATGAGCGAGATAATTCGATGTCTGCCATCCCACCTATTATACAAGAGTCTTGACGGAATGTTCAAGGAATGGAGAGCAGACAAGAAAGGAAGCCGTTGATGGTGAATAGATCTGGCCGTTTTGCGCTTCTTTATTTTGTACCAAGTGTTATAGTTGTTACTTGGTACATTGGTACATTTATATTTTGTCACGAAGCGTGACACTCCACGGTTTAAATCATTGCCAACATGAGGACGTTACGGCAGGGTTGGCTGTTAGTGCAGGTTGTTCTCTCCCTCCTTCTACTCTTCGTCTGACACCATGGACGACTTGCATGAAGCCGAATTCTCGTGGTATGTTGTCCCCAATCGACGAGCGCTTGTGCTCACCTTCTACTCTCTCAGGCCCTACGGTGATGCTTCGGATGTGATCTTAACTGGCTCATTCGACCACGTAAGTGGCTTCCCTGGCTACCCAAAGTCCGCCGCAGGCTCAGTTCGTATCCTGGTAGTGGTCCTGCACTATGCATCTGCCCAAGAGCACTTCTGGTTTCGTAGGCAATGTCAGGGTTCCCTGGAATGAGAAAGTTCCATATAAGTTCATTGTGGACGGAACATGGGTCACCCGCAGTGACCGCCCAACAGAGTTAGATGGTGCCGGGAACCTTAATAATGTTCTTATCGCGCCCTCTAAACCCACTCCTATAACGGAACACCCATCAATCACTGCTCCCAAAGGCCCCACCGACTTCATGACTTCAGCTACCACATTTCCTGAAGAGTCGTTGATGTCTAGCGAGACCTTCTCGCAGAAAGCATTGGAAGCGGATCAACAAGGTGGAATCACTGAATCTGATTCCACTGATTCCACAAACGCTGTTGATGATGTAGACGTTTCTGACAAGGAAGTTGTGTCAATCCACGTTCCCGACATCATCGTCGAATCAGCTGAACCTCCCGCATTGAGCGGCGAGGTTGACACTTTCCATGCAATTGTGGACACTGCGACGAGTGCAGCATCGCACGTTTCAGAAGAAGTTGCTAGCGCACTAGAATATGTTTCCTCGGGCTTCAGTTACATGTTTTCGAGCACCCCCCGTGTTTCGACGGACAAAGTCAACGTTCTGGTAACTTCAACAGTACAAAATTTGTTTTTAATGCTGACCTATGTTTCTTTCACTGCGTAGGGCACAACCGAACAATCATCAACCACTTCGGCCATCGAGCCGATCGTTGCCGAGACACTAGCAGAGAGCGTTCAGGGAACTCCCTCCCCTGACGTTACTGTGGCCACGCCGCAAATTGCGCCTGTCGTCCCTATCCTTATCTTACCTGTCAACGATTACATGTTGAACGAATCTGCGTCACCTTTACCAAACCAGGAAATTGATGCAAGCGATCCTTTGGCCTCTGGTTCATTGGATGCAACAACCTCTGTTCTTGAGCCGTCGACGCATTTTCCCATCCTTTTGTCCAAATCAGTACCTTCTGTCACGCAGGAAGCTCAAGCTGCAGAGCAGGATAGCAAACCTACGGAGCAAGAGAATTCGGAAGTACAGGCAACCGAAGAGAAGAATGAAGAATTACTTGTGGATGCAGTCGTTCCCCCTTCAGACGCAGCTGCTACTTCCACAACGCCTGAGGTTGACGTCAATCCAGACCCTGCTCAAACAACTGATGCATCTGTTGTTGATGCTGGGCCTATCGCGCCCAACAACGAGTTGTCTTTGCCAGCGCCCGAGCCTCAAGATACCCCTGCAGCTACCACCTCATCAATGCCCTCTACAGACAATGATCCCAAAGATTCAAAGGAGGTTTCATTCCCGGTTTCCACTACCACTGACTCCACTGTATCACCGTCATCCAAATTCAGCACTGGTAGCACAAGAAAGAAGCGACGGTCACTCTTCGTCAAATTGAAAGAGTTTTTCTCTCACAAGGAGAAGACGAAGAAGTAACTACTTTTACCTTGCTTTTACCGTATCTTCATTGTCAGTATTCGCATGTTGATAGCTCTCACATCTTCCTCGCGCTTTCAACTTTACAGCCACTTATGATGCAGACGCCTTCTCATTTCTTTCACATTACGCGAACGATACCTCTTCCCTTTCACTAATGGGAATTCCGTGGGATTTATGTGGCTGTTGTACATAAGTAATGACGCTATATATGCATTTTATTGTGATGCTGTCTTAATCTCAGCAGATAATGTTCTGAACAATACCTACTAAAGCGTTGAGAATCTTGACGGCTACAATGATCAAGGACTTACCTGCGCTTATCGTCTCACCTCCCCGTCGAACAAGGATTCTTCCCATGTCTTTGTTCACAGAGAATGCCTCCAATGGAATAGGGCGGGCGCTGAGTGCAGGACCTGATAGGGTCCCGGCACGCAGGCTAATCTCTACCTCAGCAGAAGTACCCTTCGTCAGTACCCTTGAGTGTAAGATCAGACGTAATCCCCCAGCAAGACAAAAATAAGCAAAGCGCACCGAGGATTTTGCTTTGTTACTACCCCAGAAGCTCTGTCCAATGTAGCTATCAATTTTGATATTGTGGCAGGCACATCTCTTGAGTGATGGAATAGTTCGATCTGATCCTGGGGTTATGGGATGCAATAAAGAGGGTTTAGATAACATACTGATGCACCAGTGGTGATTGGCAGCTGGATATCGAATACTATGATTCTAGCTGTGAAGACCGTAGCCAATGGCACGATATCTGATGGCGGGCAAAGAACGCTCCCGATGCTCAGATGGATGGGGTCGATGGAAGTCAGGTACAAAGTTACATTGGTTCCAGCCGCTGCCCAAGGAACGCTCTGTTCCTCAACATCGATCACTGAACATTGGTCAACATCCGCACAACAGCACTAACAAGCACATGAACCCACGCCGAACGATCGCAGATTCATCTCCCGGAAGTACTCGAAGGCGTTCTCCAACTTGCACAACGCCACCACATATACGACCAGTTACACCCGTTCCAGAACTTTGTCCCTTGAAGACATTGGATATCGGCAATCTTAATGGGGAGGCAATTTCACGAGTGGGAGGCTCTAGTTCGTCTGGATGTAATTGAGCAACTTCAATGCAGGTACAGTGCAGAATGGCTCACCAAGCAAGTCAACCAGCGTAGGGCCATCGTACCATTTAGACAGTACCGCAGCATCGGCGTTTATACGGTTGACGAGGTTGACGCCGAGCATAGCACTTACTGGGATAAAGCTCGTTTTCGAAGAGGGAAACCCAGACTGGACAAGGAAGACCCGTAACAACCCACATATTTCTTCAAATCGACTCTGATCCCAATTGACCTGCAACCATGTAAGCGATGATCAAAGACTCAGAACTGTGAGGCCTTCAGCCAACCTGATCTAATTTGTTGACTGCCACGATAACTTGAGATACACCAAGGCTCCGAACTAGCAGTAGATGTTCGCGAGTCTGACCACCGCGATCGAAACCAGCCTCGAACTCCCCAGTGATAGCATCGACTACAAGTAATGCGCAATCGGCTTGCGCGGCTCCTGAAATCATGTTTGGAATGAAGTCCTTGTGTCCAGGGGCATCTAAAATAGTGATCTGACGTCGGGGAGTCGACAAAGATTGTAAAGCAATATCCATCGTGATTCCTCTGATGATGAGTCAATATATGCACTTGAATGAAGAGGAAATTGCAGACCTCTCTCGTTCTTCAACGGTCCCATCCAATTCCCATGCCCAGCTAAAACTACTCTTTCCCGCTTTGCTGCTCCCTCTCTCATTAGCAACACGGGTCTTTTCGTCAACTCTCCCCAGCTCATAGAGCAAACGACCCATAAGCGTCGATTTTCCAGCATCGACATGTCCTGTCATTCGGCATCAACAAAATTCATCTGAAAATAAGAAACAAGATTTGATACCAATCACGACCAAGCTAATAGCCTTTTTGTCACCTCCTTGTCCTTCAAGGACTTCCCGAACTTCCTGCAACAGCTTTCCGCGCTCCAGTGCTATTTTCGGAGCAGATTCATCGACCGGCTCCTCTTCCTTTGGCAACAAATTCAAAGCGGCCAGGTCGAGTAGTCGAGCATCCAAACCCCCTGTGCCGCGAGGAGTCATCGCTCCCGACTTCTTCGCACCAATACCAGCCTTCTTTGAGGCCTTACTCAGCGTATTCACAGGAGACATCGCTTGAGAAACCGGCGTGGTATAGCCAGACGAAGGTGTCTTCGCTCCTTTCTTCTGCGCTGCTTTCTCCGCCTTCTCGCGTTCCTTTGCGGCTGAAGTGACAATCAGCAAAAAAGTTCCATTAGAGCCCATAATTTACTCTACAACAAACAAACAAGTCCTCCAGAAAATGAATGAATAAATCAAAAATGCCAGTAGAGAAACAGAAGAAAGGAATGGCGGGTGGAGCTGGGAACAAGGGTTTGATCACCGTCTGTGGGCAAGAGAAGTCCCCCGACGCGCGTTGAATACGATATCGTCAGGGCTTGGAACGTCAAATGCAAATCCCAAATTTATCTTGCTCCCCGGCGGAGCAGCCCTAAGGCGAGACGACTTGTGTCGTTGGGACTGTGAGAGACCGAGGCTGGAGTGGCTCTGTGAATGGGAGGCCTCGTACACCTTCACAAGGTTCGGCACCTCCCTTCCATATTTGTGGGCTGAACGCGTGTCCTTGTCTTCGGGAGATGGGGGTGTTAGAGGATCATCGAGAAGTAAAGAAGCGAATGCCGAGGGAGACGCACGAGGGTTATTTGGCTTTGGTATGAAAAGAGGAGACGGTATGATGACGCGGGAATCGGTGTCGTCGTCAGGTGGCGTAGACTGTGGTTTTTCACTCGCTTTCTTGACCTTCTTTGCCAATTTAGACTGCTTGGGCTCTGCACCAGGCATCTGAACTAACGATGCAGGCTCTTGAGCCTGCGGCCTGGACAAACTTTGGAGTGACTGATAGGACGTGGTTATAGCAGTAGTAGCTGTGGCTCCATTTGCGATTGGCGTAAAATATTGTGTACGAGATTTAGGAAGCTCCTTTGGAGGCGAATTAGGCGGGGACTTCGGAAGCTTCGGCATGAGACTAGTATTGGCGCTCGCTTTCGCTTGGGCAAGCGCTGCGAGCTTGGACTGAGGGCGAGTCTTCCCTTCAACATCTTGGCGCACGACGGGCAAGTTTGAAGTGGCGTCAGCTCGAGGCGGCGAATGTGGCACCGTTGGCTTGACAGTAGCAACTGACGATACTTTAGATGCCGCACTCGATTCGCTCTTTGGAGAAAGCCTCGCAGCTCTTTCACGATCATGAGCTTCGAGCTCCAAAGCTGTCTGGATGGCCTGGTTGACATGCCCAGACATGGAAGAAAGGGTGGTAGACGGGGCTTTTATAGAAGGAAGTGTCTTCTCTGTAGGTGGGAGTCTTGTGGTGGTTGCGAATGATAATCGGCTTTCAGCCGTAGGTCGTAAGGCAGGGTAAGTAAGCACTGAAGTCGTCTCCAGATCCGATGAGCGGGAACTCCTCGTACTTGCACGAGAACTAGCAAGCATAGATAATTTCGAGGGTTTACTACTGGCTGGAGGTTTAGGAGGGAGGGCTTTTTCGCTCGCTTTCGACTGGAAATCGGAAATCTCAGGAAGAGTATCCATGGGTGGTACAGGAACAACTGATGATTTTGCACGCGATGCTGCGCGCTCTCTTGGAAGCGGAAGCGATTCTGTACGTACATCAGATTGTGACACTGATGTAGCAAGTGATGGAGCGGCTTCGTAGTTCGACAGACGTCGTACTGCAGAGGGAGATGGAGATGGAGGGATGAAGTTTGGGTCCATCGTGGTCTCAGAATATTCCGCTGCTACAATACTGCGTTCGCGAGTATCTGTCCTGGCTTCAGTCACATCAATCGAATCCCCGCAGGTACTACGCACCAATTACCTCTCCGTACGATGTTGTGGTATCAGTGATCATCGATGCACGTGGGTTATTCAAAGCTACGAGTTGCTGTTTTGAGGGCCAGTGGCGAGAGGGTTCAGTCCTTTCGGTAATCTCCGTAATGGTGCTCAGCCTCGAGCCGCGTGACATGACGCCCAATGGTATATCATCCGAGTCGACCTCTTCTGGATAGTCCTCGGGATAGTAGACCTCATGTTGGCCTTGCTGTGCTAATACTATGAGGGGAACTCGGGGTCGGTCCAAGTCGCCATCGTAATATTCGTAACCTGTAGGTCCAGCCACGTATTGTGGTTGTGGTTCATCATGGGCCCCCTCGCCTTCTAGTGGCAGTATATCATTACTGTCCGGTCGCACTGAAACGCAATTAGCTCCTGACTGCACGAAGACTGTCGCAGGGATGATGGAGATGACATGCACCTTCCTGTTCTTCGTCTCGTCTACGGCGTAGTCGGTTCCATAAACGGGATCCAAAACGGGGGGTAACAACAACATGGTGGAAGAGCGAATGCAAGACTATTTACAAATGAGAGGTCAAGTCGGAACTTACCTTTGCGAGTTTTGGCTGACTCTCTCCGGTCTTGCTCCTCTATCAAGAGTTCGTCAGTTGGAAGACGAGGATAAAGAGGTTTGTGCTCTACGCACCATACAAATACGACAAACTGCTCTCTACATTGAAGTACTGGTCCCATAAGGTTTCCTTGATGAAGTCATCGTCGAGGCCTGAAACTGCTTCATCTCCGATGAGCTCTCTGATTTGTTCAAGGCAATGTGTCATTTGGGCTGCATTGTACTCTCAGTATGCAGCAGAAATACAGATGTCGGGCCACTCGCCATGTTGCTCGGGAGTGAGCTCGTCTCCTCCATCGGACAATGCATCATCATCCAACTCATCTAGTCACACGATGGATTTCAGATCAAACTGCCATCATAATTGTTCGTGCATACCATGGATGTTCATATTTCGTACAAGCCTATGTCTGGACATGTCAAAGATTACAGATGGAGATACAAAGATATGTACAAAGATTTGAGAGGGATCTGGTTCAATAGAATTACCGCGATCCAAAGTACTGTGAACTTACGAGTCACCAAGCAAGCACAAACAAAATACCTTTAATTTCTGCCAAATAACATCCATACTACTTTACCAGACGCGTTCTAAAAGACCAGAAATCATGCTTTCCTCTGCTCGTCATGCTTTTACTCGTGTGCCGTGCCGTGTAAGTTGATAGTCCTCTAAGAATGGATTTGCGCTCACAGGCTTTTTACAAGGCTTTCTCTACAACTTCGACGCGTGCATACGACGTCTCCAAGCTCATCCTCCTTGGTCGACTAGGCAAAGACCCTGAAGTTCGTACCACCAAGGGTGACAAGGAATACGCTTCGTAATTTATTTTTTTCCTTTTCCGAGACGGATCTTTGAACCAATTCTCAGATATACCGTTGCAACCACTAACTACCCCCCTCCGCCTCCTAATCCCGATGGCAGTGAGTAAACCTGGTTTTCGTGCATTATTATCACATGAGCTCTTGCTTCAGGTCGTCAAGAGGCTGGAACGACGTGGCACCACATCGTTTGCTTCAATCCCGGTCAAACAAACTTCTTACGCACTCTCCAGAAAGGGGCCCAAGTATACGTTGAGGCGAACTTCGAGCTTCGTGAAGCAGACTCAAGCGCAGACCCATCTTCAGCGCAGGCCCAAAAACAGATATTCCTTAGACACGGTATATCGCTTTGTTCTTACTTCTACCTTAGTGTAGCTGACTTTGTTTGTAGAAAGCATTCGGGTTATCAAGCATGCCTCCTCGCATAATGAGACCCACGAGTAGTGTCATTCTGTGGCCATCATAACTACCAGTATCTCTTTATAGGCCACTGCTCCTCCGCTCGATAATATACACTACATTTATGGGTACCTCACTCGTCATGATGGTCAAAAGGTGACTCGGACCGCCTTCTTATACCAAGTGCGTTGTGTGACGGATCTGTGAGCCATGCCTTTACTCGCGAATGAACTGGCGAACCTCGACTCGCTGATATGAGCTTACCGTGCTCTCCCGGATTGGTACAGACGGGAGAGGCGCATGCATCTCTGTCCCTAGAGCAGACGAGGCTGACATTCGTGCACCTTCCGACTTGTTGATTTTGTGAAGATAATCCCGTACAGTTGTTACCACAAGCTAAGGGTTGATGTGTGAATGTTGAATTAAATGAGTTTTGGAAGGGGGCATACGTGGTGGTCTTCTTGGCTTGAACCTGAGTAGCAAGCGACGACCGCAATAGGACAACAATGGGCGTTCTGTACAGCCTCAATCAGCTCTTCAAATTCATGAATGAGTAAAATATATATTCACGTCCAGCCAGATCGGAAAAGCTAAACGGAAGCAAATTTAAGCTTGTGGATTCAGAAGTATACAGCGAAAGAAAAGTTATTCACCTCCCCCGTGAATAATATGGTCCCCGTGGATCCCCAGCTGTTTTGCTGACTTGCCCATGGCGCTCATGCTTTTCTCGACATAATAGCTCGAATGGCCAGTCTGCCTCACGACTCCAACCATACTATCCACACTCGTCCAACTATTCAAACTAACATCCCCGACACCGGCTGGATGACCAAGGTCGCCCACAGTACACGCGAATAATGTATGACCAGCGATAGTTTGTATAGAGATGACGAGGCCTTTGCCTTTTGAATGTCGAGAGGACGCACGGAAGCGTTTGCGTAGAGATAAACCAAGCGTGACCGCGTCAGACGCTGAGAATGACGGAAAACGATAATTGCCCTCCTCGGTGAGTGCTTGAGAAGCCAGTTCAGCATCTGAGGGTATCATTGCGTGGAAGGAGGTAAACATGAGAATAAAAATTGTACAATGGAATGTCAAGAAGGAGAATCAAAGAGGCGGACCTTGGGAGCATAGATTTTGCTCTATACCAGATGGAGGCAATTACACGCAGGACAATAGCAGAACATGCTCAGGGATAATTCAACATATATTCAATCCTACTGGCGTATAGCTACAAATGCAAGCTTACAATGGGTCTTCAACAGAGGTCAGATCGTTGACTCCGCAATTCGACCGTCATTGGTCTGGGTGAGGCGGAGTCTGCCATCGTTCCTTTCCCAGTGATCGTCGAGGTCGACACGTGAAAACCTCTGAATAGCCGGAAGCAGCAACTTGAACAACACGACCACTCTACATGCATGGAGTTCTTCAACGACGTGGGTGGAGATCCACTCAAGCCTTCCTTGTTTGAATTGGTCGCTCAAGAGCAGCTCCGTGACTTGCTTCAACCTGCTTTGAAGTATGTACTCGCAGTAAGTCTTCGCAATCCACCTCAGAACTACCCCTCACCCCTGCCAGGTGTTTGCTCAACGCTATCCCCGCTATCTGATTCGTATAGTCAACCGCCATGAAGAGTTTTACGCCTTCATCATGCTTTTCGTTGAACGTCATTATCTCCGCAAACACAGTGAGTATATTGGTCTGGCAACTTGACACAGTGAACTCAAGTACACTGTCAATATTACTAGATGCATCATTTTCTGAGAATTTTTACGGTCTGAAGAGACGCAGAAAACCTTGGATAACAACCGAACGAGCAACAGTCGCTGTTGGTGGAATACCAGCTGGCGAGAAGCTCAGAAGTCGTGAGATCTGGCGGTCGTTATTTCTCCTGGTAAGCATTCTCGGTTACCACCAGACAATCTCTCACCCTGTGAACCCAGATTGCTGTTCCTTACCTACGAGCTAAAGGGCAGGACTACTACGAGTCGCTCGGTGGAGGCATTGATTCTGACATCCTGGAGGATGGAGGTAGCGAAAGACATATACGAGAACTCACAGACGAGGTGAGCAGTGCCATTTCAAGATAACGCGATGCTTGACAGGTATTCCCAGAGCATTGCAGGTGTGCTACGCAGAAAGTTCAAAACACTATACCCATGGTTCAATACCGGATTTGAAGTGTGGCTGCTTGCCCATAATGTAGCCTATTTATTCGATCGTACGCCATTCTACCGCCCATGGTTGGCTTGGATAGGAGTTGATCTCAGGAGACTCAATATGGATGATTTCGTGAGTTTGGCATTCCAGTCATTCGCATTGCACTCATACCATTTGGGCAGCTCGCACACCAAGCGAAGCAAAATGTTATATCCTCCCAAAAGAGCGGATTTTTAGCTGTTCTTCGACGGCTTTTGTTGCGATCACCCCAATTACTACTCGACTCCTTGAGGCTTCTCCTACCTACAGCCATCTTCTTCATCAAATTCCTAGAATGGTGGTACTCACCGGGCTCCCCTGCGCGGTCATTATCCATATCCCCTCTCGGTCCAGCTATCCCTCCACCTCAGATCCTTCCACCGCACCCCGCAGGGATCACTATCGATAGCACAAAATACGGACACTGCCCACTCTGCAAAGAGCCTATTCACAATGCCACGGCATTGCCATCCGGTTACGTATTCTGCTACCGCTGCGCACACGACCACGTTGAGCAACATGGTAATTGCCCAATAACGCTCCTTCCCGCGAGGGCGTGGCAGCTGAGGAAGGTCTTGGTATAGTTGGTGCTCGCCGCTGAGTTATGGTATCTACATCGGTACATCGTATCTGCTAACTTTTTTGTTTTCGGTAGTTCACTGCCAAGAATCACACGAAGGCTGTTCCTACGACGTTCTTGTATGTCTGGATACTCAAGATTACGATACTTTATCTTACTGTCGTGCGTAACAAGTCTGCATATAGTGCATTATGAAGCCTTAGAGGCGAGGCCTTTGAAGTTTCATTTTGCATTATATTCGATTAGGTTTGGGTACGGACATCAAATCAAAGTATGTTACGCAGAAATGCAGAACAAATACATGCAGTTACCGACGTTAGTTAGACCTCTACATAGGCAGCAAAATATAATTGTGACTATTGTTGAACAAGTTCAAAAATTCAGGGGACGTCATCAAAAAGTACTCCGAAAGTGAAACTCGATGACGATCTCGTTCTAATTAGTAGGGTAGGATATAACATCCTTCTACTAAACGACCTAATCGCTGAGGTGTTTTATAGCACGTGAACAACTACATCGCTGTTTGTGCTGGACTTGCGCATACGCGACCGGTATGGGCCACATGTTCAAATGGACTCCTGACAGAAGCAATAATAATGTAGAAACATATTTCTTACGTGAAGAGTAAGTTTCAATTATGCAGCAAGCAACGCAAAAACGAGGTCTCCCTCTATCCGAATGAGATCCTCGTAATCCTCGTCTGTGCTCCCTTTGTTCCGCAATTCTTCATGAGTTACTTCACAAGAAGTCACGGGGGTATTCAACAATCTGGGAGGAGACTCAGAAAGTATCTGGTGTTGTTAATTATCATCAATATAGTTTGTACCCATAAACTTGACGAGCGTTCGCAACTCTTCGCAACCCCAGGTGAGAATTGTCGTCACGCCACCAAGGAGGGCAAATTTAAATGAACTCTGATGGATGACAAGGCCACTAGTACTCGAGAGCGAAGCTTTTATACTCCCAGCGCCCGGTGAGAGGTTGTATCGCTTGGGGAGAGAACATTGACGGGGTTCTGTACATCGTTCTGGTTCGCATGTCGGGAACGAGTTGCTCAGTGTGTAGAGACAGCAAGGGTTACGCGTGGCAACAGCCCATGCAAAGAAATGGCAGACTTGCGATAAAAGTTAGATAAACGTTCTGTCGGAAGTGTACATCAACAATACATGGTGTATTCCATCGACAACTTCATGCGTATGGCCTTGTACCCACCGACGTGGGCATTAATGCTCATTGATGCTCATATCAAATGTCTCCCCTAGAGAGACCATTCGCGAATTATCAGAGTCTTTCCTTAATCACAAACGGCAAGAACTCACTTGGTTGGTGAGGGGGTGCTCCTAGCAGTTTGGCAGTGAAAGTAAAATTGCCACAAGAAAAATCTGAATGATTAAAATTATTTCGAACTGGACAGGTATTCGGCAGTGAGAGCGAGAAGGGGGGGCTTGAATGTGACAAAGCAAAGTTAGAGATGGCGGGGATCGATGAAACCCTACTGGTAGTAGGGATACCTGTTGCCCAAGTTCAATTTGTAATAGGAGAGAATGTTGGGGAGGGAGTTGGCTTGGTTCCTTACTCTCAAGACAGAGTCATCAGTGATAGCTTATTTCCATTGGGACTTCCAGATGACAAAACGTACCGCAATCTGTGACCTATTGGATATGTAGTATGTGCCTGTCCGAATGACTACTTTGATGAAAGGATCAGCGCCCAGACCAAAGTCAACAATCACATCTTCCCCAAAGACCTTTTCCCAGGTACAATAGCAAAATCATATGAGAGCGGTTCAAGGTTGTACTTACATGAACTTGACATGTGCTTTTCTTATGAAATTCAACAGTCCGAGTCAGCGCCCAGCCTTGGCAGGTACTTTGTTGAATAAACATGACCTTCACTTATCTCACCTCTTCATCACACGTGATAGCGACCTGTCGTATGATACCCGCATTGCAGCGCGCGCAATTCTAGATCTGTCTGATCTCTCGGTCGCATTTTTCGGGAAGTCGATTGGTAGCCCATTCATCAACATCTCGAAGAGGGCGAGCACTTTCAGGGAACAAAGCAGATTTGGATATGTAGGGCCAAGCGGCGGGTCCCGCTTTTCGTAGTTCTTACTTGAGGCTGAGTGTGAAGAGCAGACGACTGAGCATAGATACGGTTAGACTTGACGCCGCAAGCTACGTTCCTGAACCTGTCAACGCATCATTCAAGTTGTTCCCAATGCGTTTTCAGCACGGAAGAGGGCTGGGATGATGGAGCTCAAGTGAAAGCCTAGAGAAGTATGAATCATGACGCAGTATTGAAATTAATCTCGATCGCGTTTTCGGTTTGGCGAATGTGAGTGCTGCGCGATTTATGTTCTCTTGGGAAAGGAATTGTTGGGCTACTCCACGCCATTAGGCTCGAGTAGAAGTTTTGTGCTCAATAATCCAGCAGGACTTAAGCTTGAAGTCAAGTGGGTTTGCCCTTATTTTCGTGACCTTTTGTTACGTGTGACACATTGTTACATTCTGTGACACCTACCCAAGTGCTACCGTGCAGTAGGACTCGAACACCTACTTACCTCAAATTTGTGCGCACTGCGCACTGTATCATCGTTCGCTAAACTCATCGCACATTATTGATTAATCGTTCAGATGTTATGCGAGTGTCAGGGGAGCGACCTCTAGTCAATGGAAACATGGAATTTGGCCATGCGGAGTTTCTCCAATGCCCCATAGTGAAAGAAGGTACAGTAATTTTCTTCACACACACACTGGATACATCATGATTGTTTTCAACAACGTGCGATGTCATTGGCCTATTGTTGTTCCAGGAAATTATATCGATGACTGGCCCTTGCTGTGGCAAGCAAGATTTGGTTTTGTAGACATCATTTTTTCAGTTTCTGACGACCTTACTTCTTGAGTAGCTGCCCTCATGTAACTTGACTCATCACTCTTTGGAGATTTGGTTGGCTGAATCTCCAGAGAGCACGGACAAGCGCTGGCCGATTTTTTTGTATAAAAAATATTCCTATTGGACAGACGCTGTGTTGCGGAATCCAGACAACGAGTTTAGGCGTACTTCTTCGGGAGACCATACACTACTCGATGTTCGCTCTGCATCAGGGTCGTAGACCGGGCCACATTGCTCATAATTGGGCTTCCCTTCGTAAAGTTTGCCTTGATAGTCCGATTAAGGCCATCCTGGTAACCGGGACAATGCTCGTGTCTTCGTGAAGTTTTTTTTATTAGAGGTGGTTCAGCGAAAGGTATTCTCGTGGATGGCTCAAAGAAGTTGACCAATTTCCGATACTCCTCGATTCCGGCCTCTACTGCCAGTGAGTAGATAGCAGGTACGCTTCTACGTACGAGCTCGATCCGCTATGCTTATAGGTTGTAGGGGTTTGCTCAATATTAAGTAATGAGCCACGGAGGAGTCTCTGGACTGAAACAGTTGCACATCGTGCAAACGCGTGCAATACGAATGATGACGCGGCTCATCAGGTCGCTCTTGTTGAAACTGACAACAACAACGATGTTAATGACGATGCAGGAGATCGTGACATTGTTGGCTCCACCTGGCCCTTCCGCTAGAGGAGTAGCTCACTGAGGACTACGATACGGACCTTGTCCTGCGCGTCTTTTTGCCGTATAGCACAAAGCACCATGTAGTGAACACTGATGGTGCGAGCATTAGGTAGCCTTGAGAGAGATCATGTGAATAAGCCTGAATATATTATTCCGAGCCGCAATCTGTACATCATGGTTGGAACGTTCACAGAGCGTGAATTGTACGACTGATAGGAGAACTACCAATCAAGATTGTCAATATTGCATTGACCTTTGATTATCGCCGTGACGTGTATTACTTTGCAGCATCAATTTAACGCACGTGCATGGAATTCAGGGAGTCGAGCTTTGAATAGGTTGGCTCTTCCAAGGCCCTTCTTGGGACAACCATCATGGTCTGACCAACTATCACTTTGTTGCAGTCCCCTTTCTCGAGCTTTGAACAATAAACGACTATTATGAAGGTCAGGCTGCCTATCCAACATTTTTGCCAATCAGAGCTCTTACCGACGTTGCGATCTACAGTTCGGCAAACAAATTCAGGCAGAACAGGTCCCTGGATGGTCTGCATACTATCTGGACTACAAATTTCTCAAGAAGATCATTTCGTCTCTCACTGCTAATCGACCTGCGTCCGAAGCCGCTGCATTAGCCCTTGGTGTCCGCCCAGCCGATATCTTGAAACCTATTTCACAGAACAGCACCCCGGCAATCCGAATTCCATTAACAGCCCAACTAGACACCGTCGAGCCGATAACGCAAGATGAGCCGGAGGAACCGCCTATATTGTCTGCTCTTCAACAGGACGACGATCGGGGTTCCGACTTTCAGGCGCACAAAGCCGCTTTCTTCTTCAAGCTAGAGCGTGAACTGGAAAAGGTGTGCTTGTCACCAAAGTGTCTACTACATAAGGCTTAATGATTCTGGGTCATCCAAGATCAATACATTCTACCTGCAGAAAGAAGCAGAGCTGAAGCTCCGGTTGGAGACCCTGCTCTCTAAGAGACGTGCTGCAGCAATGCGCGGGCTCCCTGATATGTCCGAGGAATCAACTGTGAATCATGTTGAGTGGAGTGCTGTCGAGGAGGGCTTCCGTCTCCTTGAAAGGGATCTCGGAAAGCTCCAGGTACTTCAGTGATCACACGACTGTTATGTATTACCCGCTAACTTCTTTCAGCAATTCATCGAAATGAACGCAACAGGTTTTAGGAAGATTTTGAAGAAATGGGATAAGAGGTCGCGGTCAACAACGAAGGAGCTCTACCTTGCCAGGCAGGTTGAAGTCCAGCCCGTTTTCAATAGGCAGGCAAGTGACGTATTCACTTGGTTTGAAGTATCATAACGTATCTTGACAGCTCATATCAGAGTTTTCTGATACCGTAGCATCCTGCCTGCTGGATATCACGGATCTTTCTGCTAGCTTGAAGGTCGAAGGTCCGGCTACTCATGATGTCGTGAGCTTCATCGAGAAAAATATGTACGCGGGACCGTTCCGCGATTTTGAGTATGATTTGCGAAAAGCCGTGGAGAACTCGGATGAAGCCTCTATCAAGGATCTTGCTCACCACTCGGATCTTCTTGGTATACAGAATGGAGGCAGAATCAATGTCACCCGCGTGCTGTGGAGGGTTATCGTCGATGCGCCGCCTGAGTTAGCAGATCTAGTACTCGCCAGCATCACGGTTCCGTTCGACTTCGATTTCGTTGACGATATCAATGGCCGGACGTGCATCCACGAAGCAGCTGCCGCGGGGGCTCTTCGTCTCGTCAATATGTGCTTGGAGAAGTCATCACAACCAGAAAAGCTTGATGTTTATGGTCGGTCTGCCATGCATTATGCGGCGATGCATGGGTACGCGCATGTCTGCAAGCGGCTTTTGGAAGCCTCTCTACCTCCACACGTGCTTGATGTGGACAATTGCAGTCCTCTGGTTTATGCCACCCTGCGGGGAAGTCCAGAATGTGTACAAGTGTTGCTGTGCGACCAGTGCATCTCCCCGTCATTCACTGCGCCGAACGACAATCTAGTTCCTCTGGCTTTGGCCAGTGAGCATGGACACTTGGAAATTGTATCTCTTCTCCTGAAAAGAGGGGCACGGTGCATGCCCAATAGCAATGGCGAATACCCTATACATCTTGCCGCACGGGACGGCCATGCCGAAGTTGTCAAGCTTCTTCTCGGCCACGGAGGTTGCGATACTCCAGACAAGTACCACGAGTGGACGCCCCTATTTCACGCTGCGCGTCAGGGTCGTGCGACCTGCCTTCGAATTCTTATAGAGGCTGGTGTTCGAATGGACTTGACTGATGAAATAGGACATCAGGCGGTTCATTATGCGGCCTGGTATGGGCATCGAGAGTCTGTAGAAATCCTTATCGAGGCTGCGGCGAAGGTACCCCACGCTCCAGAAATCGTTAGTCTTGGCCCCAAGTCCCCCCTGGATAAGGCAGAAATGCAAGTGGATTCCGAGTTTGATCAGATTCCTTCGTTATCGCTGCCTCCCCCGATCATGCCGCATCGCGTATACGGGCATAATTATTTGGACAGGAACTATCTCGTCGAAGTTACTATCAACAACAACCTTTTCCAGGGCGCGGGTGTTACACTCCATCCTCGTCTGACCAGCTCTATCATTGCGCCCAATTTGTCACTTCCATCTTCAAAGCCCCTGAAAATGGTAATTACCGCTGGTCCTGGCGTCAATGCTGCCCCGTACAGTATCCTATTGCCTCAAATGGAAGATTGCGATGTGTTTGTCTTCCAATCAGCGTCGCTGAAAGAGTTGAGCTTGGAATTTTCGATATATCCCAATTTCGGAACCAAAACGATTGGGCGTGCAATTGCTCATCCATCGGTTTTCCAAGGCCGTGATGGCGTATCAGATGTGACACTTCCAATCCTTGATACCCGTCTTCATAGCATTGGAGAAGTAGGTTTAACTTAGCCATCTACCTTGTCAGACGCCCAGTTGACCATTCATATCAGGTTACTGTCTCGATCACTGTCATAACACCATTTCAAGGCGTTACGTTGGAAGTGGGCGGAGCGGTAGAAACCTACTGGAAATCAATGGGAATTCCCAGGGGCACGCCTTCCAATTCGCAAATATCATTGCTGTGGCAGCAATCTCCCAGATCACTGGATTCGTCATACACATCACCCTCGATACATTCCAACGCCGCCGCCCCGTTGCACACATTAACCTTATCATCATTGATCGGGAATCACGTGCATATCACCGTTCAAGTTACGCGCGACCTGCATCCTGTAATATTCGGCGACTATCTTCTACCAGAGGCCTCTTTTGATCTTGGTGTTTCCGATGTCAGTCTGGAGCAGTTTCGGGCTTTGGCAAGTCGTTTGGAGCGCGATGATAAGTCGCTTAGGAAAGCAGTATCCGCGCAAGAATGGTCCAAATTACTGTCACACAGTATGGTTACTCTTGCGGATGTCATGCAGGTTTGGGCTCCAGTTTGTAATGTCCGATCGTTTTTGAGACGTAATTTGCTTTGCAGGTTCTTCCTATGCAGCTAGGCCTTACGTTAGAGCTGGCTCTGCCTGCCAGACGCCGAGACCGTGGTTCCATCAGATGCCAAGTGGACCTGAATGAGGCTGTTGATAGTGTGCTGCGCACGATCCGGCAGACTTCTTCTGCTTTAGGTGGAGCGTTCGCGCGTCGCCGAATTGCATTCACTTCATTTGCACCAGAAGTCTGTGTAGCACTGAATTGGAAACAACCAAATTGTCAGTGCTTCCCGACTCGCATCATGGAGCCAGATCTTATCTTACTGTATGACCAGATCCGGTGTTCTTTTCATCTCAATGTGGCCAAATTGACCAGGGGCAACGAGCGTCGACGAGATACCGTGCTGATGATATAAGTTCCGGATGTCATTATTGGTCATCCAGCGTGGCTGCTGGCGTCGACTTTGCAAAGCGAAATAACCTTTTGGGCGTTTTCTTCGATCCGAAATTATTGGTGAGATACTAACTACGTGGCGTCATGACTTCTCTGACCCTCGTGATGTAATTCAAGTTGCAGGTCCCTTCGCTGATTCAAGGAATCAGAGACGCTGGCCTTGTAGTTGGCTTCTGCGACAGTCCGCTGGCCATCGCTGAGCCACTGGACGGTAAAAATGTGGATGCATACATGCATGATGGCATCGTAGTATACATGGACCATTCTACGAGCGATCAGTTTTGATGCACAGCTATATCTAAGTTCTATGGGTACATTAACAGCTCCACGTTTGTAAGTAAACTCATGAGCGTTGAAAATGCAGTCTATGAAGTATGCAAAATAGTTCATCTGGGAGGATGTATGAAGAGAAGAACACTGCCGCTTCAAACGGATGCTTCGTATAGAGTGGCATATGAACCACCTTTTTTCAATAGTTCATCATGACTGCCAAACTCAGTTATTGACTGCACACGAAGGGGAGTTAGGCCGTGAGACTCGCCACGCGGTGATTGACTTACCCCATTCTCCATCATTGCGATTTTATCCGCCCGACGGGCGGTTGATAAACGATGAGTGATGAAAATAACTGTTTTAATTCTTTCGCCTTGAGGGGAGCGAGAGACCTTGTCGATAGTGTCAAAAATTTTGTTCTGAGCACAACCATCCAATGATGACGTCTACCCTCGGAAATGAGATATGAGCCATGTGGCAGGTACGGAGCACACTCACAGGTTCGTCAAACAGCAACAGATCAACTTCCGGTCGATCTGCGCGCATAAATGCCCGAGAAATGGCTATTCTCTGCCACTGAGAATAAACTCAGTTTAAATGCTTTATGGCAATAGGCGAACTTACCTCGCCGCCAGACAAGCCATGCTGCAACCGCGAGGACATACCATGGCATGAACCCGATGCTGGTGAGTACGGCATGAACTCAAAACCCGAGGCATCTAGCTTGGTTTTCATTCCGTTTGGTAATGCGCCCACAAATGCATCTGAACCGCCGAGACGCATAGCATGCTCGATGGCCGCAGGCGACTGCATGTTTTGAACACAGCCCAATCCAACGTTTTCTCTGACAGTCGAGTTGTATTTCGAGAACCCCTGGAAGACGGTCGTGACATGCCGGTGGTAATCGCTCGGAGTTAACCGACGGATGTCCACACCGTTGACAAGGAGATCACCTTGGTCGAAATCTATAATTCGCAGCAGCACCTTGGCAAGAGTGGACTTTCCTGGACATGTTCTGATGAGTGCATGAACATGAATGAAGCCTCCGGCGGAACTTGCCTGAACCATTATATCCGACTATAGCAAGACTTTCACCAGCTTCTAGATTAAAAGTGACGTCTTTAAGTGATGGCTCCTTGCTTCCTGGATATGTATATGATAGATGTCTGTTGCGGAGATAGAAGGTAAATACATTTGAATGGCCAGACTGTTTCAAATACCTCGCTTCAATCTTCATGCCATTAGTAATGCTAGGATACAATTCCGCGTCTTCGCTCGGAGGTGTTAGTCGAGGTTCAATGTTCATGGCTGCGCAAAAGGCGCCCATGAAAAATATTCCTTGAAATGCCATGCGAGCTGTATTGACCAGGTTTCCAACAGTATAAACCACCGACTGAATTGAGCTTCGATATAGTGCCAGTGATCCCAGTGACGCAGATGAGGACTGAAACATCAGGAACATGGGAATCTACTAAACATTGTTATTTCTTGTCGACCATGGGAAAAGTGGCAACTCACATTCTGAAGCGCGAATAACAAGTCAGATACATTTATCTGGTGCAGTATTTGTGACAATGAAGGCTGGTTAAGAGGCGACACATGCTCGTCATACATCATCGCCTTGCGAGCATTTGCCCAGGAATGTAGTATCCATGGTCCAAGCCCAAAGAGCAGGACTTCCGGTCTATGAGTATCATTATAAGCCAAATTTCGTAGTTTCTCTTGGCGTTCTGCGGTACGAGCCTCCTTGCTCGTATAAGTCGAGTCAGGATGTGAAGAAGCGATTCCACAACGGTTCAAGAAAAGGGGGAATAGGGCGGAAAGAATGGATAGCAATAAAGCCCCCATGTGTGTAGAGCCACCCGTTAAGGTCAACAGCACCCAAAGATACGATGCAAGCTCCGATATCTGCGCTAGAATTTGAACAAAGTCAAACGGCGAAAGTAGGCCAAACCCGCCCATGCCGTTAAATGACCTGACGAACAGATCGGATTCTTGAAGACAGTCCCTCACGACGGGATCCGCGAGTGTCGGGATGTCGAGCCTCAGACGTTGTGCAATTTGCTGATATTCCACGAAAAAGCGCACTGAATCATGAACAACGGTCTCATTTGCAGAACTATTTTAAATGTGAAAATTATTGTGCAGTCTGAAGATGTGAACGTACGCAAAAGAGTCGACCGCCGTTTCGAGTGCTCTTCGGCATATTTCCGCGATTAGCAGCTTCAGCAGGCGTGACCAAGTAAAGCAACCAGACGAAATTAGATTTTGCAACTTTGGGACCATGTTAGAGACCACAAATGAAACGTGTAGGGTCCACGAACCTCATCGACAATCATTGCTTGTGAATAGCCCCTGAAGGCAGGAAACATGCCCCGAACCACGTTTATGACCATCATGAGTGTGGTGCGGACTGGATGGAGACTCCAAAGGACTATAAACAAGTCAAACACGCAGCCACGGGTGATTGTGACCGCCAATCTGATGTTTTCCTCGTTGATGGGGCGATGTGCGCCGGGCATGAGGTATGAACCTCTACGGCGAGGAATGACACGAGAGGCTAGCCATGCCTTTTGGATGCAGCGGCATGCCGTTAAGGGCATTTGCTTCGGGTTGAGGCGTAGACGATTGGCATTGTTGAATTGTGAAGGCGGGCATAGACCGCGAGGCTTTAACCCTTGACACATTCTCAGTGAATATACGAATGGTGAGCCACGAAACCATTCCGGAAACAGCGGCCGGTTTATGAAGAGTCCCGGGTCACAGCCTTTCGGTGGTTCACGTCAAAGCTTTTTGTTCCGCTCCAAGTAGTATGTGGTCTTACTCGTTTGATGAGATCCGAGGTGATATTTGACCAGCGGTGCTGGACGAGTTTGGCAGACCTGTCCCGGGACATGAAAGCAGTGAGAAGAAAAGAGAAGACACAAGGTTTATGAAACTTTAGAACTCTTTAGGAATGAAAGAGGGTGGCAGAAATCATCATCGGTGAATAAGAATTCGTACACGACAATAAAGGAGGGTGACAGAACGCGAGCATGAGTGCCAGGAACATCAACTTGTCCAACTTGCGTACTTACTAGTAACGGCAAGTTGGAGGAGGTTCAAGCAACCTCCTTTCAACTAGCCGTTTTAGGGTGACAACCAAACTTGAAGGACCCCGGCTTATCCGAAAAACCGTGGATTGTCAGTCTCGACGATCTGCGAGAGCCCACCCACATGAAATTGAACACGTCTTTGACTATTCATTCTTCAAAACAACATCCATTTCTCATGCATAGCCAACGTGGCGAATGAACGCGCCCGCAGGCTGCGGCTGGCCCCGCTTCTGTAATGCCACGTCTTGATATCACTGTAATTTCAGATATTCTGCAACAATTCCTGCTCATAAGCGCTCGGACTACTATGATGTTATCAACTTATCATGCAGGGCTGCTGCATTGAAGCACTGACAGCGCATTCGTTGGTCGACTGGCTCGAGACTTGAGGTTTGCGGGGAAGACAAACTGTTACTTCCCACCAGCTGCGGCCCGTTTGCCATCATGTGACTTGTCTGAACTTAAATGAGAGACCCTTCTCGATGTCCTTGTCGTCCGGATTCAGCATTTATGTAGGCATCAGTCTTTAGTTAGACCGCCTCCCAAACTTATCCCAAGTTACGCTGTTCTTGACCCGACAATTTCTGCGCCCCACCGGATGCAAAATCAAGACATGTGTCACGAGGAGCAGCCGGGGTCCTGTGACAGCGTTCGCACTCACGAAAAAGTTCTAGTTTACCGACAAGTTGGCAGTTCTACAGACGACGGCCCAGTCCTTTCGCTACGCGATAAGGATCCAGAGTTCCTCTTGTATATTGTTCTTTGCATCGAGCAGGTCTCTCAACATCCCTGAATTCGCTTCAGATGACATCTCACGTCGAGCTCTTGTCAAATGGTTTACGAAAACTAGAACTCCAACAGTCTGAAACGAATCCCAGGTCACATAACCAAGACGGGGACCCGCGATCCGACAATGGCCCTGCTCTAGATAACGAGTCTTCATCAGCAAATGCCTCGCGGCTCAGTTGGTCTCAAGCCCGAGAGGGTTATGGCTTTCGGCCTGCTTCGGGCATCTCGACACCTCTCACCGTGCCTTCCCGTGCTGTCGAAGGAGTTAGTTCACTTCCTGATCCTCATGGTCTTGGATGGCCTGGTACGTTTCAATGATACTTGAATGGCATTTCAATTATACACATTGTTCTGACAGCAAAATCCACCGTGTCTCGTTTAAATGAGACTACGCCAGACCGTGCTGCGCGCGAGAAAATGATGGTTTCGGCGGTACGGACTATTCTTGAATGTATCGGAGAAGACCCCAACAGGGAAGGCCTTTTGAAGACGCCAGAGAGATTTGCTCAAGCCATGATGTGGATGACTCGGGGATACGAGGAACGATTGGCAGGTAAAACACACCTTATCTCTCATGTAATCCCGCATCTCATTTCCGCCTTTCCAGATGTAATCAACGATGCAGTGTTTGCAGAGGATCACGATGAGATGGTTCTAGTCCGTGAAATAGATATTTCAAGCCTTTGTGAACATCATTTGGTTCCTTTTACAGGAAAAGTATGTGGCCTCCGATATCACGCGTGCCACTGACATTCATAAATCACGCTCGGAACTCTCCATAGGTCGCTATCGCGTATATCCCAAATCAGCTAGTCCTTGGGCTTTCCAAGCTTGCGCGCATTGCCGAAACTTTCAGTCGTCGTCTGCAGGTTCAAGAGCGGTTAACTAAGCAGATTGCTATCGCCGTTCAGGAGGCAATTAAGCCCCGCGGAGTCGCAGTCGTTATGGAAGCAACGTAAGTGTTTACGACTCCTGACGTTCATATGCTTATAGTTTCGGTTCTTCATAGCCATATGTGCATGACCATGCGTGGTGTGCAGAAACCAGGTTCCATCACTGTCACTTCCTGTATGCTGGGTTGTTTCCGAACTCAGCAAAAGACTCGAGAGGAATTCCTTACCTTGATCAAAAGATGACCACAGCTATTTACCACCTACCGCGATTCAACTCGGGATATTATCGATTCAACTCGGAGCCACTCTTTCATCACAGCTACATACCATCTAATAATGCATGACTTGTGTAGAGTCGAGCCTCATCAAACAGATTCATTCGTGTACTATGTAATGTAGCGATATATACTGCGGAATTCAAATAGCAGGGCAAACTGGAGTGAAGCGACTAACGTGTTGATCGGGACTTGTCCCCAGCCTGTGGATCTATGGGCAAGGTCCTTTTGGCTAAACCATGAGTCTGGAGGGCATGAGGATTATACCGATTACGATTGATTCGCGGCCGCTTCGGTGGCTGCAACGAGAGTTCTCCTGCAGCGGAGATGGCAGCCTCGCCGACATCTTTATCACGATCTTCGTTAGAGTGAGCTATAAAAACGTCGAGTCCAAGATGATTGCATACCTGCTAGAGTTCGTTTTCTGTTATCGCGATCGTCATCCTTGTGGGGAACTTCAGAGCGGTACAATGCTGCAGGAGCCGAGCGGGGAGGCTCTTTGTCGCCAATACGCGAACGCAGACTTGGAGCCACGTCCTGGCTCAGCCCGCCGCTTGTGGAGGTCGGGAACGTGTGTGAACCATGGTCACGCGATCCCTTCCAGTCCCCACTACTTCGGCTAGGAGGGATATCGGGTTTGGCTCTGGACGCATCCCCAGATGCCATCGCCCGTGGTGCAGAAGGTGTACTAGGAGGTAAGGTTTTAGGACCCTCTGGTAATCGCTTCTCGCCAGGCTAAGACCCTAATGTGAGCAACATAATGATGGAAAGTACGAAAGCGACGTACTCGTTCAGATAGAGGGTGGCGGAGTTCAGCTTCAGGTGCTTCTCGCTCCCGACGCCGATCGGATTCTCGAGGTCGATCATGACTCTCCTTCTCTGACCTGCGAGTGCGATCTTCACGATGTCCCTCCTTACGGGAGCTCCTCTTGGTATTACGGTCAGTCTGCCAAACGGTAAGCATTCGCGTGACGGTGAGTCATGAAATCAATACCTCATCATCCATAGGACGTCTCCTCTTGCCAAGTGCATCATCGCCTAGTTGTGCTCGGCTGCTGTGCCTTGTGGGATCCGGACGAGTGGGCAAATTACGAGTGTCCAGGGCAGCAGAAGCTGCCGTGGAAGCAGGACCACGACCAGAAACCTCGCGATCTTTCCTCGAATCCCTATCACGATCCTTCTCATCTCGGCGGTGACGGTCGCGATCACGGTCGCGATCCCTATCACGTTCTCTGTCTCGGTCACGACGATCGCGGTCTTTGTCCTTGTCCTTGTCTCTCTCCCTCTCTCTGTCTCTCTCCCTGTCCCGATCCCTCTCCTTCTCTCTGTCTCTGTCGCGGTCCCTATCACCATGTCTGTCCCGGCGAGAGTCTCTGTCTCTTTCGCTCTCTCTGTCTCGATCACTATCTCGAGTAGATGTTCGTTCTCGGGTGCCTCTATCACTTCGGGGGTGCGTAGCAATATCTTTACGCCCTGTAGGTGCACGAGGCTCCACCCGAGCCTCACGATCAGATGGCCTGTCATCAGGACGATCACCATCGCCACTTCCACGGTCAGAACGTCGACCACTAGCGCGGCTCTCCATGCTGTGAGTTCTTGTACCAGGACGAGGTGGAGGAGAAGGAGTGCGGCGACGAGAAATTGGGGATGGGGCACCAGAACCAGGTTGGGATCGCTTATCATCGGCCCGATCTGGTGGGCGATTGCCAATACTTTGTTTGGCAGTCTCGCGCAGTTCTTGCGCCGAGATCGTCTGGCTTGGAGCAGATGGGGGTGGCATAGCCTCACTTGGGGATGGTTGTGTCTGCTTCTCATCAGTTCTGGGGCGTGGTGAGTGTGGGGGTTCCCATGGGTTTTGGACAGAACTTGATGACGGTGGCCGCTGAATTTTGAGTGCATCCTTATGGTTGACGGTTAAAGTAGACGGAATGGCATTTTGGGAGGAGCCTTGGTGGAGACGAGGAGTAGGGCGAAGAGTGTGCTCAGAGATTGGAACTTGCGTCGATTTCAGTTCCTTCGAAAGCGCGTCGACATCCATCGCGTCGGACTTCGCAGCACCCTTGACGTCACCATCAGGAGCTGGCGATTCGCTGTCCTTCTCAGGTCGCACTCGTCTGACTTTCTCTGGCCGTGGGATGCTACACAAGCGATGAGTAAATATTGCAATAGAATGAAAATCCGACATGCCTATCAATGGCTAATCTGGTCGACGATGCTGGTGTGGAGGGTCGATCAACGATTTGTGAGCCTGCTCCGTTGGCACGAAGAGTAGCGAGGGGGACAGGAGTGCCAAGTCGATCTGCTGTAGGTGTTGCAGCACCATTAAGAGGAGCTGGAGTGCGAGCTTGCTTCTCGGGAAGATTGCCCATTGAGTTTGGCTTCGGCGACATAGGATCTCCATTAGACTACGTAGAAAGAAATTTAGAAGAGGTTCTTTGTCTGTGACAGCTGAATGCTACCTTGTTTGCAATTGTCTTTGGCACTGCCCAGAACGACTCTCGCTTCTTCAGACTCGCGGAATAACTGTTAAACATAAGTATTGTCCAGACAGTTGAAGCGACAGGCTTACGCTCGGCCAAGAATCTTGAGGTCACCACGTTCTTCCTTTTCCAGGAACTTCTCCATGACGGTGTCGATGGCAGGTCCAGCGTCGCCCACTGCAGCAAGAGGGAAAACAGGAAGGATCTCTTTCAACACAATGATAGCGTTGTAGACGTGCATGAATTCTGTTGTCTCAATGCAGCTCAAAAGACTCTATTCAAAAGGACGAATGTCAACTTGATCACCAGAAAACTGCTAGAAACATACCCGTCCCAGTTTTCGATGCCACTTGCGGAGAATCTGCTTGAACCCGGTCCATGATAGGAGGTCATCTGAAACAATACTCCCGTGGTCTTTACTTGACCACCTGTGCTGGAAGCCCGGAAGCAGAATAGTCTTTCCGCCAACTTTTGTGCGATTCTCCATTAAAAAGAGCTGTTCATCTTGAGCCCACTTCCAGAGATCCGTCAATATGCCCAGCAAAAAGCGCCCTGATGACTACAGTTACAGATAACCATGATTATAAAATGTAGATGGCCTACCATAGTTCTTAGCTTCGTATTCGCTGCAGGAAAAGACGACTGCCTTCACATGGTCCCCAAGTAACTAACGCCATTCCTCAGTATGAGGTAGACTACAGAGCGAAAGAGACATGCCTTGTCATATACCACGAGTGTAGGGAACCCTGGAGTCCCTTGTGTGTGCATAACTTTGATGAATTGTGCACAAAAGTCTGAATCCATAGGCGATAGGAGGCATCGTGGTTGGATGCAATGCTCGATGATTGCAGAAGCCAGAACCGATGAGCGATGTTCGGCTAGAATTATATCAGAAATTGAAATTGAATAAGATGTGATTGAAGGAGTCTTACTGTGGGCGAACCAATGATGCTTCTCTCGGGCAAGTCGTTTCATCGTGAACACCCTCGAGGCAGTTTGTTCTTTGAACTCTTGCGCAAGAGTGTTCACAAAAGCATTGTATCTATCTCGTTTAGCCCGATGGGAGCCCGCTGACAACCTTTTCGTTCTGTCAGCAGAACGGTCAGCTGCTATGTACTTGGAGTCCTCTTGGCGGCTTAGTGTTCGTAAAGCAGCACATTCCTCATCGTACCGGGCTGCCGGAGGCGCTAGATCATACATGGAAAGCTGCCAGAAAGTTAGGTAAAAACCGGGCCTGCAAAGTCTTCAATATCGCAAGTACCTCGTCAGAAGCATAACTTACCCAATGACATCAAGAGCACTATTCTTGGCAATCTGCTTGACGTCGTCAAAAAGAGCTTCTAGATCCGGTATCCACGGGCTCTGCAAAGAGAAGCTTGTAAACATTGCTCTTCTTATTTCATGTGTGGCTTACCTCGGACGGAGCTGGAGTCGCCGTAGTCATTTCAACATCCATCACTGCATCTTCTGGCACACCGTCGGCTGACGACTTCTGATCACCAGTGTCTCGTGGAGTGTTGGTTCCATTGGCTCCGGTAGGTGAATCCACCCTAGCGGTAGCGGCAGAAGGCTCGCGCTTTGCCGCGGAAAGTCGTGCTTTCAACCTTTTTTCTGCTTCCTCATTGGCAAGTCGTTCCTTCTCCTGGGCAGCACTCTACAACAGTACTCAGTTGTTGTGCATGACAAAAACAAGAATGGTGTCTCACCAGTATCGTAGCATTCAGCATAGGTCGTATGATTTGCATGCAGATAGGAGGCGCTATCCCATACAACTCCCCAAGATCTGCAAGGCTGGGCAGGATCCGCGTGGCATAGTCCTTGGGCGAAATTACAGCTGGCGAAGTAAGCAGATCCAAATATTGCAGTAGGACACCGTGGGTCTAGAGCGATGATGAGAGCACGTATAGCATATGACAAGATGCAACTTACAGTATCAAACAAACTGGCGAGGGACTTCAGGTGAGCATCAGGAGCTTTGAAAACACAGGACTGCCTCTGCTGTGCTACTTGGATGAGGAGAGGTAGTGCTAAGTTCGTCTCTAACATGGTCTTCCCGAGCCGTTGTGGGCCTTTGAGGACAGCGTCACCTGGATCAAGGCGAGCGCCACGAGTCGTTGATGCAACAGCTTCAATTCTCAGAGCAGGTCCTCCGGCCATCGCAGCAATTTGCGAGTCCGAAAGACTCGGAAGAGGTTCAATGCCTGCCATCTTCCAAATCAGCTCTCGCAGAACGACAATCTCGGTTGTCTGGCCATTGTACAGCTGGTGAACCACGTATTTCAACAAGGGCGACAGGTCAGCGCTGTACCGCCGGAAGAGCATCCCAGTAAAGGACGCCAAACCTAAGATAAGTGCTGAGAACAGTCAAAACAAAGAAGCAACATAGAACAAACTTTGAAGCCAGTCGGAAGTGTTGACTCCGTCATCCTTGACACGGTTCTTATGGGGATTGGATAGAGCCTCAAGGATGATATACACGAGCACATCGAATCCCATATTGGTGACATATCGCAATGCTTGTATAACGACGTTGGCAAGATTGTCGTACGCCATGATCTGGTTGACAGCATTCATGAAGAAGATACAGGGATTTGAATGAGCTAGTTTCGCCACTGTTCCAGATAACGTCTCGATGGTATTATGCGATAGCCGTCGCAAAATGCCTTTACTTTCACGATCAGCTTGCACTTGTCGGATGCGAAGTTCAGGATGAGATATATAGCCAGATTTCCATTCTCCGTATAGTTTCCATCTTGCAGTCGTCTCATACTGTCGAATGACGTTCCAAATGTCAACGGTGCAAACCGCATTGCCCCGAATGAGAGGGAGTGCAGGAAGAAAGTACAACCGAAGAAGCTTGAACCAGAACTGTCGAACGGGATGACTTGCGTCGGGTTCACCTGATGGTTTTCTCGAAACTGGATCCAAGGGAATCTATGATTGACCGAGTTAAGATGGGTTAGACGAGCAAACGAATGACTTACGGTTGATACCAGCTGTGAGCGTCCCAGCCTCGTAATCTTTGTAACAAACAAAGCGTCGCGCGATACGTGCAGCCCAATGAAACTCATTAAAGGCTCAATCACATTTACCATGTCGTCGAAGGAAGTACAAAGTGGGATGCGCTGGATCCAGTCGGGAAAGAAAAAGACGAAATCGACTGACGCAGTGCTGGGAGGAGTGGGAGCAATTAAGGATAGCTGATATTTACGAATTGGAACTGCCAGTGATCCAGTAGCGCTGAACCGTGTGCGAGGTTGCGTGAAACTCGGATTGCGTTCTTTGAGGACGAATGTCGCATCATACAGAGGAGCAATGGAATACTTCAGAGCTCTCAGGATCAGGTCGGCCAACTCAGGGTGAGCGTCAACAAGCCAGGGGATCCTCGTCAGAATAGCGATCGCCGAGCGTAAAGCTCCAACAGAAAGTAGGCCGTTGACCAGCCCAGCGATTTGGTTAGGAGGTTTGGACTCGACAGCGCTCTTCTTTACTTCTGCAGGTTCTACACGAGGTTGCGAGCTTGAACTAGATGACTCCAAAGGAGCTGCCATGGCGAGCTGACTAATCTTGGCATCAGAAATGCGCTGCTGAACCTGGGCAAGGTAATCCTTGTGATATGTTTCAGTGTCCGCCTCCCTTGGGGTAAGCTGTCGCATTGTCAGGAGGTCAACGGGCACTCGATAGAAATAGGTCCTCACATGGGGGTAGAGATCTTCTACGGTAATAAATCCCTCCCTGATCAAGATGGCAGCAGTTAAATAGAGGTTCCTTGGAGGTGGTTCATGGGTCTCTGAGGACTATACGACGAGTGAATTGCAAGGACTGATTCATCTCGAAAAATGCTGACCTGATAATGGGAGAATTTGAAACCAAGCACCTGTGCTAGTACCCGAGACTCTGTGCCGCTATCATTTTCTAATGGTGGTGTCAGCTGATCGCCAGCATGTGCTTCGGCGATTTGCAACACTTCGTCCAGGTTCTTGTCCCCCAACTCCTTAGTAACGGGATCGACAACCATGCGGCTAGTAGTGGACATCGCGGGACGTCTATACAGTCCCTGTCCATGGAGAAAATGAGAGCAACGCCAAGAAAAATGTGTAGTGGGTTGCCACGTTGACCGACAGTACATCCAAGATGATGTCCAAGGCGCGATTCGGGTCAAGGTCGAAATAGCCAATGAGGCTGATGACTTTTTCCCAAACTTGGCGCGCACGGTCTTCGATAGAGGCATAGCTTTCCACCGGCCTAGCGTCAACATGTGAGTGTGCAGGACCCAAGGAACTCGTAAGCTCCACCGAAAGCTTGCTGTAGCCTTCGGACTGTTCACGTAAGAGGTTGAACTTGTTCTGCTTATAGCTACGTGTACAAGAATCAGATGATATTAATGATTCAATGTTCACATTCGACTCACAAGAGCCCAGTGCGAGTTCGTATCTCTTTCTTGTCAAACGACAGTCTATCTGAAACTAGACCGGCACTAGCAAGAAGAGTCAAGTCAAGACGCTCTCGACATACAGCGAGATCAACGATGCCAGTGAACTATTCGTGGATAAATTCAGAGTGCTGTAAAATCGTGTACTGGTACTTACCAGAAGTCTTTTAACGAGTTCGCTTAAGGTTTCCTTGTCTTGTTCAACACAATGCCTCAGTCGAGCTGCATGTTCTGCACTATCTGTTGTGTCTTTCTTCGGGGTGTCCTTCACTTGCTGGCCTCCAGGAGCTTGCTCGGAGCTCGCTAAAGCAGACTTAGCGTCTGCCAAGAACTCGTCCAGCTGAGCATCCGTAGACCATAAAACATCCACAAGAATCTCTCCGAATACAATATTTTGCACGAATGGACCCGCACGTGCAGAAGAGGAGGATGGAAGTGCAAGGAGGACAGACTGGATAAATGCTACGAGACTCTGCGCGTTTAAAGCGTGCTGCTTGGGTTGCCAGGTCGTGAGGACAGACAAAAGAAGGGCATGATAAGCGGTCGTCAGAGCCTCTGCGCAAATATGGTCGGAAGGATTCGAGTGAGGTGAAATGAGGAAATTTCGACTTTGCGAATCAAGGGCGTCAGCTCGGGCGCCACAAAAAAAACAAGCAGACACTACGCACAGTTCAGACTCTCCCTCTTTGCTCCAATTAGCGATCCAGCTTTCCACCCTGGTAACAACATCCATGGCCCAGCGTATCGAACTGGGTATGGGAAGGAACAACACGGTACAAGGCTTCCTTTCAGACTTGCACAAGAGCCATAACTGGCATTGTTGATGGTTGTTGTGGTCTATTGGTCAACACCTTGGAAATCAAACAACAAGCTACTATCATGTAGTTCAAAGCAATCGTTGTGGTTATGCAGACCATTTCTCGCTTTCCATTCCATTTCCATCTACACAATACACGCATGTCTTGAGCTCGGACCTTGTCGTCAAACCTTGTTCGCCTCGCGTGGCTCTCGTATGCCAAAGGCGCAAACCTGAAGCACCTTGCATGATCAAAGTCTATGGTTGTAACTTGTCAAAAAGGCCGCGTCTAATGTGCTACATCCCTTACAATATACGCACTCACCTATTCCGGTATCGCAAGCTTGCGATAAATCTACAACCCGATCTGCGTCATCATCATGACATACGAATACCGCAGCTCCCGAAAATGTCGATGTCAAATCCTCACTCGCAAAATATAAAATCAGGTCTATCCTAAGAGATAATTTCTTGACTTGCTCCCAGCATTCATATCTTCTCTTGTATGCGCTTTTTTACGTTGGCTAATCATGGTCTCGGGACTCCCTAGATCTGCACAACGTTTGTTTGACCTGTTCATGCTTACATTTGGTTCAACTCTGTGTATTTCATCCAAAAGAGACCATACCACTGAACTTGAACATATCGAGCACGTGTGGGACCATCTGAACTCTGGAGGTAAGCACGAACCTATGTTTCTTCTGTGGCCGCACTTATACCCAGTGGAATGCTATAGCAAAGCTTGGTTGTGAACCCTATGCCCGCGGCGGACGTGCTGTGCGATCGCTGTCCAATATTAGAAGGGCGAAATGCGTCTGAGTAAATTTGAAGATGGTGCCATCATTGGCGCCACTTATCAGCGTGGCTTTTGGAACAGCGGGAGTGGAGCCGAAGTTGAATGTTGGTGGCAATGCTGTGGTAAATTTGACTGCTGACATGGAAGTTCAACTGATTTAGTGCATACATTCCACCAAGACACGATTGATGAAGCTCGCTTCGACGACGCTCGAAAACCTCCTCTATCCCTCGGATTCTTCGTGAGACACAGCGAGGTAAATTACCAGCAGGTATACGAAGATTATGTTCACCAGTCCACTAATGGCACGGCCTCTGTATTAGCACAAAACGTGCTTGACGTCCTGTCAAGTGCCATGGCACGCGTGGTCAAGCCTAGAACATTTGTAGTATTTGGACAACAGTGGAGAACATTCGACCAGTCAGCCGCCTCTGTTTTCCTCTGCGTCTTATATATGGTTTTCACCGGTAGCTGACGTCTCGCGCTTGAACTGTGTTTCAATTCTAGAAGCCAGTTTAGAGGATAAGATGGACGAAGATATCACCAAACTAGAATTCGAGCCTTCCACGTGTACACACGAGAGCAGCGCAGCAGCAATAAGTGTGTTCTTCATTATGATGTCATGCATGCGTGGCGAGCAGCAATTTGGGAGTTTCCCAAGCCCCGTGAAGCCCAATATGCGGTTCGTCGCGTTGAGATGTGAAGTCGTGGACACCATTGTTGACTTTCCTACATCTGGCGAATAACTTTCCGCGCATCGAAAATGACCTTACAAGAAGATGACTCGATTTCTGAGTACTATGGACGTTGCCCACGCTACAAACGCAAGGTGTCCGCAAAGTATCGTGCCCCTAGCGTCCGCGGCCCCGAGAACCCCAGTTGAAAAAAGTATGGCCGCCACTACTGACATTCCTTCGTTGTCATTAATCTATCTTTCAATGTGATAATCGACGATGGGATGGACATATAGACGCCGAAGATATGCTGCTGGTCGCTTATGATTTGAGAAGGTCAGTACTTTAATGGTTCACAAGCTCCTGTGGTGCATGTTTACGCCTCCTCTTGATTGGAAAGAAAAAGTGTCTTCTGTCTCAATCATAGCACCAGCATCAGATGGCTCCACCACATGTCGGAGTGGCGTAGTTAAACTTGAATTCAAACTTTCACGGGCGGAATTTTGAATTACTACTAGTAGGCCCATCAATATGGTTAATGCTACAGCTGTGTTCGTGATGTCCAGCGAGATGACGGGCAGGAGATGATGTTGAGAAAAGTAGTTTTAGTCACATTCTTGTGGTTTTTTTTTTTAGGATTTTACACTTATAGCAACCGACCCCATCATCATGAGGCTGTGAAGAGTGTACAGCGTGTCGCCAATATCCGATCCATAGTAGATATCAATTGATCAAACTCGTCAGCTGGGGAACGGAACTAAGCATCTGGTGTGCTGAGCGGCGAGCAACATATCGTTGGAGCCCCCCCGATTCAGAACGACTAAGACATAAAACTCCATTTCAAACAGTCTCCTTATACTCCGGCCCAACGCCCAGGCCCAGGATCCTGGGAGATCAGTGACCAAATGGGCAACGTAAGTTAGTAACTACTTGGCTTCTACCCACGCATTCAACCTGCAGGCTCCGGACAGGAGGTAGATATCGTTTCGGATGCGAACTAGCTCACTGAGTACTAAGTTTTTGTAACTCTTTGCAGGTTGACCATGGGGCTGTTAATCGTGACTGTCCGAGTCGCCCGCTTCCAGTTGAAATCAACTGATGGCCTGAACCAATGGATCATGTAGTAACTTGTCACCGGTGTCACCGCCCATTGATCAGATTGCGCCAAGCCCAAGTTCCTCGGCAGTGTTGTTTCGCGACTCCGAGCTTCACATACCAGCGCCTACTATGTAATGCGTGTTCTGTATAATAATAAGGTACAAGGATCACACCCTTTCTTCACCCCTTCTAGTCTTTGTTCATGGCAGAACGTAGGATTACCCATGCTCGACAAAACACCACAGGCAGTCCAATCATCTCTCATGAATACAGTGGGCAACACTCACCCAATTCACTCTCGACCACAAACCCCGGTTTACTTGATCCTCAGCCTAAGGATCCCGAGACTGGCGAGCCTTTGAAACCGAGATTCAAAACTACCTGGCACCGTTTCATTGGACGAGGCAGGAAGCCTGTCGGTGTGTTACAGAGTATAAAAAAGATATATGGATGTTCATGTACGTCTCCGCCACCTGTGCGACGTCGTTAAGTATCTTATTGTTGCCACAGGGCTCAATGTGCTGCTACTCCTGACACCGGTAGCATGGTGGGCGCATTTCGACGGACGTCTCAGTTATAGCGCTGTCTTTACACGTATGTTTTTTTGCCGAATAATTCATCAGCAGCACTCATTTTCTGATGTAGTTTGTTTCTTGTCAATTATACCGCACGAGTGCTTGTTCGACTACTGCGGTGAACAGATGGCTTTGTATTGTGGCAAGGATTTTGGCGACTTGATCACGATCACCTTGAACAAGTAAGGCGAACCCTCTTTGATTTATTTTCATATTCACAGCCTCAATAATTGCAGTGCTGTTGAGGTGACTCTCGCTATCATGCTTTTGCTCAAGTGCGAGTAAGTAATTGTTGGCTAATATGCAATCGTCGGCGTGATTCAAGCATACTTTACAAGGCTCAAGCTACTTCAATCGACCATCACTGGTAAGCTCCGAAAACATCAGCTATATTTCACATCATTGACAAACCACATCATCTTGCAGGTGTGATCCTATTGCACCTCCTCCTTGTGCCTGGATTCGCTTTTCTGACAGGCGGTGCTCGAATATGGGAACAGGACCTGCACCCTGTCCACACTCAACTCAATCATACCTTGCTTACTGTTGGGTATGTCTTAATATTGTCACATGGAGCCCCGAGTGACAGCTTCTTGGATGCACAGGGTATTGGCCCTGTTATTGCCGGCTTCATTCTATGCAGCAATAAGTGGCAGTACTTCCACTCCGGTATCGTCCAACGGCGATCTCCCTGTCCTTGGTGTCAGCACTCAAACCGATTTTTTGAGCATGAGCAGAGGGCTTGCAGTATTACTCCTTCTTATGTAGGTTCCTTGTTTTCTCTGCTATCAAACTTGTCGCAAACCTTGCTGTCAGATACATCTGTTCGCGGATTTTCTATCACAACCCTCCTGGTGCTGGAAACAGCTCGTTGACCCATGCTCTGACACCACACGAACTCGTGGAATATGAAGCAAAACTAGCACGAGAGGAGCCCGAGGTTAATCAATGGGTTTGCATCTGCTTCCTGATTGTCAACATTGCGATCATGGCTATAACCTCGGAGTGGGTAAGTGTCGTCGAGCGGCTAGGTCTGCATTCGTTGACTTTTAGCAGTTAGTGGACAGTATCGAGCCTGTGAGACATGTCTCCGGCATTACATCGGAGTGGTTCGGCTTGGTACTTCTACCCTTTGTTGCCTTCTCAGCAGACGGAGCTGTTGCAGCAGGCTACTATCTTCAGAAGGCTTTTAACCGATTACGGTCTAAGACCGACAATCCTGAGCCACTCAATACTCTGGCTAAAGCTGAAGCCATTGACTTGAGCATTCAGTTCGTCTTGCTCTGGATGCCGTTCCTAACTCTACTTGGCTGGTGGACTAATAAACCTTTCAACTTGCTATTTGGTGCGTTACTGACGAGTATGAGGCTATTGCCCAGCAAAGCTGAAGTGCCCATCAGATTTCTTCGAGGTCGCACTACTCCTAGGTGCCTGCTTCCTTGTCAATTTCGTGACTGCCGACAGTAAAACAAACTGGGCAGAGGGATTTATTTTGTTGTCATTCTATGCAATGATGGTAAGTTTCTCTCTGCTCAAAGTAGCAGAAGTTTAATCCAGCCAACCGTGTTTAGGTGCTTTGTACTTGGTACTACACGGGGCAGTCTGATATAAGTAGTCTGGTGCTTTGTCCGGGGCAGTCTGAGGTTGCATGATATCCACGCTTCAAATACACGTCCACAATTCTTAGCTCAATCATATGCAAATCATATCCTACATACCATATTCAGTACAACCCGTTGCTTATATCCGAGTGGTTGCTGTCTTTACTAAATCAATATTGTTGCGTAAATTAGAAGTCAAGCGCTCAGGATTTATGAACGAGAGTTGTTGAGAAGGTTACCAGATACTTGTCTACCCAAAGCTTCCACCGCTCTTTGGATGATCGCAGTCATATCGCTTCGCACTACGTCCATCTGTCGTCTCCGTTCACATCCTGGCGCAAACCGCTCTTCAGCCTGCGTAACTGTGCGACCAACGCGGGCGCCCCGATGAAGTTTATCGCTAAACTTGAACTCCACACTACCTTCCGTGACAAGTGGCATGTACGAGTGCGCACTCAACGCAGCCATTATTTCCTCGACTGGTATTGGATCGCCAAATGCCACACCAAGTCTGATACCTAGTTTCGGGAAGTACTTGTAAGGAGACGCGCGGTGTTCGGGCATCAATTTGTCGAAACCTAACGTCATATGAGAAAAAATGGAACACTGATGATTTCAGATGCCATACCAGTGAGCCACATCGGTATGATAACAGGGGGAACTGCAGTTTCCATCAAAATTCGTCCACTAAGCGTTTTAGGTGTGATGGCTGCATGTTAAAGGGTGAAAAAAAGCGACTTACACTCCCCATTTGAATCGCGGCAAGCGAGCGACGCCGTGCGACCGCGGATAGTTGAGTGGCTGGTTGACTTTTCCCTCTCCAAAAAGATGCACCTGATATATGTTAAAGCGGACACAGAAGTCAGGGTTCACTTGCACCCACCCAATTTCCTTCATTAAGTTGCTTTATGGCAATATCAACGGAAGGTTGGAAGATTCCATTTCCGCGAAATGTCTCCAACACCTGACCATTACGAAAGAAAGCGGAGAACAGACTTCCTGGCCGAAGCCTGCATTCAGTGGCCTAGAATTCTGACTATCTCCGCATACATACGGGTTAGTAAACATGATATCTGATGCACCAAGCGACCACCGTGTTGTGCTAGAGTTCAAGTAGAGTTTTACCGGGAGTGTTCCCCACACAAGTGGATCGTCTAGTCTGTAGCGCCGTCTCAGCATGAATGTCCGCGTGAGAAGCTCAAAAGACAGACGTGGAAATATGATTCGCAACTAAACGCGTATAAGCGGACGGTGACCACAATGAATTGCAAGACAAACCTGTTACCACGCCCTGTCCATGTCGCCGCCTCTCATCATTCCGTAGAGCATCCAAAAGTATGTGGAGATTGCTAACGGTGATGGAACAAAGCCCTGAGTTGAGAAATGCTTTGCAAAGGAGGCCCGTCGCTGTGATGGTGGCCGTTGACAACAACTCGGCCATGTCGCACACTTTGACGCCACTGCTAACTAAAGAAAATATTGATCATGACAAGATTTGATGTGAATGCCGGCATCATCATAAGATGTCTCTGTGCTGACTAAGCATTATAATGTTCTCGAGCAACTTTAGTTGCCTGAAACTTTCTGGTTGTTATCCCCCACCCCCGCCTACTACCATTCCTCTCTCGTTCTCCTTCACGACGTGCGACGCTCGCGCAGCCCCTGCTGGTGCTCAGCGCCGCTGTCCAGCCTTCCATCAAATATAGGCACCATGTTTTCCATGTTTTTCGTCACCTTTTTCTCTGCTATCATCTTGCTATGTCTATTTTCGCCTGTAGTCAGAAGGTCTATCATGGCTGGTGACGACCTCCTTGATGCACATGAGTCAGGTTTAGTTCTCGTCGCGTCCCGTAAGTCCTGTTCTTGCGCACGCTGCCTTTTTCAAATGTTCCCAGGCAATCCATTCAGGGAATCAGGCCCTCCAGCATGCATGGCCAAACTCATCATGTTGAGGCATAAAGTGAGTATACCCAGTTTATTTTTGCCTTCTGCCAACTCACCCTTCCTCAAAAGATTCAGACGGGTACACGCAAACGTAGATCCTCGACGCCCACACGCCAATCACGAAATCTCGGACTCATCCAACCCACACGCCCGCGCGCGTCCTGGGTTCGGTTTGGAAGAAACTTTGGACATCAACACCACTAAATTACAAGCATCTTCAATCAATTGACACTATTTGGGCTGTAGTCTTATCGCTCATTATTTATATCTCCGTGATACCCATCTTATCCCTTATAGATATCTACCTTGTTCAATTTTTTCTGGGTGTACATGCCTCTCTTTGCACTTCCATCAAGACATCTACTTTGTGAACATACGTGTTCTTTGTTTGCATATTTACTTTGCAGTGATGTCGCAGGTTATTACAGGTGGGAAATAAATGTACAGAATAGACTGTTAGCGAAATAACAGCTGAATGCATAGGATCGAACATGAATCAAGATGCTAACAACATATACTACGCAAATCGACTACTCCTATCGGACACACTAGAGAGCATACTTCGCCCCTTCTCCAGTTTGCGAGGAACAGGTGCGCCTGAGACAGAATTGCTTCCAGTGGCCGCCTGGGTTGTTCTCAAGGAGCCGCCGCCTGTCTTGACTTTGGTCTTGGCGTGTCCTGTAATGGCTGCACCAACAACAGACCGGCCGGTCCCCTGGTTTCCACCACCTTGACCTCTCGCCCATGAACGCAATTTTGTTTTCTCTTGGTCATTCTCTAAAATCCGGTTTGGGCGCTATGGAAGGAGACTGTCAGATTACAACATTTGACATCAACAATGGAACAGACCTCCAGACCAAAGTCTGCGTGGAACAGTGCGGGTCGTTTTACAGGTGCACTGTTAGATCGTTCTGCCATTACTTTGACAGGAACATGGTTATCGTTCTCCTCGTCCGCCCTGTCGATCCATGATGTGTCCTCCGGGTCTAGAGTTTTAAAAGTCTACCAAAGATTAGCGATATCAAAGGTAGAAGCACTGCGGCTCACCTCTCTATTCCTGGCCGCTTCCCTTAGCTCGGCATTTAGATCTTCGGTCAATACTACTTTCCTCGTCTCCTCATCTTCGTCGTCGCTGACCATTCGCGTATCTACTTGCAAATGGTCGAATTCAAGGTCGTCATCTATCAACTCCTGCTGATATGCGTCGTAGAATGCCTTTGTTTCTTGGTTTCGACCTGTGAAGGGAGACGTTGGCTTCATAAATGGAGTTGTAACGATTGCATCACTTGCCTAGATCTTCGAGGGTGTCACCATCAATCTTGCGCTTCTTGTTCATACCCCGTCGTATTCGCCTATTGTTTTCGTCCTCCTCGTCATCGTCGCTATCCTCGTCGAAACCAATTCCACGATCGCGACGTTTGATTCTAAATTTGCCATCAATAGCATCCTGGTGAAGCTTCTCCAATTTCTTGTCATCTTCATCCTCGTGCTCTCTATACATCATTCAGCTGGCTGTCCCAATAGCCTGCCTTGCATGCGTACCTGAACTTCTCCTGGACCAAATCGGCCGCTTCTGTCTCGACATCCATGACCGCATCATCGACAAGACCCTCCACAATTTTTTCGTCATCATCATCCTCTGCCTCTTCTTCGTCGTCTTTCTGGATAGGCCCGAAGCCAATCAGCTCGTCCTCGTCTGATTCCTCGGCCTCCGCAGCAACGAATTCTGACTTCTCCAGCTTTCGTTTGGGCGCATTGGATTTTGGATGTCCTCCCAAGACATCAAACGCGTTCCTCTTCGGCAGCTGAGAGATAAGTAAAGGTAGAGGGGGCAGAAGGGAGCCGTCGTCTTGTACGGCGGTTTTCCTCTCCAATGGCGAGCTACTGCGCCGCCTTAGTCGGTGAAGAGGTCGTACATCCGGTGAGTCTTGCCTTGCCTTGTAGGACAATGTTTGGAGTGGAGCACGCTCAGTCGAGGATGGTATTAAATCACCCAGCAATGTTTGAGAGGCCAGAAGTGGTGACCTCGGGAAAGACTTGATGTGATATTGTTCAGAATCAGGCCCCGATGTCTGAGTCAAGAACCTGAGAAGATGAACATATTTTCCAGAATGAATTAGATACCACTTTGGTGAACTCACCCATTCTCTCGGATGTACCATTCAGGATTATTGTCCTGTTTCTGAAGGTCATTTGCGATCTCTATGACATACTCCTGCTCCTTTTCAAAAATATTGTCAGCTTTCCTGCGCAGGGTACTGCTGACTTCTAGTGCGGGCTGCAGTTCAACATCAAGCGACAAAGCGAGCTCATGGCAGTCCCTCTCCTTGAAGCTGGGCCCCTCGTCCTAAAATAACCACGTGTTATTCTCTAAACTGACTTGCAACGAAGGAGATTGCATACCTTTTCATCCGAGAAAAATTGTGAGAAACCTCCTCCATTTGCGAGAAGATCCCGAGGTGCAAAGGACGCAGGACAGGTTTCAGAAAAGGAAGGTAGTAGTGTGCGGGGTTCGAAACTCTTAACCATATTCTCCTCGTCCTCAATGTCGGAAAACGATTCCTCCGGTGGGGATGTCGAATGCTTTGACGTAGATTGGAGGAGTCTGGTGGTAAATGGGGAGTGTGAGCTTGGAGAACCCGAGAACGAGTCATCTCGAGCGATCTCTTTCAATGGCGGACGTAAATCTTGCTCGGGAGAATTGGAGGGACCACCGAAACCTCCCAACGATGTTGAGGACGATGATCTCATGTGAACAGCATCGTCGACGTCAAGAAGCGACCCCGGTCTACTACCTAAGGGAGGTCTCGCGAATGAATCTGAGTGTCGAACAACAGCCTTGTTCTCCTTATCCTCGCTCCTGTCGTACATCAACGTTTGACTGTTCTCTTTGTCGTTCTCGTCCTCCGTTTGGTCCGATTCCGAGTTGCGTGTCACTATGGCATCAGAGGCCAAGTCTTGCATCGAGGAATCTGGTACGAGAATTCTAGGAGCATCATCCTCGTCGTCGGAAGCCACTAATAGGGGACGGCGAATACCGCGCTTGTGCACCGGGTTCTCCTCATCTTCAACGTCCGTCGGTTGGCTTGCGCCATCATCAACATCGGGGCCCAGTTGGTTCTCCTGATCGCTGCCGTTCTCGCAATCACTATCCATGGGCTCTGGACTGGCAGAACCCCGCTCTTCAGGAGCATAATCCGTGTCGTCCTCGTCCGTGTTGTCTACTTCCATGTCGCCAACAGTAGAGTCGTCGCGCTCTGCTGCCTCAAGCCCCTTCTGCACATAAACATCAAGTCTCTCTTTGAATGACATGTTCCCCCCAGCTTCTACAGGCTCTTCTAATACCCTGCCTCCCCTTTGTATCCAGTCCTCTTCTCGTCTCTGAATAGTCGCAAGTTTGCTGGCCTCAGCTTTCTGCATGAGCGCTCTGTTTAATTGCTGTGCAGTGAGAGGGACCTTGGTGTTCTTGCCCCTTCCCTTCTGATTGAAGGACGACATCGCGGATTCCCTGAGGTACTCGGACATGTTGGCTTGTGCAAAAGATTTCGCGCGGGAGCTGGACGGTCCCGGTATAGATTTCCGGCTCAACGCAAGCTGTCTCGCCTTCCCCTTCGAAGGAGTAATATGTTGTAACTTGTCGGCTTTGCGTTTCGCTGCCTCTTCTTGGGCTGTCACATGCATGCTGTTATCAACAATCTCCAGATCATCGTCGCTGTCCACGACCCTAGATGACTGCCTAGCTGCTGCGTCTTGAAGGGCTCGCTGCTTCAATTCCGCGAGAGCACGTTTGTCATCAGCTTCTTTGCGTTTGGCTTGGTCTTGCCTCAGCAGGTCGGTAAGGCTCGGCATCTCTTCGTCAGTGCTGTCAGACGCCACTGACCGTGGCTGGGAAGTTGCACGTCGCGGAGGATTTCTGGGAGGAGTTTGCGCACGAAAACACACAGTAGTAGTTAATCCAAGCAAACGTGAAGGTGCGCCAAATGAAGATGCGCCTTGCGTGCATTTTTTCCGTTCTTCCGCAGTGGGTACTGCGGAAGGCGAGGAAAAAATAGATATTGGATCTGAGGGAGGATCAGGTTGCTTTTTCTCCTTCCGCAAGCCTTCATCCCTTGGCCAAAGTCAGCAGCATTCTCCTTGATAAAAACCTGGCGCCACCCACTTGACCAATTCAAAAAGCCGGTACTTGGTGTGTTTCAGTTCCTGAGTACGCGCCACCTCGACATTCTTGCTCGCAGTAATACGCGAACTCTCCAAAACAGTTTCACGTAGGTCCTTTTTAGTCGGAGCCTATCCACCGTATTAGTGAGGAATAGAATGGGTGCAACAAAGATCAAACTACCTTAGATTTTGCGCGCGCAGATTCGTCCTTCCGCCTGGCTTTGTTACCCTTTTTTGACATGGCACTCGTAGTAGAAACTGATTCACTCTCAAAACGAAGCGGAGGGACATCCCGAGCAGGCGCCTTCCCCTTGCCTTTGTTAGCCTTGGGCCTCGTTAAAGGCATTTCCAATTCTGATGTCGGAGGTGTGGGGGGAGATCGCGGCAAAGGAGTGTTGATTGGGTGGTGAGCAGGCGATACCGAGGAAGAATTGTTACACCCTTCACGCTCAGAATCGGAGTCGACGCAATTCCTCGGGCGTCGGACCTTGCGAGAAATAATCGGTGAATCTGCAAGCGACTCGTCGACTGGTGAGGCAGGTGAGTCGCTTGTAGGGAGTAGCAGTGTGCCATCAGAAAGCCCATCGGAATTTTGTGGCGCTGGAGAAAGAGGCGTGGTATCTACATGAATTATTTGATCCTCCACAAAGGATTGAGGCTGAAAGGATGGAGGCGATGCCGACCGCTCAGCAACTCGAGGTTGTACAAGTGGTTGCTTGTCATTATCGAAAGCTTCGTCTAGCGCTTTCAATTGGGCTCTCCAACCAAATTGATGTTTGCTAGGACTGGCATCGTTCATGCCGTTATCATTTCCACAAGTCATTGAAGAGGATTGTGAGTTCTCCAGTGCATCGAGCGTCAATTCATCGGTGGACTCGTTTTCCTTGACGCCTAAGGGTTCCGATTCTCCACGAGGAGAGCTGTAGCCGGCGAGCGTTACAGAAGAGTCGCGTGTTTCAGGCTGAATGTCCCTACGCCTTCCATATGTGACTGGAGCGCGTTTTATAGGCTGGACGGGAGATGAATGCGGCGAAAATTGGTCTACGTCCATGGCGGACATGTTGGCGTCTGCAGTCAACGAGCGTGTTGGCCGATGCCGGCTTGAGGCTGTTTGTTGCTGTAATCTGAGAACGCCTTCAACACCGTGGCATGCATGACATGTCACAGTGACAAGCGCGTTTTTGGTAATAATCAACGAACGCGTCAAGTCGCGTTCCTCATCAGGATGTTACCATTGGCGCTTATGCTGAATCGATTTGGCATCACACCGAGTTTTCAACTTCCCTGTATATTCACTGCTACCTGTTCATGGGCCAAACTTCTGCGAAAGCATTATTTGTGTAGCTATATAGGTTAAAGCGCCTATTAAATTGGATAATGATTTCGCCGGTGTATGTTGAGTTCCTTTAATGAATTGGGCTGAAAGATATACTAAGAATATGTGAAGAACATAACACCAAAAATGATTTACACGCTATGTCTTTGACACAGCGTGCTTACTCTTCTAGGAGTAAGATTTAAGATAGGTATATTGTGATCCACATCCGCACAGCGATTTAGACTGATCCAGAACTTTTGATATCCTTTGCAGATAGAAACTGGCGTGCTTGCAAGTCAGCACTAGATCACAGCGTTGATACAGAACATAACTGACCTCATCCTCGATGTATTTGTGCGTGGTACCTATCTTGATTGAAATGTCATTCGGCATCCCCTGAATGCATGTAAGCAAAGCATGGTGCAAATTCACAATACTGACCATTCGCGCTGAGCTGCTGGGACTATCGGCAGGTCTCCGAGCTCTGTGTAGTGAGAGCGCCATAGGTTCGTCAGAAGAATCGTGGCGGATAGTCTTGCGTACATTGAGGGTTGCCAGCAGAGAATTGCAGTAAACTGAGAACATCACTGTGAGCTCGTGAACAACATGATTGGCTAAATTGTACGTACGACGGCCCAGGCAGAAATAGAATGCGACATAAATGAAGGTATCAGGCCACGCTACAATCTGTGCCGCATTTGAGTCAGGAACAGAATTACCAGCCATTTGTGATGTTTTACATACAGAAATGAGGGACATAACCGCGCAAACGCTGGTGAGTAGGCCGGTGTTGACGCTGAACAACATCAGCCTATTGATCAAGTTATCGGACTGATGGAAACCAGTGCGAGCCCGTTGGAGGAATATGCAGAGGAAGGCGGTGATAAGGACATCTCCGGCAGCTGCTAGAGCATTCACAGACATCGACAAAGACTTCAGCTGGGGGACTTGACTGAAGAAGGTCAACTTGACACTGAAGAAGGGTGCATCAGCCAGACTATCACTTAATAATATTCGACACGAATTACGCTTTTGCGACATATACTTTGAATGTCCCGTTAGTAAACAAACGAGAGAGAAAAAACATACTCACTGACAACGATAACAAATTCAGCAATGACAAGGCACAGCAATGACGCGGTTGCAAACACGTTCTTGTTGCTTACTGGCTGAAAGTAAACAATCGTCCACTGACGGGAGATTACACATACCATGGTAGACACGCATGGTAAAGAAGCTGGAAGACCAGTAAGAATTGTTCTTTTCAGAAGCCCTCACACTAACCTTTGAACCATAAACCCCGTGAAGCCATTGAACAAAACTTCAACCTGTGACGTAAGTGAAAATTCAGATGAGAACTGTGCGCTTATCGCGTGCGACCCACGGATAAACTCCACACAAGTTTCTCGATGTCATTAACGCTGCCAAAGTCAGTGATGAGATACGTATACACTACCGTCTGATGTTCAATTCACATAGAAACACGTCTTGTATCCAGTACACTCACCGGTGTGTGTAATCAGAGCTTGATGAATCGAGTCTGACAAAAATATAGCGCTGACCTATACCAATGTTAGAAAAGCGGCGTATATTGATATTGATCATTCATGAGCCTACTAAAAATTTGTTGTACCAAGGATCCGAAGAATACCGGGTAAAGTAGTACCATGTCTGCATAAAAGTAACTTGGTGCGGTTGTGAACACCTTAGTACCACAAAAAAAGAACAGCAGGAAAACACACCTCCATAAAGCCTGCAACATCCAAGGTCCAATGTACAGTAATTGTTGATCCACAAAGAGTACTCACACGGCAGAGACTACGACCCCGATCAGGAACGCTCCAAAACTGCGCAAGGTTATGCTAGGCGATGGATATGAACTTGAAAGATACGCACATATCATCTGCAGTACCCATGGGGAGATGTATCAGTGTGAACGGAATGAAGATGTGAGTTTTAGAAACAGGTACCAATATTTTGTAAAGCGCTTTAAGGTCGGATCACTGGCAGAATGCATCATGCGATGACAATCCCAAATCCGTTTTCGACGGTAACCAGCAACTTACCAAGGCCGCTGAGCACGGATCATTAATCCGACATGCGAATCACCTGAGTCTATGTGTGTCTCACAGCTATTGAATTTCTATCTCCGATCAGTGATGAGGACCAGGTGCAATATATATGTATGTCCATCGAGGAGCTCACCCAAGCACGGTACCATTGATCGACAACACCTTGGTCAACATAAGAGACGCCTCCAGGTTGTTGGTGTCCTCCGAGCTCCCGATAGCCGTGTCTTCCGAATGTATCGCGTTCACGTATCCCGATGTTAACGACAATCCTCAACGTTCCTTGTTTGGCGAGCTCACCTGTCATAGAGCAATTTGCCCTCGTTCCTTCGATATGTTTCGTCCTATTGGCATCGATCGAGATTGACCGTCGGAAGTTGAAAAGTTTGTGATCCGACTTTGTAACAGGTCTAGCGTTATCATACAAATGGCTGCACTAGTTGCACTTGTAACCTTTTCCTTACATCACACTAGATATTAATCGGCCTCGAGGCAGCGATCGAGACGGACACTGGATTTTGGAGTTCTGCAGGATGGCCTCGAGGCCGCGTTCGAGGAAGGAACTTACCGAGCGGTGATTTCCTTGCGCCCTTTTGACAAGTGACCGAAGCGGAGAGCTAGAACATGGGAGGACGCATTGGAGGGAGGATCAGCCCAAGGCAGCGGACATGGACCGAGGTGATAGGGAGGCTGACCTGGTTGACTCTTCTGAGACCGAAGAACACCATGACAATACGAAAAGGACGCTATAGTATGTCGTTCGCACTTCTAGGATATCAGATGACCCGTCACCAGAACTTCGAATGCAACCTTACTCTCAAAGCTTCTGAAGTTTTGCGGCCCATAGTACTTAAGCTTCAAGTCCTCTTAATATCACTCGAACTGAGCCTTGGCAAGTTTGTACACTTTGGAAACCTAAGGTCTGTGTGATATACAGCATCACTATAATACATTCTGAACTCGCGCTATAGCCGGTATATACGTTATGCATATATGCACATCTCCGTGTCTTTGCATCCCACCACTGCTGGTTCTGTCTCAGATCTCAGCCACGAACTTGCCATAGTGCAACGTACACACTGTATGATGTATGGCCCGCGGCAGTGTTGCAATGTTTATAACGGTGTTATTGATTGTTGGACCTTCTGAACGATAGCTGCTCTGCCAAATAGAGCGGGATCAGCAATCAGAATGCAGGTGATGGTGACTTTCAATGTGGAAGCTGATCTAGACATCGCCGATCGTCTTCGTGGCGAAAACACGAAAGTCGCACTCGATGAACGCAAGGTTACGTTCTCGCCCCGCCCAAACCTGCAATCCTGGAACCGACAGTTCAGCTTGACGGTCTCAGGTCGGGGAAGAATATCTAAAACGCACCTGACGAAGCGCAGCAACATTTTAACGCTGTTTTACGAGAACTCGTCACTGTCACCGCTTGCAACTCTGCCAAGTGGGCCCTCCGCGGACCATGTCGCTGCCTCAACGCTAGGCCTTCCACTAAACAACACAATAAGGGAGAAAATTTCATCACTAATCAGAGGCTCTGAGCCTTTACCCTGAAAAATGGTGGTGTGTGCGTTAGCTCTGATCATTGACATTCATACACTGATCACCTTTCGCAGTAACATTACGGAGGCAGATGGCTTAGCATGTGATACTGTGCTTAATTGTACAGATCACTGCTAACCTGCTCGATACTCGTCACTGAAGGATCGCAGCCTCATATGTGTACATTCAATGTCACTCACACATAAATTATACGAAATTCTTGCCCTATCTTACACTGCACAGACACGGTCAACACAAGGTTCCTGTTGACGAAGTTCGGCCCCACCCTCTAGTGTGTTCAAACCGAATGAAGATCCAGGAACACTTGTACCAAAAATCGTCAAAATGAAATACTGCTTAGTATTCTCGCCACGGCTTACGCATGAACTGATGCGCTATGAAACAAGTCACCGGATTCTTTTAGATGCGGTGCAAATCTAAGTCTCCCTGGTTGACAACTCAACCGCAGTGGCAATGTGAGATTCACACCAGGGATTGTATTCAAAAGGAATGAAACATGACATAGTTCACGAAAGCAATGTACCGTTTCCAGGTGCGCTGAAGCGGACACGTGTAATGGCAGGGACAGTACCATATATTTACCGCACCAGTCGATCAGCATGACACACAGATGCCGGCTTCATGTGCGCATGACGGCGCACCGAGTTCAACATATTTGCTATAGTGGTTGAACCTTGAAAATTCTGAACCTTGAACCTGAAAGGAAAGGCCGTTGACACACGCTTACAAGCCAGTGAAATGATTCCCTTACCGAGGCTCTGTGTCTCGCGCGTCCTTGAAAAGTGAAAAGAAGGAGCGGCTATCATCCTTGTTCCGTCTGATTGGCCTTCTATGCCAGGAGCCTATCCCGCCAATCCAGCTGCCAGCTGCCAGTGGTCCCTTCACATTATTATCGTGTTATACTAAGTCCGCCACACGCACGGAACAAGCTACCATTAGTAAGTCTGCAAGTACTTTAAAAAAAATCAAATTGTCCCTTGGAGTCAAAGACCCTACTACATCAGCAAAAGACCCATAGTTTTCGCTTGTCAGAAAGAAGTTTGATGCTTACGGTGAGCTTACGGCGTTGGTGATAGAGCAACCCGATTGGTGGAACAGACTTATCGATAGTAAAATGTAAATCTAATGATATGTAGGTGGAAACAATGGTATTATATGTTTGTTTGGAACTAGCTTAGGGTTTGTCCGAGTACTCATGTTTTGAACCCTAGAATAGGGCTATTTGTGACTGCTCAATTGTGCGGCATGAATTGTAAGATCATTGTCTGCATTGCCATACTAATACGAGCTAAGGATAATGTGTCTATGTGAACTCTGTGCTGAATGTATGGTAACTCTCCTTATCTGTGAAGTTGTTCAGAAAAAAACGGTCATAGCTCTCCAAACAAGTGGCGGAAGAGATCTTCCCGTCCACCTTGTTACCATATTCTGGTATCAATTCGACAGCGTGTGTCACGTCCGTCAACAAAACGACACCACCACACCTGTACCGTTTGCCATGTTGATCTACCGTGTATGTGCGCTCTACTGTCCACATTGCAAGTTCAGGGCGATCATTGGGGTTAGCGATGAAGTTGAAGAACTGGACGTAGAGGAGCGGATTGGAGAGGAATGTTGGTAAAACCAGGTCAGAAGCCTGTGGAATCCGTGGCCGAAAAATGAGTCGAACTTGCGCAACACGGCTGGCTGAAAACCGTTCTTGAATTAATGTTGAAAAGCGACTGCAAGAGAAGACTTACTACTTTGGCCGTCATCACCGGTGATGTTGATTAGGACAGTATCACAGTTTCCGAGGGGGAATGCGTCGCTTGGCGGGTATGCTTGTATCACTCTGCTTGGCATGATAACTCGTGGCTGGAAAGCAGAGTGAAGTTGAAGCCGAAATTTGTTCCATGTACAAAAGCGTCCATATCTGTAGTCCCAGCGAGTATACTCGCCAGTTGAGAGAGCTAGCCGATTGATAAACTGAGAGATTGCATCGTCGAAGTCAACAAGTGAAAATTTGGTTTGAATACTAGCGGACGTCAGAGCATTGAAATCTGGTGTCGAAGTCAGGTGGAATGCAGTGTGGGCATCTCCAGAAAGAATACCCTTAAGGAAATGATTCCGAACTGGCCAAGGTCCATGGACAGAATGCACTTCATCGGGGAGAACACGAGAGACCCAGGAAAGCGCTGGATTGACGGTTGTTAATTCTTCGTCTTCAATGTTTATGGCATTGACGAGTGACGCGCCACGAGAATAAAATAGCGCATACAGGTTGAATAACTCCATTGATTCTTGTCGATTGAGGATCCGTACACACTGCTCCGTAAAATCTGTAGATCGCTGACTTGTGCGCTCGAAGAGATGCTTGCAATGCGTGATGAGCAAACGCTCTGTCATATCAGCTGAAAATTGCATCAAACTGCCCAGTCTCTCAACCGTGCCCCTAAAGCTTTGCAATAGCTCGAGCTTCGGGATAAAAAAATCTTCTTTAACGCCCTTCTTTCCCCTCCTTGCCTCAGCGTCAATGATAGCATCCTTGGACGCGTGAAAATCCGAAAGCGCTTGCACCATTGACTCGAGGGAATCAGGGGAATGAACCGGATTCTGGGCAAGATAGATGAACTCTATGAGAGCACGGATTGAACGAATGAATCTGGGTGGAGCGGCGCCTGCAATTGAAGCAATGATAGTGCGTTGAATATCTCGGTGCTCCCGCCCTGTCATTTGGTTGACATGGGTGACTCCTTTGGTGAAGTGACGCGTTCCCACCCGCTTATGCTGAACCATGAAGCGAGCGTCAAGCTCAGGTTTTCCTACTGCTTCCTTGATCCAATTGAGCGGATGGTCTGCAAAGAATTTGATGCAGGTATGCAAGACTTCGGCAGTGAGAAAGACAGAAGGGCATGCGAACGCCCAATCACGCCAAAATGGCATATGAACTCCAGAAAGATGGACCGCTTTTGCTGCCTTCTGGAATTTATCGAGATCCCAAGGATCAACCGCTTTGGAGATCTCATAGATAAGTTGTAGCGTATGTTGCCCGGTACGAGGAGGGTAGAGAAATCCATTGCCAAAATTTTCTTGTATCGCCATAGTGATGGGGGACACATTTTTACTGACGGTAGCGATCATGGTAGCCTCTGGCAGGTCACATACATGAGCAATGAGTGGCGTGAAGACGTAGCGAATGTATCGGGAAGGATCAGGCATAAAACAACCATCCTTTGCCGCGACCTTGAGGTTGGCGCAAACGAGATCGACACATTTATGCCATAGCCGTGCCTGCAGAATGCCCTGATAGTCAGGATGCACACGAAACTTAGCAACGGGCATGTACGCAACACAACGCCAAGCTCGTAGCGTGGCTTTGGAGCGAACATCTGAATCGAGGTTACCAATCGTGATGAAGAGCGGGTGCATCTCGAGTCCTCCAGTGGTGCGTGTCACAGGTGTTTTGTCTGATCCTAAGATGATTGGTACTTGTGTAGCGCCTACTGGTAGATGGTCCTGATAACATGGAATCAATCCTTGATCAGCAGACGAACAGATCAAACTGACCTGGATTTTCCATGCTATATCAGCGCTCATATAATCTCCATATTCACGCTGACCGCCAGTATTGACCACATGCGGCTGGAAGGTGATGTGATTGGCAAACACAGGATCGCTGAAGAGCTGTTTGACGACCTCTAAAGCATCACGCCAGATGAATTGCACAGGATAAGTCGTCTTGTAGCCTGTAAACTCAATGTTTGAGACCTTCCACGACACAAACGAGGGGAGCGCATCAATCCAATCTAGAAGCTGATCCTTCGATGTGAACGATGGCCTTGGGCGGGTGTGAAACTGTAGATGTAGAGTCAGACCTGTCAAATAGCGCTCCAAGTCTCCTACCCATTTCAACCTCAAAAACCTGTCAATCTGTGTTTGAGTCAAGTTTTCGACTAAAAACCTTCCCAATTCCCACTCCCCTTCGTCTTGGAAAGGATAATAGGTGTTGAATTTCCTCCGATAATCATATTGATCGTCTTGCAGCTTGTCAAACAGGTTTTTGCCGACACCATAGACATACCCGGACTGAGGATGACAAAAACCAGTAACGGTGGATGTCGATGAATGAGAACCTCGCAATCCAGGTGGAATTGGGAATTGTTGCGGACGTGATTCATGTGGCCAACAGGTAGACTGAGAATTAAGATGCAGAGTAATTGCATCAATGGAAGAGAATTCCCCACCACAGTTGGGACAAAACCTGGTAAAGGTATTAGTGTATTGACAATAAAGTGACAGGAGGACTCACATAACTATCCTGATTCCTCGCAGCTTTGCTGAGGTTGCCGCACTGGCAGTCAACGTCTAAGTCTTTCAAACTCCACAGACTGTGCCCTTCGCAGGGTATTGCCATACTGATATCAGCCTATAGCAGAAATCTTTCATATCATCAGTACGTTTCCCCCATCATATACCTCAAAGTGCTTATAGACAATGTCTTCTCCATTTCGTCCTCGGTCTAATAGCCTCCCTCCCGTCTCATCTCTTCGCTCCAGCAGTCCCCCCCGGCCCTCCTTCAAGCAGCCCCCCAACTTCTCCTCTGTCCAGTGGACGTGCCGGGTCACCTTTTTTTGTTCTAGCTCCAGGTTTGGGAGCTCTCCCAATACTATGCATTCAGACTTGCATGCTTCACCCGGAAACATGAAAAAGACACTCGAAACAGCACCAAGGCTTGCTGATGAAACAGACAGTATATTTTTCGATTTATCTAGCCCTCCGAACCCTGAACGCGCCTGCTCGACATCAGTTCATACATGAAAGAATGAAAAGGAAGCAGCATCCGTATCCTATGTATCCAGCTCCCATCGAGGTTCGTTATGCAGCCCGTGTCATGGGGCGAGAACACACCCCATATGTATCTTTAGAAGAACTTCGCAAGGTATGATATTTCTTTTATTACTTTGCAAAGACTGATTTTTATATTCAAAAGCATAATGGACTACTGGAAAGTGGCCTTAAACAACTGCGCTCTTCAACACTGTACAAAGGATACAAAGCCAAGCTTGCCGCTCGTGAAACTGCCCGCCAGCGCCTTGTGGTCACTGCGTGGGAAATTGAGGAATCGGAGCGATTGACTGCATTCCTTGATGCCCTGCATACCGAAAATGAAGAACGGCTCGGATTTGCAAATGAGGAGTTGCGGAGCTTTCGGAGTTTTCTTTCGGAGCGTGGCCACGTGGAAGTTGATGACGATAGAGATTATCTTCAAGCCATCTACGAGGATGAATGCGAAATCCTTCGTGTTACCTCAGCGCAAGCTAAGCAAATCTCGAAAATCTTGGGTTCACGAGTCAAGAATGCGTTCCCGCAATCCGGGGATGCGGAATCTCGGTCCCGACTCCCTAGTCTTGAGATTCATGATGATGAAGGTGATTCAATCGTTCTAGACGATTCGGACCTGGAATCTGAAGAAGAGTGTCTCGGGGTGGGGGCTGGTGACCCAAAGCCTCGTGTAAGTGATACCGCCTTGCAAACTTAATTGGTGGCTATCCAGCCGCATGCCTTTCCAATCGCGGTATGTGCAGCAGGTTTCTTGCATTCAATGTACGACACTGATCAATTGATAATAGGTTGTGTAATATGCACGCTGTTAGTATTACTGTTTCATTATGATGCCCCCCTATATCGTATCGGTTTGCTGCTCACATCCCTCGCTTTTACATCTTTCCCGTTCGTTTTTCCTTCTTCAGCGACTTCTTGATGTCATTTAGCTTTTTTAAGTATGATTTGTTGTAGAATGCTATGCGGATATTTATCTGTACCCTTCACCCTTCCTACGCCCCTCGAGCCCCGCCAATATATGCCTCCCAAACGCGCTAAAGGTAAAACAACGATATCGAAACCCACTCGCGGGTCCGGTTTAAATCCTTCGCATTTGCCTGCAGGCTCTCAGCTGAACCTCGACGACGAACAACCGCGTGAGCCGATGGCCAATTCCTTCAATCCACATGCGAGGTATGTATTTTCACTCGTCTCAACAGCTACTACTGATTCAAACTCTAGTTACAACAACTTCATTCCCTCCAACTTCAACAACAACGCGCTGAGTCAGGCTGGGCCATCAACGAGAGTTGCTGATCAGTCTGCCGCCCATCTACCCTTCAACTACAACAACTCTCAAGCTGGACCGTCTTCAAGTTATATGCCGCCCTTCAACTATGACGAGTACAACGCTCGTAACCATGGGCAATATGACCCGCTCGAGGGTAAGTTAATTATTTTATTAGTTGGAAATTATCGCTAATGTTTCCTATAGACTTATACAACGACCCCCGCTACCCCGGCGACCTTTCCGCGTTCAACGACATGTCGGGTACTGCACCCGATCCGCACCATATCCAGGTGCCACAATCATTTGACGACGACGACGACGACGACGATCCACCTCAAGAGGCTCAATACAACCCCATTACAGAGGGGGAAATTCCAGGATCGCAAGTCATTCATGTAAGTTCTTAATTTTTCAAATAATTTCGTAACTAATGTTTCGTTTCAGACGACGGGACCTGCACGATCGTCAGATCGACGACGACGTGCTCGCGCAATGCCCGGGACCCCGTATCCTACTCACCAGGACCCTGTCCAACTATCTGTTGTAGCTGCAACGGTACAGCGGACCGCAACAACGGATGCAACGGCAAGCCCCGCAGGTGCACCGCTGGCAGGAGAAAATCGATACTTCCAGGTTACGGGAGCCGTCCGTGACCAGATTTTTCAGCGGGCAAAGGAGCTCGTGTTAGGCACCGTGTTCACAAAGGACGCGATGGCGTCTTCTAGTACCGACAAAAAACGCATCATCAAGGCTGCTATACGAAAAGCCACACCAAGGTTTCCTGGACTCCGCGGTATGTTTATCATTTAAATAATGTATTGTACTATGCTAATGTGACATTAGGGACTCCGCGCTGGGAAAATCAAAGTAAGGACGGCACGAAGATCTGGCGAATGGTAGTTGTAGTACGTGCGCATCTGACCTCCATCATTCGAGATGGTATTGTCATGGGATATACACTCTTCCCTCCGCAAGGCAGCGTGATCTCGGCGGAAGCATTTCGCATCGAGCGCGTCAGATGTCTCATTCGAGACAATTGCTTCATGCACGAGTGTTCGTTCAATGCGGTACGTTTTTTTTTTCACTCGCTAATAACTGGACTGACTTTCTGAATAGGACGGAACAGTGACAATTCACGCGAAATTCAAGAATACATTCATCCTCCACGTTGTAGCGAAACTCGTGTGGAATCCGCGATTCCGACTGGACTCCTTGCTCGTCTCACCACGCGAGCAATTGTTTCACATGCTGGGATTGGCCGGCGCAATCACAAGCAGTGTGTTGTTGGAACAAGGACGCTTGACACTCACTGCGCCGAGACTATCTTTAGAAGGAAACTCCTCGACATTCGAGAGCATTTGCTCAGCCATGGATAATCTCAGCCCTGAGGAGAAAGCTAGCTTAAATGAATGGATAGATCACATTGTCATTTGTGGTGTCTCTCAACAACGCATCAAAGCTGAACTCTCGGATTTCGACTTGGACTCAGATAGCGCCGATGTGTGACATGTTGTCACAATACTCGTATTATATTCGTTGTAGTGCTACATGGGTACCTTATTATATGTTCTGAGAATAATGATATTCGACATATCTGATGATATTTGACATATCCCACTTACTTAAGCGCCATCGAAAACAAATCGGTCTCAATGAAACCAACTTGGGCGTTTACGAACACCTCCCTGAGCTACACCAAAAGTAGGTTGTTCAGTACATGTTTTGACTTGCGTCGGCCAACCCAACGTTTCTCTGATGTATGTTGGACACAGCCATATTCAATATTCAGGTGCGGAGCTACCATAGAATGCACGTACTTCTGTTAGAATGGAACGAAACACGACCCTGTGAGTACTTACTCCAGACGAGCAACATTTATGTCGACGTGTACTCACTACTAATAGCACACTTCTCAGATACTATGCATGAAGTGGTTTGCTTAGTAATCAGGTTCAAGTTGTTTTTCTCGGACATGCGGAGTGCCACTGACAGTCAATATTAATGGCAGTGCCTCTCAGCAGGATGCATCAAAAAAATGCATTTTACTTTACCCAGTTTATGTTTATGACCCTGCCATTCAATTGGATTGCGTTGAAACATTGCAAGTGTACGTACTATATTCATCACCGATTTGACCATTTCACTGATGGGGTTGCGCGAACAAGTATTAGCTTTTGAACCTGAACGAGCTGAGCGTCGTTGCAAGACTGGCCGATATTCATCTGCAAAACGACTTAAATGAACGCTTGTCGAGAAAAAACTGATGCCTTACGGTGAGCTTACGGCGCTGGTAATGAACAACGCGATTGGTAAACCAGCCATTATCCAGCACTCAAAACAGTATCTTTCTCTCGGATATGGTATGACAAGCGTTACGGAACGTTAACCTGAGCTAACTAGAAAGGGAACGCTCACGAAAAGCTTCCACCATACTTACTATGCTTGCTGCGGACAACTTAAAAACCAACCTCAACCATGGCATCTCGTCACCGCATAATTCAATCACCGGAGGGTGAAATATTCATCGCATTATACACCCACCACTGAGTTCTCCGCTCGTGGACGTTTCACTTGCATTATGCCCCTGATCCCAAGTGACCCCATTACGTGGTCATTCGATATGTATCGTGTTTCTAACTATCTTGTAGGTTCGTGGAGAGCAATGTTGATGGTATTTTCGCTCTAGTTTTGACCGTCATTTACCAGTTGCATCATCTACTGCTGTGGTCTACGACTGGAGTGAGCGAGATTTCCTACTATGAAAGGAGTTATTGATGTCTTCATGGTATTCTTCAGTATTGACATTCGGTCAAGAGGTAGGTTGATCCTTTGCTGAGAAGCCATTGTGAATTCACGAGCATGCTTTTGTAGTACGAACTGATCTGGGTGAGCAGTTTCATATAAAAACAGCGCGATATACTTAATATTTCATGTCAGAGGCAACGCCGTTCTTGCATGCCTATTCTATATATCATCGTACGTAGCTTCTGCTGTCAGCACAACCTGAGTAGGCAACTTGTACTGATTTTTAAATATTCTAGGTGCGTTTCATCGGACTACCATACTCTGTGTAGGTTCATAAGGCTACCAAGTCAGCACCGAATTGATAAGTTATCTATCACATACAGCTGCAACGTGTTGTGTATGTTGTACGCGCACTCATGCTCCTTTTTCCTGACTGGTGGCATACAGTAAATTTCCCGGGAGTCTTGAAGACAGCCATGGTGAGCATACTTTACACCGATATTTATCAACTAATTGCACTTCTATGTAGGGGTGAGTGATATTCTCGGCCAGCTTGTTGATTCAATATGTTGACTGAAACAGTTGTGAGTTTCTCGAAGTATTCAGTCATGCGGGGCTCATTGGGCTTATTAGGCAATGTTATGAACCTCGCTTTGTTGTGGACGATTTTTATCGTAAATCCTATGCTGAGTGGTGAGCTACTCAACTGTGGCAATATCAGTTCAACTGACATATCATACAAGTCATAATGATCACTCGGTTATATGCTATGTATCAGCAATCCAAAAAGATTCTCATCTTTCTGGTTGTAACACTTTGCTCTGTCATGATCAGCTGCGGAGTGATTGGCGGAATGGGAAGCAGTGAGACTCCAATGAGTAAGTTTGATTCCTGAATGAAAACCTAAGCGCACGAGCTCATGCAATGAATGTCAGAGGTGATTCTCCTCAACGGCATACAGTGCGTTTCCGAAGTCTATGGAGGCACACAACTTCGGACGCTCGAGGTTTACATGCTCGCAACTGTATGGCACGTACTCACACTGTGTCTTGCAATATGGATTTTAGTAAAACACTTTCGCGAACTGCAACCACCATCAACAAGACAGACCATCGTAGGGGATTGTTTCGTAGTATTGGTCAAATCCCAAGTGTTCTATTTTGCTTTGTGAGCTTTTTTGTTTGAATGTGGTTGTCCTTTGGTTGAATTTTTCTACGCGCTAGCTTTGCTGCTGGTTGTTGCCTCAACATTGGCTTGTTATCTCCAGCGATCATGGTTTGTCGATCCATAGATGACATTTACATTTGGGCCCTCACTTATCATTGCTCTAGGACTCGTCTCGAGTGGGATCCCAGGTTTATCGGGGTATTCTACAACTTGTCATGCTCCTCCAGATGTTTGTGGTAGGACCGCGCCTCATCCTTGACGTTCGAGAATACCACGCTAGCCTCCGGATTAACGCTGGGGAAGGAATATATGAAATGCCTACAATCTTTTCCCAGGAACTCATGCGAGTGCCATCTGCAGGCAATGGTGCATAGCATGGAATATACCCAAATGATTAACACCTGTCGGATATATATATATACCCTGTACTCAATTTGTAAAACTAGTTTGTCGTGGTATTCACGAAGGTCTGTAATTATAAGTGGAACGAAGGCTGCGACTGCTTATACAACAGCCCCGAGCTCAAGGCTTTTTAATCTTGTGGGTCCGAGTCGTTCAACTACTAATGAAACCATCAGGCCACAGGACCCGGTTGCTTGCGGGATCATAAGAAAACATTTATAGGCCGCACTCCGACAACTGATCTGGCCCACCACGTTCATCGACCCATGACAGCGTCCAACTCCAACACCCGTTATGGCCTCTGCTCTACTCGTCAGCGAGTTAATTTTGGACGCGTCCCCTGCCAAGAACTATGAGGTGCGTCCTGACTTGGATAGATAGTTGTTACGCAGTGGTACGGGACGCCCGACGAATGGCACCCAGACAGAGAAGTGGTCTGCCTATTACTACTAATGCATCATGTAACCAATGTCATCGGAAACTTCCTCCACTGCGAGGAGTCTGCAGCTGCTTCTCAAACACTTACACCTTCAAACCGATACTGGAGGAGTCAGAAACGGCAGGGATTTGAAGCTGGGTCCCTTGAGGAGACCAAGATGGGCTACATCACACAGGCGGCAAGATTACGGGTTCTGCATATTATTCTGTTCCGTCTGGACGGTCTGGATAGTGATTTCAAGTTGGAGGAGAAGTCCGGACTGCAGCGGGAGTGCTGATGGCAGGTCCGGGTTTGAAATTAGAATGGATGCGCTCTTGGGGTCGCCGTGGCGTGCTGGCTGCAGAAGGGAAGCCTTCAGATCTTCAGAACTCCCAGCACAAGTCCTCGGTGAGGTTGCTGTAACGTTTTGAAATTAACTGACGATGACATTTAAGTTTCATTAACTTACAAATGGGTAAATTACCAGGGACTTGAAGCGTCAGCCAAGGTTTGTACCTTTGAAAGTGCGCGAGCGTAATTAGGTTGAAAAGTGAGAGTCAGGGCTAGATCGTGGTTGTCATTTCCAAGGCAAATTTGTTGCGTCACGTGCGCCTATCAGTAAGTTCTCTGATGTCACAGACCGATAGGTCGCGCGACTCCTGTTAAACTTGAACGGTTTTACCACAGGCTCGCGGTTCCATAATTTTAATACCAGCTTAAAACACTCAAATTACGGCCTGGACCTCACCGGCACCGCGTATATAATTCTCGCCAAGTGGTAGCATGGTCGACCCTACTAGCTCGTTATAAACCCACCACTGAGTTCGCCACTCGCAAACGAACTTGAAGCTCCAGCTGCCGCTATGCCCTTGATTCCCACTGATCCCAATTCGTGGTCACCCGATATGTATCGTGTTTTCAGTTATTTCGTAGGTTTGTCGAGAACAGTTATTTCTCGCTCTATTTTTGACCATGGTTTCTCAGTCGCATCGTCTGTTGCCGTGGTGTACGACTGGGGTGAGCAAGATGTCTTGTAAAAAATTTACTGATGTCATTATGGTATTTTCCAGTACTGACATTCGGTCAAGAGGTAGGTCGATCCATTGCTAAGAAGCCATCGTGAATTCATGAGCATGCTTTTGTAGTACGAACTGATCTGGGTGAGCAGTTTCATATAAAAACAGGGCTACACTTAATAATTCATGGCAGAGGCAGCGCCGTTCTCTCATGACTGCTCTATATATCATCGTACGTAGCTTCTGCTATCACCACACAGCTAGCATTGCGCAACTTGTACTGAGTTCAAAATATACCAGGTGCGCTACTTTGGAATAATATACTCTGTGTAGGTTCGCAATACTAATAAGTTGGTCCCACGAACTAATAAGCCATTTCTCACATTCAGCAGCAACGTGATAGGTATGTTCCGCGATACACGGCATTCGTTTCTTCTGACTGGTGGCATGCAGTAAATCTCCCGGGAGTCTTGACGACAGACATGGTGAGTGTTCTGCACCGCTGCCAACCAACTAATCTCTAATCACACTTCTACGTAGGGGTGAGTGAGATCCTCAACCAGTTTATTGATTTCAAATGCCGACTGAACTAGTTGTAAGTTTCTTGACGCATTTAGTTCTGCGAGGCTAACTATTGATCCGACTTTTACAGGCTATGCAATGGACCTCGTACTCTTGTGGGCGACTTTGCCTATAAATTGTATATTGGATTGTGAGCTTCTCAACTACGGTTATATCAAATCGCCTGACATGACATTCAAGTCATCATGATCTCTCGGTTACATGCCATGTATCAGCGATCCAGAAGGATACTCATCTTTCTCGTTGTGTCCTGTGTCTCTGTCTCGGTTTTTTGCGCAGTAATTGCTTCAGCAGGAACCAACCTTCTTTCAATAAGTAAGTAGTCAAAGACACTAAGCGCACCAGGCTCATGCAACAAATACAGAGGTGTTCCTCTATGGCACGCAGTGCGTTTACGAAATCGATGCCAGCGAACAACGTCGCATGTTCGAGGCTTATACAGTCGGTACTGCATGGGAGGCCCTCACACTGTGTCTTGCAATCTGGGTCGTTTTAAAACACCTGCGTGAACTGCGACAGCAACCAACAGGACGGACCGTCATCGGTGATTGTTTCACGGTGCTACTCAAAACTCATGTCTTCTACTTTGTCATGTGAGCCTTTAATTTGAAGGCGGTTGTCTTTTCTGCTGAATTTCCACACGTGCTAGCTATGCTACTAGTTCAAGCCTCAATATTGGCTTGATGGCTCCGCATTTCTCGGTATGCCAAATTATGGCTAGCATCTACGCTTGAAGATTTATCATCATTGCTACAGGCTTCATCTTCCGAGGGGGCTCAGATTTATCGTGGTTTTCTTGAATTTGCGACGCTCATGCAGATGTTTGTGGTGGGACCACGCCTAATCCTCAGCGTTCGAGAATATCATGCTAAGCTCATGCCCAACTTTGATGAAGGAATAACGTATATTCATCCAATGGCTTTCCGTGAGCACATACCAGAATCAACTGATAGTGATGTGTAGCACGAGATTCCTCCAGTTGATTGGCACTGTCGATTACTATGTACAAATTACAGAACATATAAAATATGTTGATCGCGGACTTCCCATGAAGACAGTCTTTCATTTATGCTACCAAACTGGAACGAATCTATGCTGCGAATAGTACCCCGCCCTACGGCGCCCAACTTGCCAAATTTGCAGGATTTCAAGATGATTCGGGTCTTGAGCTTGTTATAATATCGACCGAGTAGGGCACCGCTGGCAGTTTCATGATATCAGGGGTGCAACTGGCATATTAGGGCGCGAATCTATCGCGTATCGCAATGAAACAAATTAGAAGGTATACTGGGTCACATCTGAAATGATTCAAATGACCTGCATTTGGGCCGCTTGGCGCCCGAGGACAGACAGTGCATTGACGCACTCTGTATTGTCCGCCAGATGAGATTCAGGGTAGATGACGGGGATATACTGTGCCAATTCATTGTTGGCATCCGCATCATGATGTTCCAGAAATGCCTAGGCGTTGCACGGAGTATGGGTATCGAATTTGTTGCCTGGGGAATGTGTAGGTTCGTAGCAAATCTTCGATGCTGTAGCCATCAGGGAACTTCCCAAACAGGAGACGCGGCAACTCAGGCTGTCAACTGTACAGTTCATCAGCCACAGATCCGGCAATTGCCAGCAAACTCGCGTCGTACTGCTCACAACGCCAAGCTCGTATCCGATACCGTCCTCAAGATCCTTCAAAATGAGGTGAGCAGTCTGCGAAAACAACATTATAGAAGGATCGAACTCACTAGAATTTTTACACCCACAGTCATCGTAAGGTTGGTCTTCTGCCATGCAGAAATGGACAGGCTCGAGACTCATACTTTCTGATCTGTTCAGTACGAAGCCCCCCGCCATGGCTCGCTCGGTTTCCTCCCCCGTAAACGCGCCGCTCGCCACCGCGGCAAGGTCAAGTCCTTCCCCAAGGTGCGCGAGTAGAAGAACGTCCGTCCAGGACTCGTCTAACAACGCATCTACTTTAGGATGACCCCAAGAAACCCGTTCATTTGACCGCCATGATGGGTTACAAGGCTGGTATGACCCATGTTGTTCGTGATCTCGACCGTCCTGGTTCCAGTGCGTATTCTACCCAATCTTCAGAGATCCTGGATCTAAAGAGAATGCAGAGATGCACAAACGTGAGGTCGTGGAGGCAGTTACAATTATAGAAACTCCTCCTATGATCGTTGTTGGCGTCGTTGGCTATGTCGAGACTCCCCGTGGCCTCCGCACTCTCACCACTGTCTGGGCATCCCATCTATCAGACGAGATCAAACGTCGCTTCTACAAGAACTGGTACCGTTCAAAGAAGAAGGCTTTCACCCGCTACGCCAAGAAGCATGCAGAGGATGGCGGCAAGTCCACTGCTCGTGAGCTCGAGCGCATCCGCAAATACTGCACTGTCGTCCGTGTCCTCGCCCACACCCAGATTCGCAAGACCGGTCTCAGCCAGAAGAAGGCACACCTCATGGAGATTCAGCTTAACGGTGGCTCTATCGCAGACAAGGTCGAGTTTGCACAAGGCCTGTTTGAAAAGCCTGTGGAGGTTTCTAGTCTTTTCGAGCAGGATGAGGTGATCGATGTTATTGCCGTCACGAAGGGTCATGGATTTGAAGGTGTCACTCACCGTTGGGGTACCAAGAAGCTACCTCGCAAGACCCACAAAGGTCTCCGCAAGGTTGCTTGTATTGGTGCATGGCATCCGTCGAAAGTCATGTTCTCAGTCGCACGTGCTGGTCAAAGTAAGTTGCATTGCTTTATTTTTCTGGCTTCGCGATATTAAGCAATCCTGTAGACGGCTACCACCACCGTACGGAGCTCAACAAGAAGATTTACCGTATTGGCTCTGGCACTGATGAGGGCAATGCTTCTACGGAGTCTGACATCACGAACAAGACGATCACGCCTATGGGTGGCTTCCCCCACTATGGTATTGTGAAGAACGACTTCTTGATGCTCAAGGGCTCGATCCCTGGTACCAAGAAGCGTGTCATCACCATCCGTAAATCGCTCATGGTCCACACCTCGCGTCGGGACCTCGAGAAGGTGCAGCTCAAGTTCATCGATACATCATCGAAGTTCGGCGTAAGTCCAACGTGCCATTTTTTCGAGGAATCATCTCACATCTCGAATTCAGCATGGCTCGTTCCAAACTTTCGAGGAAAAGGCTGCGTTCCTGGGAACGCTCAAGGCCAGGGATTGATTGCATTTTTGACGTACTACTTAGGCATTATGTTTTTTCACATCTTTTCACGACTATCCATGCTATGCTCTAGTACCGCCAAATCAATGTGTCTGCATGCATGACAATGAGTTCTGGAGTGTATTGACTTTGTCTAGGAGATCTAAGAGGTCGCGTCTACCATCACGCTTTTTCGGAAGATCGAAATCCGGGTGAGAAAGTAGAGATATACGTCGGGATGGATGATATCTGAGCACTATTGTCACACTTTGATAATCATTCGCTATACCACCAAGTATGTAAACGCTGTACGATAGTATTTGTATTGTACTTGTAAGTTTGATTACTGACATCAGAAACCATATGGATCTTCGTCGGGAACCTCTTCGGACCACGGAACCCAACGTTTCACGAGTGTCATCATCTCCCCGTGGCAGGCCAGAAGATCGCTTGGCGTCTTGAAGCGCGGGTCTTGGTGGAGCTCAAACATATAAGTCCAGTAGTTGTATCGGATAGGGAACAAATTGCATAGCTGCGGCAGCAGCGTGGCGATCTCGGGGGGCAAGGTGAATTTTTGGAAAAGGTGAGATTGCGGGTCAGCAAGGCAGTTCCTCTTGCGCGAGCCACCTATGGCCCGCCCCCTCTCATCGATGACATACTCCTCGTCATATATGTGGAACAATGCATTCTTCTTCTCGATATCCATCGTGTTGGGGAGGTATCGCGCCATGGTGTATATCATGACGTGCAGGAATGATTCCAAATCATCTGCCAGCACATGGCGCTTGTCCTGGGTTTTTTCGCCCAGCAATGCACCAGACATGAAGGGTATGTTTCCCTGTAATTTCAATTCGTGTCAGTATCTCGATGTTTATATAAAAATACTGCACATACCATCTGGATTTTCAATAGCTCATCGTGCGATTTGAGAGAGCAACACTCCCAGCCCATCAGAAGCCCGCGCCCCTCACTGGTGACGCCAATGTTTTCCACGCTGATGTTTCGATGCAGGAGACCTGAGATACTGGTAAGCTTCTTGATGAGCTACAGTGACACGTTAGAAATGAAGAATGACTTCGAGAAGTGAAGATGTAACTCACCTGTGAGAGCATCCTTGATTATAATCGAAAATTCGGTGGGTGTCTTGAACGTGCTCAAGTTGCGTTCAACATCACGAAGGAATGATTCGATGTTGTACGAGAGGGAGGCGTGCCTTGTGGTTGGGGAGTACAGCACCACCAGGCCTTGCTGAATGAGTGGGTGATCGTTTTTGTCCCGAGGGCAGACATGTCACCGCCGTGCTCGAAGGTCGGGATGTTGGGAATGCGGCGAGAGTGAAGTTCCCGGTATACTGCCGATTCCGTGCTGATGCCTGGGGAATCAAGTCTCCAAGTTTCCTTGAAGAAAACGACTCTCTTCTGCGTAACGTCCCAAACATGGAAGCCACGAGTTCGTTGCTCGACTAAGCTGCACGGCTTCTGGGCGGGGCGTGGGCGAGGCGTGGGCCGACGTAGAAGTGGTGGGTAGTCGAAGAAGGACGGCCTTCTGCGTCTTTGGGCTTTTGAAGTGCGGTGTCGATGGGAACGATGTATCCATACAGAGGGTCGGAACTCCCGATGCCCAGCAACTCCCTGACAGTGCTGTCTTGAGACTCCGGAAGGGAAACGGGAACCACAGACACGTCGACCCCGCGATCCCCAGCCGACCCATGATTGAGCCTCCATAGGAACTCGGCCAACGGGGCGAAATTGGCTGTGTATTGAAACCGCCGAGACACGACAGCACCAGAGCGATCCCAGAACACAAATCGTGCCCAGGTGCCGCAGAGGAGGATGGAAAATCCAAAACGGCGGAACTCTGTTGCGAAGAAGGCATTGGCGCACGCCACCATATGCGCCCGCGTTGAGATGGACTGCTTGTTGGAGGACTCGAATGCGGGATAGAAATCTCTTTTTGTATCCCAATATGGCAGCAACTCCTCCTCAGGATAAGGTATTGGTGCGGTGAAGTCCTCATTTGGCGGTGGGTCGATGAAAGGGTCTCGTTCCAAGGAAGGCTTCTTGATGATCCATGCCTCCATCGCGGACATGTCTGTCACTCCGTTTCGAGCGTTGTCCCTTTTATATAACCCCATGGTCGGTTGGAATTCATACCCATCCACGACGACAGAGGGGTCGGGACAGCCAGAGGTGTCAACAAGATCAAGATTGGTGGTCAATGTCCATAGAGACGCCAACTGCCAAGGGCACCAAAATCAGACAGGTCAGAGAAGTGTATATGTGAAATACTTACAAGTGGTGAATACACGTTAGGCAGCACTGGACGACCGTTTGCCTCGGACAGGAAATCAAGAAACTGGGGTACTGGCATTGCGCCAACGAAGCGCCCCGGGAAGGAACCTAAAAGCTTGGCTTCAATGGCATCTTTGGAGGTCATTGTGACTGATGTTTGAGATGTAGGTATTGTATGAGCAATATGATAGAAGGAAGATACTGTAGTTGAGATGATGGGACGAACAGACCAAGATGTCTGACGCACTATTTATTTATCTGTGCTGTGGACGTGTGGACGTTCCTACTGTGGCAAGGTCCACAACAGCTTTAGTGGACAATGTTCATCAATTGAAGCCGCTTACGGATATGGATACTCTGCGAAATGTCCAAAGCCCTAGAATTGATGCAACTGACTTGAGCACGATGGGAAAGGGGGCGAAGGGTATGCATACACAACAGGATCGGCAACAAAAGACACCACTCTGCTACGTCTTCGTCCCGAATCGTTACCCCAGTCAACCGCCTCCGGATCATAGTCAGCTGCGCAATGTGCTTGCCTGATTAACTCGAGAACGGCAACACAGTCAAGCGCAGGACCTTCTCCTTCGTCCGCTGACAAAGAGCCTGTGCCGGACATGTCGTCTTTGGTGGTGCGTGCCTCTACAGCAGAGCCTTGGTCGCCATTTTCGCTTTCCGCATAGCTCCCTAAAGCCCCCAACTCGTCTCGTGTTTGGCTTGCCGCCGCTTTTTCCGATGCAGAATCACTTTCAATTCCGTAGTCGCCGACGAGTCCTGAGATCGCCATTCTCCCCGCTTTCGCATTTAGCTTTCGTCTTTTCATAGCTCTGACGACGTGCTCGTGCTCTTGCTCAGACATTGGTGAAGACTGGCCTCTATTGGCAAAGGTATTTCCAATGAATGTAGACGAGTCCGGGTCGTGTACATCGACGGTCGGGAATTCAGCAAAGTGCGTACCCTGATTCCTGAAGCAAATCCTGAATAGTCTGAGAGGGGCACAGTTTATGGTACGCCCATCCCGTCAACCATTTCTTTGCACGATTTGACGAGAGGAGGGGTTGGGTATGCCCAACATCGACTGCTTGTTTCAATTCCGAAGAATTGCATCAAGTGATAGATTTGAGGAATTTGGTAGGACGCTTGGTCCATGCTAAGTAAGAGCGAAACTTCTAGATGGTGTCTTTTTTGGAGTTGAGAGCATGGTATAATTGACTGCTTCCTATGAACAATGTGTGTCAGTGCATAATAGTTGGGATGTGTAGACGCTCAGCTGAGGTAGAGTGGAGTACTAGTACAGTCAACTTGTCCCGAAATTTTTGAGTTACTGTTTTTGGTACCTGCAACTTCCTCCGAGTCTGAGCGCGTCAGTTAGTACTGTACCAGTTACCAGGTTTCCACCTGGTCCTTCCAGCATATTCATTCAGTGCCAGTCGCGGTATGTACAAGTCACGTATTACTGGGTAATACTCATCGTTACCGTAGGATGACTGCACTGGATATTCATGCTTGCAGGCTCCACGTCGAGCATCAGATTTTCGCCTGCATCATTACAAGTCTCATGTTGGCTTCGTCAAGTTCAACCACTTTTCGCTCGGCAGCAGGCAACATCTCGCGTTTTTCAAGTCCATCGTCGTATCCATGCTGCTCACACAATGAAAAAAAGAGTTCAAGGAGAAGAGAACTGTACCACAAGCAAGGGCAAGGCGGACGACGCTCTGGTCAGGAATGCAACATTGGCAGATCATTCAGACGCGGCTGTATATCAGACAAGCATTTCAAATCCATCTGTACAGGACGGCTTGACGCCCCACGCTCCGCTGTCCATAGACGAGTCTCGAAATGTCGAAGACATCTACAATCCCGCTGGCATCCATTCAACTCACGGTCAACAAAACCCACATCATCATTACCCCGATCCTCACCACACTGGCCATCAGAATCCCATAGATTCACTCGAAGAAACACCACCAGACCGACTGAAGACACGGCAAGAATTATTGGACAGCTTATTGAAAGCTACCTCATTGACAGATGGGTGGGAGGCATACCACACCTTGACAGTCATGTTCCCCCGTCATATGTATCACCTCTCCGGAGCTCCCAAGATACCCCAGCGTCACCTCCATCACCTTGCTCGCCTTCTTGCCTCTACAAAACCTCGAACACGTACCCTTTTCTTACGGCTTTCTGCTGTTTTAACCATGCTACATCGGTCTGGGTATCGCATCTACCTATGGGAGTGGAATGCCTTAATAGACTGTGCAGGAAAGCGATGGCGGAAATGCAGCCTCGAAGACTACAAGGCAGCTGTGGAAGTTTTCAGTAAGATGACCACACCACAGCTCACTGAGAACTCAGATGGCGACGAGGATACGGCCGCAGAACCTGTTTTGTGGCATGTGCAGCCAGATATCATTACATACACAACTCTCCTCTACATTGCTGGCCGCTCGCTCGACCCCAGCGCCATTCGCCACGCATCTAATCTGCTCAGAGCCTCAGGGTTACCACCAAACCGCATCACACATCTATCATTGCTATACTATTATACGCGAACAAAGCAATTGTCCGGTGTTCGATCAACTCTACAGAAGATGAAAGAGCAAGGCTTTGAGCCTGGTCTGGATGGGATCAATGCATGTATATGGGCCTATGGCCGGAATGGGCATATGGATGTCGCATCAACGATATATCGCGTGCTACGCCACAATCTCCAACCGGAGCTCGATGTAGGCGAATACGACATCGACGCAGTTGTCGAGTACCTGCTAGATGTGGAGGGCATCGCCATACGGGACGATTTAATACCCGACAAGGTCACATATACCTCCTTGATCCAAGCTTTTGCCTATCATGGACACATTATGAAGGCGCTCCATGTCTTCGTGGACATGCTCTCTACGCCTAATAGGGAACCGAAGGCTCCTATCGAACAACAGACAGGTGAACTTCCCCTCTATCAGCCAACGCTTGCCGCTTTCCGGGGAATATTCCTCGGTTTCGCACGGCATGCGCAGAAACCGCTTCCCCTGCGGACCCCTCCCGGATCTTTATCCGACCGGCTCCGCCCTATCCAGCAAAATGATTGGAACCTCGAGAATCTCCATCAGGTGTTCAGGGCTTTTATGAATTTGCCTGCAGATGCCATGCCGAGTGAGAGGCTGATCTATTGGATCTTGGTATCTTTCGGCAAAGCCTAGCGGGAATGATGCGGGAAAGCTGCGCAAGGTATTTTTACAACTCGAACAGCGCTTTGGTGGTGGATGGGGTGGTCGGTTGGACAGGCTGCGGAAAAACATATTTGGCGACAACGGGAGCGGTGGGTAGTGGTAATCGACGATCTATTCACATACTACATACACATCCAACCCTAGGATTATTTGTACAGACTGCGACAACTTGATGATGATAAATTGTAATGATGGTCAAGGTGGTTTGAATCATGAAATTTAGTCATGAAATGTCGTCATCGCCGTTCTCCCTCCTCCATCTGACGAACTCTTCCCAACCAACCACGCACTTCCTGCTCTGGTATCGTCGGAGTTTCACGGTCCTGAACGTCTCCTCCGTGATGGCGCCGTTCCATCCTGCCTTACGCATCGCGCTTTCTACAGCCTCAGCCTTATCCCAACCTTGGTCAGGTATGACATCTGGGAGGTATGTCGCGGTCAGAGTGTCTCTGGAGTTGAATCGCGGTAGATATGCTGACGAGGATAACGGAGAAGGTGCGCTCGAAGATGGCGGGTATAATGATGGATTCGGGAAGCTAATGTAAATCCCGTGAGTGCCAACAGTCCAATCTAGATATGACGATGCGTCTTCGAAATCTGTGAGAAGAGAGATTCTGGCGCGCAACGACTGAATGCATCAGCATATATATGAAAGGCGAGATTTGCTTACCCACATTCGAGAGACGGTAATTCTCGACGTTCTATTTTCCGGAAACGAGAGTCTTTGAATGCACTGATCAACGCGTATTCTGCCAGACCTTCCCTAAGAGGCATGGCATCAAAGTTGCCGATGCAACCCCTCAGTTTGGGTGATCTGCCTGCGCGAGATGATCTGGTATTCCACGTCACAAATAACGGACTAGAGAATCACGAATATAGCACAAATTCATATCGATACACACGGTGTACTTACTATCTCTCGTCGACGAAATTGGGTGAGATAGGGTCGCTAGATGTTAACGCGCAGTACAGAGCATCGAAAGCATGAAAACAGTGCTCTCGCGTGCATACATTGTCGCCCTTGTCTGCTTGATCTCCTTCCATTGACTTGGAGGGAAGGAGGGACATGGTGGTCGAGGAACGAAACAGATAGCTTCTGAATCCAGTATCGATGATCCTACTTGCCTTTTTTGGTGTCCTCTCTCGTCAGCCTACTGCACAACCTAGCAAGAGATTGGAAGCTTCCAAAATTGCTGAATGAGGTGACTATAGACACATGCACAAATTGTATCTACTTAAGGTAGTATATGGTATGAGGAGATAAGGAAGTGAATAATAGTATTGCAAACAGTGGTCCTGAGGCTCGGTGGTATGGGAGAACCTGTAGGAATCATAGAAAATGGCATAAAGAACATAGCATCCTGTAAAGACGAAAGAAAACAAGAGAACTTGAATATCAGGTGTAAGAGATTGATGTGACGGGAGAACATGTAGGGACAATGAGTCGTGAGAATGTATACCGGACCGGTAAGATGCAGATGAGTAGAAAGACAGCAGATAGCTGAGAAGTCTTGACACCTGGCAGGGACAAGATCACGAAGCACAACAGTTCCAACCTCCCGAAGTGGAGCGGGCCTTCTCTCGTGCCTCCTCTTCTTCGGCCTGAGCGGCCCAGGTGGGCGTGTTGATAGTCGATAGGAAAACACTATCACGTTTCCTGAGCTCATTTTCGCGCTCAATGATGTCCTTCCGCTCGATAATTGAGTTAATCAATGATTCAAAAAGGTTCTCGATGCCTATAGGTAGATAGGTAAATGATAGAATGAAGATGGGGATCAAGCACACGTACCAAAGTCGTCTTTAGCTGAGACCTCAAACAGTTCCATCCCCTTATGAAGTCCCCATTCTTGGTCATCGACATCAAGGTCTTCCTCATCTTCATTTATACTGTTGCTACTGCTATCCGCGGCGTCATACCCTCCTGCATGTCGCCCAAAGTGTGAACCAAATCGTGATTGTAGTGAACGAGAAGCCTCTGTTTTCGATCTGGTCATGGTCGGGGCTGTCGTCTTTATTCTCGGAAGGCCAGGACCAGTATTGCATCGTTTGAGCACAGATGAATGCGATGACTGGCTAACAGCGGGATCTAGGTAGGACGCGCTGTGTGGCGGAGAAGACTTCATTGGGGGGTTGTTTAGAGGTACTGATCTGATGCTAGTAAAGGATGTGAATCTGGGGCGAATGTAAGATAGTGTTGACGGTGGTGGGGGAGGAGGGGGAGGAGGTGTTGGGGGACGCGGTGGGGGAAACCAAGTATGCAGCGATAGGCGGGCTAGATCAGATGTGACCTCTCTATGTTGATGGAGGTCGGCTTTGGAGCCGACGATATAAATGATGAGCTCTGGCGGACAATTTTTCTTCAACTCTGAAATGAGTGCCAATAGTGTCAGACAAGAATCGCCAAAACGAAATGTAGCGCTGCGCACCAGCTAACCATCCCCGAATGTCCTCAAACGTAGCAGCATTCGTGATATCATACAAGAGAAGTGCGGCATTTGCTCCGCGATAATACATGGGGGCCTGATTGGGCTGGTAAAACACAGGAAGGGTCATGATAAAAGTGAGTGCATACCATGCTTCGAAATCGTTCCTGTCCTGCAGTGTCCCATAGTTGTAGTCGAACCTTCAAACCGTCGACATGAACTTTCTTGGTTACGAAGAAAGCTCCGGTCGTGGACGTCATGTTCCTGGGATCGAACTTGTTCTGAGTGTAGCGATGGAGTAGGCTGGTCTTGCCCACACCTTTGTTAAGTGAGAGCACGTCAGTGTTAATATTCGATTGATATCCGAACAACAAACCTGTATTGCCCATGACCACAATTTTGGCATCTATCCCATGTTCATACCTGGACTTTGAGTACGGGTCCATGCGTGGATACTCCGCCATGCAGAACGACGTTGAAGGTGAGTAAGGAGTGCCACGGAGGGCGGGAGGAAGAGAGAGGGAAAGGGAAAACGAGTAGCGACGGAAGCAAGGAAGACAATGAAATGAATCAACTCAAAAACACTAGTGCAGACGCGACCTCTGACCACGTGCCGAAATCACGCCGAAACCTGCTACGAGCGCTCACAAGAGCTCTTTCATATAATAATCCGGCAACGTCTTTGAAAGCGATTTGCAAGCGAACTAACACAGCCGAACGTGCTACGCTCTCTTTATGAAGTGCTCAGCACTGCAGCGCTTTGACATGTTTATCACAGCACATAACGCAAACAAGACATAAGCGGTATGTCCATATTTTGTCGGATAATGCAGGGAACCGAAACATGAGTTAATGATATCGCCTAATCTACTCTTGGTTTGCCGGGGGGAACTCAAACGTCACATCCTTGCCCGTCAAACGGCGGTATACCGAAGAGAACGAATCAAGCTTGTACTCGAGCGATGTTGCATCTTTAGGGTCAAGGATGCTGCAATATCATTCAACATCACGTCAGTCCATCGTAAAGCAACGCCACTTACACTTTCAAAAGTTTTGATCCGTCAACAGATACAGCGGGTCCTCTTGCCAACAATCTCAGTCGGGAAGACAAGGTCCTCGAGGATCTTCTCGTGTACGTTTGTAAGTGTACGGGAGCGGGGTCTCTTTTGCTTCACCCGCGAATTACGGGTAGGGCTTGCTCAGCATCCGACGCTGAGCAACGAAAACGACGTGGCGGTCAGAGAATTTCTTCTCCAGCTCACGGGTGAGTCTGTGAGATGGGAGACCGATTATAATGACACCTTCCCACTGAGATAACCATCCTCACCTCTGCTGCACCTTATGGAACGCCTTCAATTGGGGAATGGGAACGAATACGACAATAGCTTTCTTTCCACCTCGGACATCAACTTCACGGGCGGCAGAAATCTGCAGAGCGCGGAGCTCAGTCTTGAGTTCAGGGACATTGTTCTCGAGGTCGATTAGGGCCTGAGCGACGGAAACCTCGGTTTCATCAGGGGAGTTAGTGGGTGCATTTGCAGTACGGAGAATCTTGTGGTTGACAGACATGGCTAGAATAGAGAGGCCCTGTAGTAGATAGATCTATGGTCAGCATCCACCACTTATAACTTGCATCCACCCAATCAAAGCGATTCGACCCCAATTTTTGCTCCGCAGCTCGATGTACACATCCATCCTGCACCGTTTAACACCACAACAAGCAGTAATTCGTACTCACCGAGCTTGACGCCTTCGTCGATGTCTTTTTTGCGATGAGTCTTACCGTGGGGTGTCTGGCTATCGCGCCAAACAGTGACCAACACATTCATGTGCACGTGTTTCTAAATTTAGGAAAGACCCCTGTTCAATTCTAAGCATTATGTCTAGCTACAGTCTCGAGTCCGCTTGAATTCATCTACCCAATTCTGCTCTACCTCTCCCTTTGGAACAACAACAAACGTCAAACACCCGTCTTTCAACTCTAATCCATCGTCAGGTTCCCCTTCTTTCGCCTTCGCCGCATTGCACACGTCCCTCAATGACATCTTCTTGCCAACTTTGAGTAGCCGCTTCCTTCTTGTTATTGCGTAAACCACAAGGGTGTCCGCATTGTACTTTCCGGCTTTATCCCAGCTGGGCGCAGGAGCATGCGGCGGAAACATTTGAAAAATGTGAGTCGAAAAGGTGGTATCTTCGACAAAATGTGCTATGACGTCCGATGTTGCATATTGTGGGTACAAGAAGAACACGGGGATTATCAACGTCGTTCCTCCAGGGTCCTCTGGGTCAAAATGGGGCGTGTATGGGTTTTCTGATGACCCTTTTTGGTTGTAGACGGCAAACAAATTTCGTTCCTGAAGCATGATCAGATGACTGATGAGGAGACCGAGATAGAATGTACCTTGAACGCCACCTGCAGGAGTGTCTTCTCTCTCTGTTCGTTATGTATTCGTTCCTGCTTTTCACTCTCTTTGCGAAGCTTCTCTGCCTTCGCCTTTGCGGAACGGTCTCGGACTGACCTAATTCCTTTGTTTTCTGGGTCGTACTCCAGACACCTCTCGCAACAATCCAGGGATTCTTCATAGCGCTCTAGCGCGAATAATGCCATAGCAGAGCGGTAATAGGCTTTGGAAGATTTCGTATTCAGGATGAGCGCTTTCGAGCAGTCTCGGAGCACGGAACCATAGTTCTCTTCGTATTGGTCAGATTCTCGTTATCAAGCCAGTAGTCAAATTCCTCACTTAATTCGAGGTTGCACGCGGCGCGATTGCATAGCAGAGCTTCGTGCAATACAATATCAGATGGCTTGGCATCAATTCCCTGCGTGTAGAAGCTGATTGCTTCTCGATGGCGCTTTCCCTTGAAGTAATCGTTTCCTTGCTCTTTGAAATTCTGAGCGATCTCTTGAAGAAGTTGCTTGTTCACGAGGTGTTACGGTAGAAAGAGAAGGTTCTCACCCACCATCTGGCGTTCCATCGAAGGCAAGGCTTTGTAAGGCTTGAATCACAGGATCGTTAGATTCTTCTGAGGGCAGGGATTTCATAAAGAGCGGGGTGCTCTGAAGGGCAACTATCTTCTCCTCCAAAGAGGACTCCGCGGCCTGTGGAAATACGGCAGCCATTTTGTTTTTGTTTTCGGTCAGCGACGAGCGACCGTCGAGTTGGCGTGCGTGATATTAACGTAGTGGACTTGGTGTTGAACAAAAGTACTATAGTGTTGAGCGACAAACAAATTTATAAGATCCTGATAAGATTGCGAAGCTATAGGATCATATCTAACCGATCGGTGTGCCAAAAATCATTCTCAGGCGCTACGCGCGCTGATTCAAGTGCCTTCATGGCAGCGACCAAGGTACGGGGGCTCGTGGCTGCCTTGAACTCAACGGGATATTTCAAGTACAAGGTAAATTACCAACTCAAATTTTATGGAGGCTCTCACACCATCTTCATCCAGAGTCCAGATGCAGTGGTAGATTTCCTGGTTGTGGGCGGAGGTCCGTCCCGCGCAATCTTCGTAGCGCGCTGACGCTTATCTATGGCCAGGCGTTGTAGGTTTGGCTGTAGCCCAGCGACTATCCGAGCGCTTCCCGAGGAAATCAACATACCTAGTTGAGAGACATCCACACGCTGGCGAAGAGACGAGGCGAGCGACATAGGCACTATCTTATTCACTCCACGCTGACTGTGAGTGAATAGCTCTCGCAACTCAGAAGTTGTACATGCTGGTGAGCTCCTCTTGCGACGTGCACCTGTGTCCATGTCTTTTGATGATGATGACTTTTCAGGACTTTACTATCCTCCGGAATCACTCAAGACGCAGCTATGTTTGCGGGGCAGGCACCTCATGTACGAGCGGTGCGACAAATACAACATCCCGTACCGAAAGACCGGTAAACTCGTGGTAGCACACGAGCACCAGCGTGCGTATATCGAGAGCCTCTTCGCAAAAGCAAGACAACTACCATGGCCCAAGCACTCGCCGCCTCATGGAGCTGAAGACCAAGTGCTCCCTGTCTCGCTTATAAGCGGTGCGCAAGCACGCGAACTTGAGCCGGACCTCTCCCCGGACATAACTGCTGCGTTATGGAGCCCAGAGACAGGCATTGTCGACTCCCACTCTGTCATGGAGAGTCTGGAGAAGGATATATTAGAATCTGAAGGGGGCGAATTAGTGTTTTCTACTCGGGTCGTCCGTGTAGACCCGTACAGGAGTGAAGAGACCTCTACGTTTGACTCAGAAAAGGGCTGGGTAGTTCAGACTGTCACCGAGAACGCCGAGCAGGGAGACTCCCTGCTCGCTCGCACCTTAATCAATGCTTCTGGCCTTTCCGCCAATCTCATTCCAAATTCTCTGCTACCTGAGGTATCACGAATACCTATGTTCTTCGCTCGGGGATCATACGCGGCTTATAGTGGTTCAGGCATATCTCGAATTAATCGGCTCATATACCCATGCCCTGAAACTGGGCCCAACAAGCACGCCTTCCAATCGCTCGGAACGCATCTGACCCTTGATCTACAAGGGAAAGTGCGCTTTGGGCCAGACCTGGAGTGGATATCACCACCCTGTCAGGCTGATGCATCAGAATACGACTTTAACGAGGAGAACGCGGACTTTTGGCGGAAGCATCTAAAACCTAGCGATTCCAGGCTAGAAGAGATGCACAGAGCGGTGACTGAGTATCTACCAGGAGTATCATTTGAAGGGTTTCGACCTGACTACGTCGGAATCCGTCCCAAGTTGGTGTTGTCTGGATTCCAAGACTTTACTGTTCGGAAGGACTACGCGGATGGAAGCGGGAGGGGACTTATGGTCAGCTTGATGGGTATTGAGAGCCCCGGTTTGACGTCTAGCCTTGCTATCGCTGAACATGTCGTAGATGATATCATTGAGTCACACCATATCCAGTAGGACATGGTATATATAGAATGGCTTGGCTCCGTACAATTGACCTACGGACGCGCCTCGCCCCGTGATATGACCTTCGGCTCCCAAGCTTCAATCTTGGGCTTCACCGAGTTATATGGCCGATAGGCGCCTCTTGTGCCTGTCAGGTTCTCTGACCAGGGCTGTTCTGGAATAAGACTTGAAAGGAACAAAGTGCACGATCGTTACATACCGCTTTCCATGGCGGACTCAAGCTTTGCATGTCAGCATCCTCCGTAGGTGGTTGCAACCGGATGTGGGATAGCCACGAATGCCATTCAGGTGGGACCTGAGTAGCGTTGTTGTAATGCTAGAAACAGTAAACGGTTATACCCGTTTTCATCTGATCGAAGACGGACGCGAACATACCTGAGTAAAATCTACCCATCTATGACGCCCTATAAAAAGACGCAAATCAAATATCATGTCGAAGGACACGAACGTATTGCGCACCTGGAACTTCATCGTCAGGGTTCAGGTTTTCAAAGTACTTGTTACCGAACCTATCCGAGTGGTCAAACTCTGCGAGGAATTTAGGACGAGCACCTACTGGTCGGTCCCGATAAGCGTTCCAGCTTTTGCGTCTCCAATATACTGTAATTGATGCCACCATTGTTTTATCCCTGTTCTACGGATGTTTCGCACATAACGAACGAAGGACATGTCGGTGAACTGATGAGAAGGTCTGTTTGGTCATGCTTGGTTCCAAGTGTTTCCAATGTAGGTTACGTAAGAAGAAACGAATGAAGTATCCAATTACAGGCATACCAGCTGCGACGAGTGCTATGTGTACTTGGGATACCGGCATGCATGGAAGAAACACGCTACTCCTAACAACAAACTACAGAATACATTTGCCAACACAGATAAAAAGAAGAGATAAAGAGGAAAAACGAAGATGAATACAATAAGTCTAAAATATAAGTAATTTGATACTTCCACAACAAACAACACAAAAAATTTTGCACAACGGTCCGTCCGCCGTCATCGTTATTCAGCGTACAAAACGTGCTTCTCTGTGCTGTCCAACCACTCTCGTAAATCTCTGTCGTCGTCTATGCCGACGAATTCGTTGCTAAAACTGTGGCGATATCGAAGATTGAGGACGTTGCCGCCTAATCGAGCTTGCACCTTCTCCAGCAGTTCAGCGTGAGTCACGCGAGGATGTACGCGAATGGCGATCAGGTCATCGGTGACGCGATCGAATATCTTAATCTTGACGAAGGCTGTCTGGGAGTTACCAGCGGACATTGGAGGGGCGTTCATATTAGTGGCGTTTGATAGGGAACGAGATCGGGAGGACGTGACAATAGATGGATGTGACGAACTGGGAGATGATGGAGATGGAGTGGCATGTTCTGGCCAAGCGGAGTTTGAAACAAAGGACGATCTAGAAGATGCGCTTGCACGGGAGGTGTCAAGCCGTGGATATGCTGGAGAGGAGCGTCCATTTTGTTTGGACCGGGACCCCGTGCGGTGATGCGATGTTGTGTTTGGTCGATGAGGCTGAGGGGTTGCGCTAGTTTGTGAATCACGAGACATAATATGAGTAGGGGGCGTGTGGTCCTCCCCATAATCTGAGCCTTCACTTCGGTCATCTCTATCTGACAATTTCATCTCCCCAAGCGTATCGCGAACTTCCTCCTCAAATTCCTGCGCGATGGTTTGTTCTCCTGTGGCTTCTTCGGCAAAAAGTGCCCTGACCTCGTCATAGCGAGGATCAATATCATGTTCCACATCTCCAGGTTTGAGCGATAGAAATTCGCGCACGAGTTGGTGTTCAAGAATATAGCTGGCACCAACCGTGTTTAAGGCACATAGTTTGTGGAGATACTCGTCAAGCTCTTCCCGCCGGGCGGCAGTGATCTCGTCGTCGACATTTTCGGCAGGACCAGGCATGAAGGGGAGTATCCGGACGGAGTCTGGTTCTCGCCCAGCTTCGCGAGAGAACGCCTGTAAGAGGTTAACTTGAAAATCAAAGAAGTCATTATATACTCGGAATAGGACGAGCTGTTTTGCTTTCGGAAGAGTTTGAGGGTCGTGGGGATCGTAAGGTTGGTAGATGGCGTCTGTGCGGAACCAGTACTCGTCCATTTCATTGTGAAACGAGACGACATCGGCTGATAATAGGATGCCCTCAGGTAAGAGGACGGGGGAGGAAGTGCGGGGAGGTGGTGCGGATTCAGGTTGTGTGCTGGAACGCTGGGCGGATGGTTCCTCTATGACGCCAAGTGATATGCTATTTGCTTTGTAATTGAATACGGCCTTCTTCCATTCTTCGACACCTGGTAGATCTCCACTGTCAATCAAAGCATTGACATCCTCTACGGGAAGATTTGTTGTAGGATTGCGAACTTCCACGAAAGAAGCGGGGATTAAACCTGGCCGGCCGAGTCGGCCAATAGGTTTTGCGACAAACCATTCGCGATTTGATTGAGCAACTACCGTTATGCAATCGCCGGACTTAGCGTCAAGCTCGTCCGCGCGCTCCGCTGTGAAGTCGTGAAGAACTATTGCAAAATAAGCAGGTGCTTTTGGGGACCTCGGAGGAGATGTTGGGCTAGGGAGGACAGGACTATTTACTGCGACGCTGATACTAGAAGTGCGTACACTGTACAGATTGTTAACGCGTATATAAGTAAATGTAAAATTGTACTGACGCTGGGCTCTTGCAAAATTCTTCAAACATAGACTTTGGAACCAAACCTCTAGCCCCGGTTACAGGATTATGTGCATCATACCAATCCCCCTGAGTTTCTATGTTTCCTGTAACATAAAAGAAGTCACCCTTCTGAAAAGGGAGCTGCTGAGGGCCCTGTGGTCTGTATGATGCGATTGCACGAATTACTTTTTGAGGAGGTAGAGAAGCGTTCTGAGGTTTAGAGACAGAGGGTAGCGGCAGAGGGGTAGAGATTTCAAGGCGGTGGATATCTCGGTTTCCGTTTCCGTTGAGAGATTTACGTAGGGATTTCATCATGGAGGAGCATAAGAAGGGACGCTGGAGCAGACGAGGGTTAAGAACAGAGACCAATTCAAATTCAAATACATGATTTCAGTGTGCTTTTGTTAATGACCTCTTTAGGGGAATTTTCTCACGCTGATGATAACCACAGCTATCCTGAGCTTTGCAAGTAAGCATATTGTCTGCAACAGATTACGACTTTCATCCTGATGTTTACTTCAAGGGTTGTGTAGCAAGTTGTTGAAATCGCCGAGCTCGATGCATTCGCTCGACTCCGACTCCGAAATTTTTCGACAATGTTCCATCCCGTGTTTATGTAATCTATGAGCCAAATAAATGTCAATTTTACGACCCCAAACATAGATCCAGCTGATATTCTGTATTTCCATTCACTTGTGTTTAATTCGCAATGGCGGCCAGAAAGCTGCAAAGTATGTTTTTGTTGACCTTTGCAACTTCATTTGTTCAATTTTTATTATATCTTTAATAGCTGAAATTGACCGCACACTAAAGAAGGTCGGCGAAGGCGTCGAGGTCTTCGAGAGCATATATGAGAAGATGCAGGCCTCTACAAACCAGACGCAGAAGGAGAAACTGGAGACCGACTTGAAAACACAAATAAAGAAGCTCCAGCGGTTACGCGACCAGATCAAGGCTTGGGTAGCAAGCAACGACATCAAAGACAAGTCCGCCCTTCTAGGAAAACCGGAGACTAATAGAAACTGTAGGTGTCTGTTGCTCCATGTCATCTCCATATGCGCTCTTCCATTCCGTAACCCTTCCGACTGATTTGGCACTCATATTTATGCACATAGCAAATGGAGAAGTTCAAGGCCTGCGAGAAGGAAATGAAAACAAAGGCATTCTCTAAAGAGGGTCTAATACAGTCAGGCCAAACTAGATCCTAAAGCACAAGAGAAGCTCGAAGTCACGACATGGCTTCAGTCGCAGGTCGAAGATCTGTTGTTGCAAGTGGAACAAGCAGAAGCGGAAATTGAGACACTCCAAGGCGGCGGCGGCAAGAAACGTGGAAAGGGTAGTTCATCATCTGCTGGTCGTTTGGAAGATCTAGAACACCTCAATGATCGTCGAAAATGGCATGTCAACCGACTTGAACTCATTCTTCGTCTCCTGGACAATGGCTCTTTGACCACGGACCGTGTACAGGCTCTCAAGGAAGATGTACAATATTTCGTGGAAAGCAACACGGTTCGTTGCGCTGCAGTATGTTCTACTTTGAGACCTTTTAAGGCGTTTTCTGGGTGCAGGACGAGGACTTCAACGAATATGAGGGCATCTACGACGAACTTAATCTGGAAGAAGAGGAGGAACAGTTTGGTCTGGCTGGTGACGACGATGAAGATAGTGACGAGTCAGATGCTGCAAGTGATGGTATGTATTCGCTACCTATACTATTCCTACGAAATTGACTTTGGCAGACCTTCCTCCACGAACGCCAAATAAGCGACATGAAAAGGATGAGGAAAGTGTTGCGAGTAGCAAACGCGACGAAAGTCCCGTGCAAAAGAAGGCTGGAGTAACACTTCAATTGCGAAGTACGTGTTAGTTTATACATTGCAACTGCGACTTACAAGGCGCTACTAGAACCATCGATTGCAACAGAAGGTCCGTTTGTGTTTCTATTGTATTTGGGTGGTGATACTCAAATGTCGCTCGAAAAGTCAAACCACCGCCAAATCCAAACTTTGCACAGCAGCCGATGGCGAGCATTCTACGAGCTAATTTGCAACCGGCAACAACACGGCCCCCAGCGCTTCCACCGATCCGCTACGCCGCTGCAGCAGCCGCTGCCGTCACTTCGCAATCTTCGCAGCAGAATGGCGCATTGCCCCCAACGCCCTCGACATCACAACCTATTCCACCCACACCATCGAGTATCCCTGAAGCAACAACATCTACACTTTCGATAACGCCGTCGGCTTCGCAAAGTGGCCTGCAAGATTCACAGTTCACATCCTCGCCAAGCTTGACGCATCCATCGGTTACCAGCCCGATGCTATCGTCTGCTGCATCTCATCAACAAGACGGGTCATTCTATTCTGGACAGGATTCACCAGCAATATCAGAAGCTGTTCCAAGTTCTGTAAGCGGTCCTGCGGCCACATCATCGCCACAGCGTCAACAGAAAGGTATGTTTTCGTGCCAGGAGCACGAGGACAGAGGTAATTTTTGTTTAGAATCTGCACCGTCACCTCACCTTGTCAGGGCACCTTCACCTGCTGTCCCAGTAAGCGTTTACCAGTATTGTGCCCACGATGAAACCTTATGAAACGTAAATAGCCACCAACATCAGCATCGGCAGTGCCACAATTCCAACTGGTCACCAATGGAGCTTCGCAGATTACTCAACCCCCCACGCAGCTGCCTGCGTCAGCGTCATCGCCACTACCTCAACAAATACACCAGGTTGCAATAGCTTCGTCAGCACTTCCCACTCCACTCGCAAGTTCGACGTCTGTAATACAGCAGGCGCAACAGTATCCCCCGGGTATAAAGGTCCCACAGAGTGTAGAACAGCAACCGGCCCCGATGCAAGCTGTCCAGCAGCCCATTGGAGGTTCGCAAAGGCCTCCTTCAACGGCACCAGCTCAACAACCACCGCATCCTCCTTCACGTTCAGCTACTTCAGGCACATTCCCTGGCTCTCTATCGGACCTTGTGGCATCGTTTGAAACAGTCAAGCAGAAAGGTTCGTCTTTTGGACTCTGTCTGCGTGGAAAGTCTTGACAGATAGCCAGCTCCTCATCGCATGACAAACCTCGGAGAGGTGCATAAACTCCTTGAAGGTGGTTACTCGAATGTCCCACAGCCACAGGACACCGAGAAGTACGATATTTCGATCCAAGCATGTTTGATAGGGGCTAATATGTTCATCCAGACCAAAGTACTATGTACCCCGGAATCCCTTCACCACCCCATCATTCTACCCTCAGACGCCTCATCCTATTCTGAGCACCCCAGGCATATTTTCCCAGATAGACGTAGAGACTCTCTTCTACGTCTTCTATTACCTACCGGGAACATACCAGCAGTACGAAGCGCAACCTTACGTTCAATGGAAAATGCTCACGTAACTTCTAGATATATGGCCGCTAAAGAACTAAAGCGCCAATCGTGGCGATTCCATGTCAAATACATGACATGGTTCCAGCGACACTCGGAGCCCCAAGCCATAACAGAAGAATACGAACAAGGCGTGTACGTTTACTTTGATTGGGAAGGATCATGGTGCCAGCGCAAGAAAAGCGATTTCCGGTTTGAATATCGTTATCTCTCGGAGGATTGAAGGGTTTTTTTTTCGTTCTTTCAGTCCTTGTTATCACTGTTTTTTTGACATTTCTCCTGCCGTGACCATATGTATCGCCATACGCGCCACTACTGGACAGTCTTGCCAATCACATTCGTACTAACTTGCAACCCTATTTCTTAATTATAGTGAATGAATTATGGCTTGAACATGCTGTATTTTTCTGCTTGCGGTGTGGCCTGAAACCAAGTCGCCGTGAACATCCCTTAAGTGAACATGTGCCGAGAATCAAGTGCGGCGTCTCATGGATGATCTCGGGCTTCGCTGTAACCCTATTATAGTGAATGAATTATAACCTGAAGATGCTCTATACACAAGACCTGATGATCTACTCCAGTACCACTACTGCCCCCAGTTTTTCGAGAACCGCTTTTAGTTTCTCGGCATCTTCTTTGGGCATATTTTCCTTGAGAACTTGGGGTACAGACTCGACAAACTTCTTCGCCTAACGCCGAGTCAGTATCAACATTCCATTAAACGAGCGTGCGAGAACTCACGTCGATGAGCGTAAGGTTCGGGATCAGTGCTTTTACCTCACGGATGATCTTGGGCTTCGCAGCGGCGTCAAAGGACTGAAGTTTCAAATTGAAGATAGTCTTCTCCTTCGGTTTCTCCTGCTCGGGTAAGTTTTGTCAATGGATACGCCTTCTTTATGGGATGTTTCCCACCTCTACTGCTGCTTCTTCGACTGGAGCGGCGGCGGCGGGCGCGGCGGCTGAAGCGGCTGGCATGGTGATTTCTTGGATGTTTAGCCGTGACTTTGGGGCTACGATGAGTAATAGTGGAGATGGGTTTGGAGGGGACGGACCTTCAAGAGGGTGACGAGGTCGGCTGCTTGGAGCAGCGTCAGTCCAGAGATGTCGTCCACTATGCGGCCAATTTTTGGGTCACTTGGCGGTGGAGGAGCTGCTGAAGAGGAAGATGCTGCTTCTGTCGCTAGCCATCTTGACCGGCTAGCTAGCGGAGCAAGGGCAATGCTGCAAGTGGAATTGAGCATTCAAACGAGGTTTTTCAAACAAGCTGCTTACCGTGCGCTTGCCAACCTCGAAGTCGAGCATAGAAGAGTAGAGCAGCGACTCTGCGAATTCCGTGAGTATGGGCTATGTTGAAAAGTGGGGTTGGAAACTTACTGCCATGGTGTTCAGTCTCGGGCAGTATATTTGGACTTTTTTGACGCGTACAAATTCGGAGGCGTTATTTGGTCGTGTTATGCAGAGCCTTCTAATGTCCTGCTAAATTTTCAAAGTTCAATGTTCCCTCTTCAACCACCTCCTAGTAACCAGTGGCTGAATGGGATCCTAGCACTCATTCACCACTTGCCCTTTGTTTTGAAGGGCGAACCCGAACCCTGAGGTTAAAACCACCGCACGTCACTCATCGATGCCAACCAACAAATTCAAATGGTGCAAGTTTATTAGAGTGATCGACGACGCCACTGCCTCCGCACAAATTGTCCCTTTGAACCCTGAAGCCAGCGCTAGTATGTAGGATGCAAGACTAGCGCTAGTGGTCTGCATTTCAATGAGATGCTAAAGATTAGTAACAAAGTTGAACATGCGATATGGTCGCACACCCTGTTGCAATTGCCAACTATCATGTCATGAACTGCGTCCGGGTAACAAAATTTTATCCAGTACCTCGGCTGTATTTGATGCGACGATGACAGAGCTCTGATAAGAAAACGAGGAATCCCCAAGAACATATGACCTATGATTGGGCGCCAATCAAGCTTAGTAGGCAGTCACTTGTCAGACCTTCAGGGTTGCGTCGGTCCCCGACTAATGTAACTGCTATTGAGTTTGTGCGAACTCAACGTTATCCTCCTTGCCCTTTGTGCCTTCTCACAAGACAAGCCTATTTCTGTCAGCACGGATCGGGTGTCCGTTTGAGGTGCAAGCGAACTTGAAGCCTTCCTATGTGTTCGCATAAGCATGACGGAAGACTTCGAGTTTTTGATTTTGAAAATTTTAACTTGAGAAGGCGCGCTGATCGGTGGGTGGATTGTACTACAAGTGGAACCTTGTCCTATTACCCTGCTATTCTAAAGTTGGCAGCCCTGAGAATGGGAGGAAGAGTGCGTTTAATAGCGTCTAATGCGGTAATTTCTGGTAACTTGCGATTTCGAAGTTGCCTGTGGGCCTCATGTATAGATTCGGGTCGGCCCATCACCTTTAGACAGAAGCACCTGTCACTTCGCTCCAATTTTCACGCTTCACGGCACCTTCCAAATTCAGCTCACCGACCTATCTAATCATACAAAAAGGTTGTTCCTGCTGTTGCTACCATTCGACTGTCCCCCCCTCCTACTCCAGCACCCTTGTCTGCATTCGTGAAGACACTACCATGAGTTCTCTCGATAATACGTGCGCATTCTTCAAATCCCCCTCCATACTAACCTTTGACAACCGTTACCTAGTTTTGGAGCATTCTTGATTGGGGTTGTGATATCTGCCACGTAGGTCCTTATTTTCCTTGAAATCAAACACGTGTTTAAACTTATTGCAGGCTATACGGTGGTATGTTGTAGCCCTCTTCGTTTTTTTGACCCAGTGTTTATCATCCAACAAAGTCACTTGCGTGCAGACATGGTACTACTTTAGCCGGTACCCCTCGGATCCGTGGTACATCAAGCTTTTAGTACGTCCACGTTGGTGCCATAAACTTTTACCGTCATTCAGCGCGCTTTTCTAATCTAGGTTGGCGCTGTACTGGCATCAGACTCGATTCATCAAGCTCTGATTACACACACTGGTGAGTGCCCCATACAATCCGTCTTTATCTCGGCGCTGAACACGTTCTGATAGTGTATACTTATCTTGTAACTGACTTTGGCGTCGCTGCTGACCTCGGAACACTTGTATGGAGTCTAATTGTGAGTCGCGTATCACAAGTCCGTGCTTCTCGTCTGAACGTTTGTTTAGGTCGAAGTCTTGTTCAATGGCTTTACAGCACTTATGGTTCAAAGGTCGGTCTTAGGCCTTTCCGGAAAAAAAATCTCCGTGCTCATCGTCCTTTAGCTTCCTTACCATGCGTGTGTACAGACGTATGTGGGATGATTATCCGCCACCGAATTTTTGCTTACTTTCAGCCAGTAAGCAACAAGAGTATAGTTGCCACCTTGTCCGTGCTGTCCCTTGTCTTTGGTGAATTTATCCTTGTTGTCAGTGAGTACGCGCTCCTTTTCTCACGAATTACTCCACTGATATGTTATCTCAAGTATATGTTGCAAAAGCGTGAGTTGAACGAATACGTCACGTCGTCTGGCTGATGCAAACTACTTTTTTAGCATCCATATGACGACGTTCGTGGAACTCGGCTCGCTCAAGCCATTGTCGATGTCTGTTAATGCTCTGGCAGCTGCTGGAGATGTCCTCATTGCTGTATTCCTCTGCACACTCCTTCAACAATCCCGCACTGGATTCCGGAGGTCGGACACGATGATCAATAAGCTGATTCTGTTTAGCATCAACACCGGTCTTCTCACCAGTATTTGCGCTGTGATGTCCCTCATTTCGGTAAGTAGTTGATTGAGGCTAGTCTAGTGCGCTCCTGACCCAGATGTGGCGCAGATTACAGTTTGGGATGGGACATTCATTTACATTGCATTTTATTTCTGCTTGGGTCGTCGTAAGTACCGATCAACCGCACTATATGATTTACGAGAACGATTCATTTCAGTGTACTGCAACTCCCTACTTGCGACCCTGAACGCACGCAAGAGTCTTCGTGGTGATTCGCGAGACGAAAACATGTCGCTCTCGTTACAAGGAATCCAGAAAACGTCTAACAGCATTAATGTTGGTACTTCGCAAAGGGCAAGTTCCGATGAAATTTTTTTACAAGGGCTTGGCTAACCTATGATCGAATTACTCAGAGGCTTCCGAACAACATTTCAATTAAGATTGATACCACGCAGGAGTACGTCCGGGATGAGGTGAGTTATTTTCTTTAAGGGATGTGGGATCTAGCGCTGATCCGCATTGACGGTAGTACTCATCTGCAACTGAACTTAAAAGTGCTCAGGCGGTTTAAAAGCCACGAGGGGGATGAGAAGCATATAAAATGTAACCAGTTGGTAGAAACATATTGGTGTCATTCTTTTTTGCGTCGTTCTTTGTAAGTATTGTAAAATGATTTGAGTATGGGGGGACATTCTACTCGAAATTGGAATATTAATACATTCATTTGTTATTTCTCCAAGATCTTACTGAGATAACAAACGATACTACAAACTGGGAAACCATCACGTGCAGATCGTTGGTAGATATGAAGTCCCGCGGGTGCCTGAACGCTGTCACTGATTTTTCCGGTTGCGTTACGACTACTCTTACGACCACCCACTCCCGCTTCCAGAAGCTTACGACAAAATGAGCAAGGTCCTACTATATCATCTACTACCTCCTCACTCCAAATCTTTCATACATCTTCTCTCTTCACCACCATGTTGACTCTCACTGACATTACTTGGCTCGACGTAGGTCTTGCTGGCGTCGGAATTTACCTCGTCAAGCAGGTATTGACTCAGAAGACCCCCGCCCCATTCCCCCCTGGTCCTCCGGGCCGTCCTCTCGTTGGCAATATCCCAGACATGCCCCAGGTCAAGCCGTGGCTCACCTTCACTGAGTGGGGCAAGAAATACGGTCGGTGTCTCTCCTCCTCCCAAATTCATGCATCCTAACCACCGGTACAGGCGATATCTCACATGTAGAGGTCCTGGGTCAGCACATCATGGTCCTAAACTCCGTAAAGACTGCAGTCGAAATGCTCGAAAAGAAGAGCTCGGTCTACTCTGATCGCCCCGTTCTACCCATGGGCGGTGAACTCGTCGGCTGGAAGAACACGCTCGTACTTCTCCCTTATGGCGATCATCTACGCGAGTACCGCAAAAATTTCCACCGTGTCATTGGCAGTCGCGCCGCCTTGGATACATACCATCCCATTGAGGAAATCGAAACTCACCGATTCCTCAAACGTGTACTTGCCAAACCCGACCAGCTCCAGGCACACGTCCGACAGTATGTGTCTTATATGTCCTTGTCCATACTTGATGTTTGAACGCGTATAGTACCGCTGGCGCTATCATTCTCCGCATTTCTCATGGTTATGAAGTCAAGGAGAATAACGATCCTTTTGTTGACCTTGCTGACCTTGCTGTCGATCAATTTCTCGAAATCCACCGCTACTGGTGCCTGGATGGTTGACATCATGCCATCCTGTAAGGCTATATGGCATTTTGACCGCTGATTCCAAGTCCCTGACTATTTCTAGTGGCAAAGATACCCGACTGGCTCCCTGGTGCTGGTTTCAAGCGTGTAGCCCGTGAATGGCACGAGACACTCGAAGAGATGGTCGCCGCGCCCTACAAGTTTGTCAAGGATCAAATGGTAACGAATATTCGTAGGCTTTCTGATCAGGAGTTGAAGTTTCAATGTGACAGGCTGCTGGTATTGCCCCGAAATCATTCACCTCGAATCTGCTGGAAGGCCGTACTTTGTCTGCCGAAGAGGATCACATTGTGAAGTGGTCTGCTGCGTCCTTGTACTCTGGTGGTGCCGACACGGTTAGAATCAGCCTATATATTTCAAATTATGAGACTGATTCCTTCCTCAGACAGTTTCGGCAATATACGCGTTCTTCCTGGCCATGACACTTTTCCCTGACGCGCAAAAGAAGGCTCAAGCTGAAATCGATGCCGTTGTTGGTCCTGATCGTCTTCCTTCCTTCGGTGACCGCGACTCCCTTCCCTACACTGAGGCGCTCGCAAAGGAAGTCCTACGCTGGAACGCTGTCGTCCCTACCGGTTTGTGTGATATTGTTTATAGCATTCTGTTGTTGACAAAGGCGTATCTCAATAACAGCTGTTCCTCATCGTGTTATTGAAGACGATATCCATGATGGGTACTACATTCCCAAGGGCTCTTTGATAATACCCAACATTTGGTTAGTCCTCTCCTCCTATATGACAAGACTCAGTGGTCTGATTTTGTGGTAGGTTCATGCTCAATGATCCTCGGACATATGCCAACCCCTCGGAATTCAACCCTGACCGCTTCTTGTCCAAGGAAGGAAAGGAGCCTGAGACCGATCCTCGCACGATCTGCTTCGGGTTTGGTAGACGGTAAGCATTGAGTTGCTGTCCGGAAACAAAACGCTGACAAGTTCTGGTCCGCAGTATCTGCCCAGGTTAGCTAAACTGAAAGAGGGCGCCGATCCCCAGGATATTTTCTGACGTCGCTTGTTACAGGTCTCCACCTCGCTGATGCGTCTGTCTGGATGTCTACCGCGATGTCGCTTGCCGTGTTTGATATCTCCAAGGTTGTTGAGAACGGTGTCGAGATCACCCCTGAGGTTGATCCCTCGTCAGGTACAATCAGGTATGTCACGCTTGTTATCGTTTGCTGTGTTGGTCTGGACATTCGCTCTCTCAGCCATCCCAAGCCTTTCAAGTGCTCCATCAAACCCCGTTCCGCAAAAGCCCTTTCGCTTATCCAGGAAGATGCTTAGTTCCTTTGTGAGATGCTTGGGAAAACACGCAGGGATACCGTTGTTGCCTTGGGTGGCGATTCACATGACATTGCGTCATACTTTGTATCAATGCACTCGGAGGATGTGCAAGTCGTTCGTCTCAGTATCATATATTTATGACATCTTACTTCATCTTGTCGGAATACTTTACCATGTGCGAATGATATAACCTTGAATCTGCCCACGTTTGTATCCATCGCTACCTTCGCCACGATAAAACTTTGCCAGTGGCTCGGGATGTGTGCTAGAAATAAGAACTTGGCCTACCAACAGGCACATGGTTCTTTGTCTTACAAATTGCGACTGGCACCTGCCAATGGGACGTTAATAATGACGAGACTTGACTTACCGACAAATGCATGTGGGTACTACGACTAACAATGTTTTTGACACCAGGTTTTAGTAACTAGTCATGCGCTCTTCCGTCTCCGCCTCTTCCTTAGTATTACGCACGATACCCTACTTCTCCGAGTGTACCAACTCACACCATCATGATGCACCCCCGTAGTCGCCTCCGAAAAGATCACCCGTGGAGTTGCAACTCCTTGTGAACATCAGAAAAAGACGGTCTTCGATGTTTTGCCGTTGCTCGTCCGAGCGCGCAGCACGTGAGTCTAGCGTCTGAATTCTGAGTTCTGATCATGATGATCCCGGCCTCAATCACGACCGTCGGATCAGGTTGGTTAAAAACCTCATCCGCCGTGCTTCACGAATAGATGCACGCCTGCCTGTTCGAGGTGTGGACAGTTGCTAATGTAAGCGCAGCTACGGATCTGGTGGATCTTGACCTTGGGAGTTGGCTTCTTGGATTGAACCTAGGCTGGTTGTTGTACTCGTGTGCGACTTGCCTTCTGGTGGTAAATTTGGCGGGGCCGGAGTAACAGTAGAGCAGGGGGTAGTATGGGAATTTGGGAATATCCCTTCAGTACAACGTGATAGAAGAAACACCTGTTTTCTTTGTATTGACCCTGCGTGAGGCCCGAGGGGTACGAAGATGGTGAGCCACTCGGAACACCCTTGTTGAGTTTGTCATGCCAACAGAAATAGCAGGGCCTTCAAGATCGAAAACTACTCCTCTCAGGCTGACTCTTTATCGTCCTGATGCTGTCTCTTTCAACTAGTTCCTCTGGATTCCACTGTGCTGTGGTGATGGTACCAAGCTGCTGATGTTTCACTCCGGTGTTGGCGTTGCTGAATTTATTGCTTCACTGACATGACTAGACATAGGGCGAGTGTTTGGGCGCCCGAAGAGAAGTCGATAGGGAGTGATTTGTGCTTTTCACGATGTGGAACAGCGCTCCGCGGCTTGACGAGTAAGCGGACGTGAAATGAGCATGCTCACCTCAATCTACGATTGTCGAGAATTTTCAAAGTTTGGTTTATAGAAAAAACTGGGAGATACTTTCTCGCCACTAATACACTGTGAGTCTGTCAAAGCTGTCCACCAAAATTGCGTGTTCGATCTTGTTGGAAGGCAAAATCGAACCATTCGCGATAGGGGGCGTCTTTGTCTCCTCTTCGGAACTTACTGCGATATCGTTCTTATCCGCACCGGAGGTCATTTAAGGAGCTGTTGCAGAGCATTGGGTCGAGGGAGTACCGGATGCAGCTGAATGGAAGTAGTCAAGGTTTCCGGATAAGCTCCTTCTAAAGTAATGCCACCAGGGACAGATTTTCGAACTTGTAGTTGACGGTGACGTTGGCTCGGATAGTGGTCCAGGCAGACTATAGTCAGCTCCCTGTGTCGACATTAGGATATTCAATGGATGGTAATGAGGAACTGTTTGCAGATGCAGTGGCCCGAGGAGCACTGGCAGGAGGCTTGATGAGGAACAGGACGTGCCACGTGCCAGCTGACGACGCTTGGGGCTTGGAGTCAGGTGGTAAGCTTGAGTTTTGGCTTATGCTGGGCATGCGACATTCGTGCGACATAGAAGAGACATGCAAAGATCGTGCAAGGATGATTTGAAGGAGCGTAATGACGTAATATATTAGTATATCTTATTTTCCTGCCTCAACCTGCCTCCAACTTCAAACTTCAGTTTTCACGCTCCAGATACTAATCTTGGTCCTATACGCATTAATATTTATACCTTGATCAGACCAAGTGGAAATTGGATGCACCTTCGTTTGAAGTCAATTGAACCGACTCGGAGCTCCCACGCAGCTCGTCATTTCAATTCGATGGCAATCCAGATGGAGCAGAGGAGGCTGAAGCCTATCATCAATTCATTCATCGGCCAGACTCCCCATGCATTTATTTTCGCAGTTGAGTTCATATTTTCCCATAATGCGAGACAGGGCCTGCACACGAAAGGCCTGGCCTCCGAGTCGTATTTGACTTGGAAATCGATAATAAAGAGCTGCCCAAGATCCGATATCATAGCCCGTCCTAGGCAGGTACAACTTATTCGCAATTAGGAGCTCGAGGCTGTGCACTTCCCTTATTCTCTGATGTCCTCTCAATTACCATCAGTTTTCCTCGCTTTCAGTCATAAATGGTGACGCCAGGCTCGGCGTGACCGGCCAAGCCCAAGTATAAATAACATACTCAACAGAAACTTATCTGATCTTCCAAGCTCCACACCAACCCATTCTTGAGTTGACCGTCCCCTTCTAGTACTAGGATATGTTGACTCTCACCAAGATCACTGGGCTCGACCTATGCCTTGCTTGTGTCGCAGTGTATCTTCTCAAACAGGTGTTTCAAAAGAAGAACCCTGCATATCCCCCTGGTCCTCCAGGGCGGCCTCTCATCGGGAATGTCCTGGACATGCCCAACGTCAAGCCCTGGCTCACCTTCACAGAGTGGGGCAAGAAATACGGTGAGTCCCACTCATTTCGTCACAATATTCTATTTTGAGGTCCCGTCCGCAGGCGGTATCTCGCATATTGAAGTGCTAGGTCAACATATCATAGTGGTGAACTCTCTTGAGACTGCGATGGACATGCTGGACAATAAGGGCGCTATATACTCTGACCGTCCTATTCTTACTGTTGCTGGTGAACTTATTGGCTGGAAAAACATCATGGTTCTCCTCCCTTATGGCGACCGTTTACGCCGGCACCGCAAAAACTTCCACAGTGTCATTGGCACCCGCGCCGCTACGAACGTATACAGCCAGGTCGAGGAGATCGAGACTCGCCGATTCCTCAAGCGTGTGTCCACAACTCCCGATCAATTACAGGCGCATATTCGACAGTATGAATTATTTATCACTGCATTGACATAATTTTGATTTTGATAGCACCGCTGGTGCTGTCATTCTGCGCATTTCTCATGGTTATGAGGTGAAAGAGAACGACGATCCATTCGTTGACCTTGCGGACCGCGTTCTGTACCATTGGTCGCGTGCAACCGCTCCGGGCGCCTTCATGGCTGATGTTATACCATTCTGTAAGTCATAGCATTCAGACGTTTAATTCCAATGGCCTCACCATTTTAGTGGTCAACATCCCCGAATGGTTCCCTGGTGCTGGCTTCAAGCGTCTGGCCCGCGAATGGCACGACACTCTCGAAGAGCTGGTTTTCGCACCGCACAAGTTCGTCTTGGATCAGATGGTGAACATCATTCATAGGTTTGCGAGTATGCATTGAAGTTTGACTTTCAAAGGCTGCTGGCGTTGCATCGGAGTCTTTCACCTCGAATCTGTTGGGCGGTAGTACTTTGTCGGCGGATGAGGAGCACGATGTGAAATGGTCCGCTGCAGCTCTATATGCTGGCGCTTCCGACACGGTTGGTCCCGCCCTCTATATTTCCAAGTAATCATCTTCTGAGAGCAGTATACCTCAGACCGTTTCTACTGTTCACTCGTTCTTCCTAGCTATGACGCTATTCCCTGATGTGCAGAAGAAGGCTCAGGCTGAGTTAGATGCTGTCGTCGGCTCTGATCGTCTTCCCTCCTTCACAGATCAAGACTCTCTCCCCTATGTTGGAGCGCTTGTCAAAGAAGCCTTACGATGGCACGCTGTTATCCCTACCGGTCCGTGTATCTCGTTCAACGCAAAATTCAATTGCTGAACGGTATCTCAATGTCAGGTTTTCCCCACTGTGTCTCTGAGGACGACATCTATGACGGGTATTACATCCCAAAAGGTTCTGTCATCATACCTAATATCTGGTTGGTACCCTTTTTCTTCTCCCCCGTATTCAATGATTGAGCCGAATACACTGTCAGGTTCATGCTCAATGACCCGGAGAGATATGCTAACCCTTCGCAATTCAATCCCGAACGCTTTTTGGCCAATGACGGAAAGATGCCCGAGACAGAGCCCCGCACGATTTGCTTCGGCTTTGGAAGACGGTAAGTATGCATTATGTTTTTGTGCCATGCTTACTTTCTGCCCTGCAGTATTTGTCCAGGTATGCCCAACTCCCAAACCGCACTCTGACGTACGGTTGATTTCTGTCTACAGGTATTTACCTCGCTGAAGCCTCTGTCTGGTTATCTGTCGCGATGTCACTGGCCGTGTTCAACATTTCGAAGGCCGTTGAGAACGGTATTGAGATCACCCCTGAAATTGATCCATTATCTGGCACGATCAGGTACGTCGCATCTGATCACATTCGGTGCGGATCTGAATAGATACCCTTCTAGCCACCCCAAACCCTTCAAGTGTTCAATTAAGCCTCGTTCTGCGAAAGCCATTGCGCTCATTGAGCAGGATGCTAATTACTAAGTGTTGGAGTGGGGTACCCCTCCAAGGAGGGTGGGGGTACAGGCGGGTGTTTGTGCTGCTGTGTCGAAATTAGGATATTCAATGGGTGGTAACGAGTATCGGTTTGCAGATGCAATGGGGAGGAGGAAATTGATAACTGGCACCTTGATGAGGAATAGGGCGCTGCGCGTAGACGATGACGTTGCATGTTGGAGTCAGATAACAATGCTTCAAATTTGGCTTGGGCAGGCATGCCACATGAAATAATGAGTAAATATCAAGTCCCACACTTTGTACGCAATGCATTTCCCCAATATTTCATTGGGTGCAATTTCAAACCTAATATTAATAGCTTTCACTACTACCTCCAACTCTACTTGCGGGAACTTCTGGTTTCATGCTCGTCCTTGCCAGATACATCTTAGTCCTATACAACATGAACTGCACCCAAATTATGTATATCTTGATCAGATGGACTTGGATGCACTCCGACCGTCCGACTGCAACGTATCGACTCGGCCTCATTCCTTGGACATACTCCCTGTGCACTCATTCTCAGAGTCGAAATCATATTCACCCATAGTGCGAGACAGGGCCTCGATTCATGATGCATAGGAAAGCTCGCCGTATTGGACTTCGAGATTGATATCCAAGAGCTGTCCAAGAACTCATGTCATGTATGAGCCGTAAACGAGTACAGCTTGTGCGAAAATCGGTGGCTATTGAATTTTATCAAGTTCTGATAATTAATGCTCGTTCTATCACCACCATTGGTCTTCCTTGATTCAGGTCAAAATGATGAGGCCTTGTGACTGGCCAAGCCTACGCCTGGTTATAAATAACATGCTCAGCAAATAGGGCGCATTCGGCCCTTCGAGCTTCACTACAACCCACTCTTGAGTTGATCGTCATCTCCTAGTACTAGACCATGTTGACTCTCACCAAGATCACTGGTCTCGACCTATGCCTTGCTTGTGTCGGAGTGTATATTCTTAAGCAGGTGGTCAAAAAGAAGAACCCTGCATATCCCCCTGGTCCTCCGGGCTGGCCTCTCATTGGGAATGTCTTGGACATGCCCAACATCAGGCCCTGGCTCACCTTCACGGAGTGGGGCAAGAAGTACGGTGAGTCCCACTCATTTCGTCACAATATTCTATTTTGAGGTCCTGTCCGCAGGCGGTATTTCGCATATTGAAGTGCTAGGTCAACATATCATGGTGGTGAACTCTCTCGAAACTGCGATGGACATGTTGGACAACAAGAGCGCTATATACTCTGACCGACCTATTCTTCCTGTGGCTGGCGAACTTATTGGCTGGAAAAACGTTATGACTCTCCTCCCTTACGGCGACCGTTTACGCCGGCACCGCAAAAACTTCCATAGCGTTATTGGCACCCGCGCCGCTACGAACGTATACAGCCAGGTTGAGGAGATCGAAACTCGCCGGTTCCTCAAACGTGTGTTAGCGACTCCCGATCAATTACAGGCGCATATTCGACAGTATGTATCTTATCATTGCAACTGCATTGACACGATCTTAATTCTTATAGCACCGCTGGCGCTGTCATTCTGCGCATCTCTCATGGTTATGAGGTGAAAGAGAACGACGATCCATTCATTGAACTTGCAGACCGCGTTCTGTACCAGTGGTCTCGTGCAACCGCTCCGGGCGCCTTCATGGCTGATATTATACCATTCTGTAAGTCATAGCATTTAGACATTTGATTCCAATGGCCTCAACATGTTTAGTGGTCAAGATCCCTGAGTGGTTCCCTGGTGCTGGCTTCAAGCGTCTGGCCCGCGAATGGCACGACACTCTCGAAGAGTTGGTTTCTGCACCGTACAAATTCGTTCTGGATCAGATGGTGACCATCATTTGTAGATTTGCAAGTATGCGCTGAAGTTTGACTTTCAAAGGCTGCTGGCATTGCCTCCGAGTCGTTTCACCTCAAATCTGTTGGGAGGCGGTCCTTTGTCAGGCGGATGAGGAGCACGATGTGAAATGGTCCGCTGCAACTCTATATGGCGGCGCTTCCGACACGGTTGGTCCCACCCTCTATATTTCTAATAATCATCTTCTGAGAACACTACTTCAGACCGTTTCTACTGTTCACTCGTTCTTCCTAGCTATGACGCTATTCCCTGATGTGCAGAAGAAGGCTCAGGCTGAGTTAGATGCTGTCGTCGGCTCTGATCGTCTTCCCTCCTTCGCATGATCAAGAATCTCTCCCCTATGTTGGAGCGCTTGTCAAAGAAGCCTTACGATGGCATACTGTTATCCCTACCGGTCCGTGTATCTCGTTCAACGCAATATTCAATTGTCAAACAGTATCTCAATGTCAGGTTTTCCCCATTGTGTCTCTGAGGACGACGTCCACGACGGGTACTACATCCCAAAAGGTTCCATAATCATACCCAACATCTGGTTGGTACCCATTTTCCTCCATCATCAATGATTGAGCCGAATACACTGTCAGGTTCATGCTCAATGACCCGGAGAGATATGCTAACCCTTCACAATTCAATCCTGAACGCTTTTTGGCCAATGACGGAAAGACGCCCGAGACAGAGCCCCGCACGATTTGTTTTGGCTTTGGAAGACGGTAAGTATGCATTATGATGTTGTGCCATGCTAACTTTCTGCCCTGCAGCATTTGTCCAGGTATGCTCTGCTCCCAAACCGCATTCTGACATTCGGTTGACTTTCGTCTACAGGTATTTACCTTGCTGAAGCCTCTGTCTGGTTATCTGTCGCGATGTCACTGGCCGTGTTCAACATTTCGAAGGCCGTTGAGAACGGTATTGAGATCACCCCTGAAATTGATCCATTATCCGGCACGATCAGGTATGTCGCATCTGATCACGTTCAGTGCGGATCTGAATAGATACCCTTCTAGCCACCCTAAACCCTTCAAGTGTTCGATTAAGCCTCGTTCTGCGAAAGCCACTGCGCTCATTGAGCAGGATGCTAATTACTAAGCGTTGAAGTGGGGTACCCCTTAAGCTTCAAGGAGGATGGTACAGGCGAGAGTTTGCTACCATTTGCTTAATTTTCCTCCGTTTTATTTTTTTTCGGAGGGCTTACTCCCGCTTATCTATATCATGTTTTGCATAGCTTAGTCAGTAGGAGCAGAGCTGTCGTAGATTGAGGCCAAACCAGCCAGACGTAGGCATGTTGTCAGCTGTGCCAGTCCAGCGTGCGCAGATGGAATACAAAGCTGAGGAAAGTACTTGCTGTGGGTATCGATTGTCTTACCTGCTATCTAAGGTCATGGCTTGAATGTCACAGTACGTTTAGAGTCTCTCAACCGCAAGTAATTCCTTGTGATAGATAAATAAGTCAAGGAGGAATAAATAAACGAATAGCTTATAGTAGTTGGCCGTATGAGCACGTTACCTTGCGCAGAGGGTGGAGTAATCAAACCTTGTGAAGTGTCCAGTCACACTATAAGAGTTCACTCTTTCTGTGCCGCCGAAGGTGTCAGGGCACCATTGGGCTGGGGAATAGCTGGAGTGAAATCGGGATTGCTCGAATCACATGGTAGTAGGTTTGGCGTCGATTGGCCTAGCATTCCAGTCAAGAGCTGAAAGAAAGCATCAAAACACATATATAAATGCTCACTTGGAGTAGTATTGTTCTTTTCGCCCCTGCCTGCCGACATGGTACGTTCCAATGAAGCACGTATGCCAGCGATGAATGATGGGTCAGATAATAAAGGAGCGTCGGCCACCGCTCGCTCAACAATGGGATAGCTGATAGGCCCGGTCTTCAGCACTGACCAAGCGGTAATGAAGGGACGAACCGGTCGATTTCCCCTAACAGTTCACGCTGGATAGCGTCATTGGGCATAGATATTAATTTTGGGTCAGAAGACAACCGTTGTCGGGCTATATCGTCAACACGAGATTTAAAGGCATCAGTGCGGTCCTATAGGACGTTTCAGCGGTCGTGCCACGTATGTATTGGATGATAACTCACACTGCGCTGGAAATGTGACAGGAGATCCCGTCTCAGACGGTCAAATTCGCCGGATTTTTTGAACCTGTGACTTTTGAGTATTACCCTGGTAGTATATAGAGCGACTTACTCGTCTATTAATTGTGTTGGATTGGTGATGGTCATAACACAAAGAGCGCATACTTAGCGCTGAGAGATAACGAGATGACAGTCAAGGTGAGAAGTAATACAGAGCCCGATTCGGACATGATCAGAATCCAGATCATGATCAGGAGATCACCGCGTACTTGGTTGATTCTCGACTCCTTCTCATTTTCATCACGAACTCACATTTGCTGGCATCTGACGCGTACAAAAATCATTTCTTCGTCCTATCATTACAATGGCACAAGAGTTTCCGACTCTAACAAACGACCTGCTCCTTCGAGCAGCTCGCGGCGAGCAGACAGAGCGTGCACCCGTATGGGTCATGCGCCAAGCAGGGAGATATCTCCCAGGTGCGCCATCCAGACATCATCTCATCCAATCCACTATAACCTATGCCAGAGTTCCGAAAGACTCGTGAAACCCATGAGTTCTTCGAGATATGCCGCTCGCCTACTCTCGCAACTGAGATTACCATGCAGCCTATCCAGCGATACGCCGGCCTTCTCGATGCAGCTATCATCTTCTCCGACATCCTCGTCGTGCCGCAGGCCATGGGTATGGAAGTGATTATGAACCCAGGCCCGCACTTCACTGATCCCTTGAACACGCCTGCGGACATCGAGAAGCTGCCCCGCGAAGTAGACGTAGAGAAAGAGCTCGGATACGTGTTCGAGGCACTCACCCTCACGCGGAAGACCCTTGCAGGCCAGGTGCCCCTCATTGGTTTCACCGGGGCGCCGTGGACGCTTATGATGTACATGATCGAGGGCGGCGGAAGCCAGACGCGTCAGAAATCCAAGACGTGGCTTTTTAAATACCCTGAGGTTTCAAAACAGCTCCTTGCGCGCATCACAGATATCTGCGTGCAGTATCTCATCGGGCAAGTGAACGCGGGCGCACAGGTTCGTCCGCGTTTATCTTATCGCACATCCGGGCTGAGATCACCCAAACTAAATATGACTGCCAACAGCTTCTGCAGGTTTTCGATTCGAATGCTGGAGATCTGTCGCCATACGACTTTTCTACGTTCGCTCTGCCTTATCTGAAACGTATTGCGGATGAAGTCCGCGAGGGCCTCAAGGCACGACAACTCCCTGTCGTCCCTCTCACCTTGTTTGCAAAAGGCGCATCCCCATACCTTGCTGCAAGCGCAGGATACGACACCATCGGTCTCGACTGGACGCTCGACCCTCGGGATGTTGCCAAGCTAACCGATGGTATTATCGACGGTAGAACAATCACTCTGCAAGGCAACCTCGATCCCGTGGTACTCTATGGCGGCAGAGAAGCCATTGAGCGTGAGGTGAAGAGGATGTGCAATGCATTCCATGGTGCTAGGGGCGGTGCATGCAAAGCATGGATTGCGAATTTGGGTCATGGCATCACACCAGGGGTTGATCCAGAAGACATGAAGTTCTTCCTGGAGTGTGTTCACAAGTATTCGGCGGTACCGTCTTCATGACGTGAGAGGGGGGCAAAAGAAGTTGTAATTGTACTAAGGGAACCTTCATTTCACGCTGCTAACAGGCAGGATGGCGTGAACGAGATCACCTGCTCCCGCATATCATTCCATAGTGCCCTTTAATAAGACAAGTGGCACGGAAAGGTAAATGAGATCAAAGCTACATGATATGAATGCTTGATGGATGGATGATTTGGGGATATGTGGACAGTGCAGATATCGAAAGATACCGAGCCTATACAACGCCAGAAGGAAAATTCACCATTAAATACAGAAAACGAATGAAGACGATCATCGTCGATAATGAAAAGTGCGAGAACTGAGTGAATATGAACGCAACAAAGCAGGAATACAGCTTGCGACAGATCCAATAGTATGGTGTTTATGCAACGACATCTGCAGCGCTAAAACTGCTTCTTCTCCGTCTAACAGGCCGTGGACCGGGGCGTTGTGTAGACTTTGAAGGAGGCATGACGATGGCAGAGGCTCCTGCCTTCATCCAGGATTCAGCTTTGCCTGACCGTGTGGTTGGTAGTTCCGCCAGCGAGGATGCAGGGTTGTGTTTCTTCGCAAGTGTCGGTAGTCGCGAAGGGGTAGGTGAAGGTGGTTGAGGCACACGGCGCGTTGATGGGGCACCAGGCCCTCGTGCAGCAGTAGCAGCAGTACTTCGCGCCGCTGAACCTCCTGCCAATCGGGGTATCTTGTTAGGAGGTGGAGCTGCTGCTCGACCACTCCTGGCGGCAGTAGTCTTCTGATGTACGCTTGTCACGGATGACCGTAACACCCGCGTAGGGCGTTGTTCGGACGCTGTACCTCTTGCGCCCGAGACTCGAGTCGTTGTCCTAGCGCGAGGCCGAGAAACGGGTGGTGCTGCTCCAAGAGCAGGGAGGGTGTCATCCATCTCTACATCTTCTTCGTCAGATTCAATAGCGACTCGTTTTGCCATAGGCGTCTTGCGCGGTTGTCCTGGCGGAGGTGTCTCATGCGTCCTCGCAGCTACGACAGTACGACCGGGAGTAACGGGTGGTAGAGGTGCTGCAGGTGGCGTCAACGACCTGGTTCCATGCATGACTTCGTCTTGTTCTGCAGGAGGTGTAGCAGGAGTCACGACATGTGCCGTGGCTGCGACTGCAGCTGCCTGCAAGCGTCGTATCTCATCTGCAGCAGCCCACTTAGCCCATTGAAGCTGCATCTGGTGCATGTAATGTTGCTGTGGACCAACAACACAGCCTGGCCTAACAATGCGCATAAACGCAATCGCCTCCGATGCTGTAAATCCATACTTCCAGATAAGATATGCCCCAATGAGGCATCCAGTACGACCGAGCCCCGCTTTGCACTGAGCATCATATAATCACGTTAGAGCAATCAGAAAAATACTTATGAGATACCCACGTGTACAGCAACGACTCCACCGCCCTCAATGACGGTGTCTGCCACATCAATGAAAGTGCGGACAATTTCGTCTGACGGGTTTGACCCATCTTCAAAACAGAGATCGAGATGTTTGATTCCGCGATCCAAAAATAACTGTTTGTCGTAGAGCTCTGCATTGAGACGAACGACGAGGTCGACTTTATGCTTCTCGAAATATTCGAGGCAATTGCAGAAAGCGGAATTGAGTTTACGTTGTAGGGCGAGTTTGCGAGGTGATTTTGGTGGCGAAGCTACACCGGGTCGCACAGGGGATGCGGGAACTGCAGCAGCAGCAGTCTCGATTTCATTCCTCTGTTTTGTCCACGCATAATCTCTAGGCGAAGCAAATGCGATGAAGTTGGGTGTTATCCAGTTCCAGTCACCATTCTCGACCTTCTCATAGAACTCGTAGTCTTGGAGGTCGAAGATATCCAGGTCGATAAGGCGGTTTTGGATTCCTTTCCAGAAACCCCACAAACAGTCATGAATGCTAAGGTTGAAGGTAGAAGGGCCACGCCCTGCGTCTCTGAAAGACATGAACTCTAGTTCGCTTATGGGTTGGAAGCAGCGCCATGGAGTGTAATTATGGACGATCAACTGAGAAGGGGTGAATACGGTAGGAATTTGTGAGATTACGAGTCATACCATGTACAGGGCCATTAACAAGGCAGCATTAGCTTTACGACGTGGATCGTCTGAAGAATAGAGAACGAGACGGTGTGCACTGAGATCTTCATCCTGTGGCGATCATGATCGCGTGCAAACGATCGAGGAGAATTGGACACGTACCTTCAAAAGGCCATGAATTAATAAGCACGCTTTGTAAACCATTGCGAGGTTTAGCGGGCCCCAGTCCTGATAGAATGAGGTGTAGGGCAGTTGGTCATCAATTGTGAAGTAGTAGTAAATTGCGTCATCATCCGGGGAGGGGACTGAAGGACCAAGTGGTGCACCCATGTGGGGTTGGGGGCGAATCTTGGGGGCATTTCCTGCGTTAGAGGCGGTGCTATTGAGAGATTGGGGAGATGGCGCGGGGTAGGGGAAGGTAGTAAAGTAAAGTCTAGAGATGGAATTAATTCAGAAAATTGGATATGACTGGTCGTGAGCGGACCTACCTGTCTCCAAAATAACAGAGTGGTGCGCAGACTGGTGCCATGAGAAGAGTTCACTGTAGCGAACGGTGACTAGAACGGTAGAAAGCCTCGTGGTGGTCAGAGAGAAAGACGCGGTTTGTGAGGGCAGGAACAATTGCCGCTATCAAGCCTCGAGGAAAGAACCACCTTACAAAAGGAAATGGATCCCGTGACCGTCGCGTCAGGTCTTTGCTTTCACTTCATATCCTTTTGTTCTACAAATTGTTATTTCAATCAAACCAACTGCTGTCACTTGCCACTCGCAGTTTCCAGACTTCATAAAGAGATTATCTCCAAGAGTCGATGAAGGATGATCCCAGCTCTACGGTAAAAACAGCGCCTTTGCAACGAGGCAACCCGCAAAACAAACGTGGTATACATTAATACGCGGCAGCATCATCTACTAATTCTAGGCGAGAGGAAGCCTAGATGCAATATCAAGGAAGGGGGTTACGGGCGTAACTGAATCGAGATAGACTTGCGAAGAACACGAGTATAGGATCTTTCGATGGATTGTCACGGATCTCAGCACAAAGGGTTTTAAAATGCGCTGAAACGCACTCTTGAGACATTTCGATCCCTATTACAGTCACGGCTGTATAACAGACCGTTGTGAGATAGGCTTCCAGGAGCTTGGAGAGCCAGAACAAAGTTATGGTTGCCAGCCTCATCTCAAACTGCAGCATGCAACACTGGCACCTGGTATTCATTGATACATACTCTCTAGAGAGTAGAAACTCATCATAAAGTCCTTTGATGCTGTAGCGCTCGCCGCTGAACTTTGCAACTCTGAAGCTGAAGCTCTTGGACAATTCTTGAAGGTGGATAACATCGCGTTGTTTGTTCTTGTTGAAGCACGTGTATGTACCGGAAACCGCGACGCCCGTCAGCACCAGCTCGCCTGAGAGTCCATCATCAAAATTGTTTTGATAGCAGTGATCCTTTAGAATCACGCATAAACGCGTTCAACTCTCTCCACCATGCCTGAGGGTCAGATTTTCAAGGTGCTACTGCTTGCTTCCCGCTAACCGCCCCGCACTGACCTCGTCCCTGTGGCCCACAATCATAGGCAACTTACAGCGGAATTCCCGTGTTCGAGATGTGAGCCGTTCATTTATATTCTTGTTTGAACCTCGTTCATGGCCACGCGCCTAGGATGTGCAAGGGCGTTGCTGTCATGCGCCGGCGCGCTGACTCGTGGCTCAACGCGACTCAGATCCTGAAAGTCGCAGGATTCGACAAACCTCAGCGAACTCGTGTGCTCGAGAGAGAAGTACAGAAAGGCGAGCATGAAAAGGTTCAGGGCGGGTATGGAAAGTACCAAGGTAGGCAATCTCCGCGACTCCTTTTTTGTGATCAATTAAAGAATACGCCCCACTACAGGAACGTGGATACCTCTTGAACGAGGTCTTGCTCTTGCAAAACAGTACAACTGTGAAGCTGCTCTACGCCCCATCATTGATTTCCAGCCGGCAGCTAAGAGTCCGCCTCTGGCTCCTAAACACCTCGTCTCTACAAGTACGGCGGCTCGTCCCCCGCGTCGTGCCGCTGCAGCTGCAGAAGCAGCCGCCGCCCTTGCTGCTGCTGCTCGTTCGCGTCGTAATGTAGAACCACCAGTTGAATCCGATCATGAAATATTATCCGTCCATGCATCAGAGGATGGATCCATGACATCCTCGCCTTCCCGCGGCTCATCGAGTTCACGCACTCCCTCGCCCATCGGAAATAAATTTGGGTCAGCGGACGCTTCTAAAGACCGCCGCAGTGGCAATCGTCGAAAACCGCCACAGCGCCACATAGATGAGCGTTATGATGACGAGGGTTCAGAGGAGGAATCCGCGCAGCCTAATGGCGCGACCGACCCGCGCGCATACGCAGACCAAATCCTCGAGTACTTCATTTCTGACTCAAATCAAGTCCCCCAGGTTCTCATTTCCCCACCGCCTGATTTTGACCCGAACACCGCCATTGATGATGATGGTCACACAGCATTGCATTGGGCCTCAGCAATGGGCCGCCTACGTATTGTCAAGTTGTTGATCACAGCGGGCGCAGAAATATTCAAGGTGAACAAAGCAGGTCAGACTGCGCTCATGCGAAGTGTCATGTTTGCAAACAACTATGATGTACGGAAATTCCCTGAGCTGTATGAACTTCTTCACCGTTCTACGCTGAACATCGACAACTATAACCGGACCGTGTTTCACCACATCGTCGACGTCGCAATGTCGAAGGGGAAGACACATGCCGCGCGGTACTACATGGAAACGGTGCTCAACCGCTTAGCTGACTACCCAAAAGAACTCGCGGATGTCATCAACTTTCAAGACGAGGACGGCGAAACTGCACTGACAATGGCTGCCCGGTGTCGGAGCAAGCGTCTCGTAAAACTTCTCATCGACCACGGGGCTAATCCAAAGATCATTAACAATGATGGCAAGAGCACTGAAGACTACATCCTTGAGGATGAACGTTTCCGTTCATCTCCAGGCCCAACCTCGCGCCTCTCATCGATGTCCTTCCGCAATGCCCAAGCGACTCTCGGTCCTGCAACCTCCAATGCAATGACGTTGGCATACCCTATGAATGGTGACAAACCGCCGCTCCATCACTCTGTCGTAGGGCAGAAGGCCAGCACGCGCTGTGTCAATGACATCACGAGCATGCTCGATAGTCTCGCTTCGTCATTCGACCGTGAACTGCAAGAAAAAGAGCGTGACATGACACAAGCGCACGCACTCTTGCAGAACATCCAGCAAGAAATTCTAGAGAGCCACCGCGCCGTAAACCAGCTCAAAACGAAAGCAGAGGGGCTGCAACTGGCTAAGAGTGTGCTTGGGGATTTGGAAGGAAGGTTACTTGACAAAATGGGGAGGCGGTATCGTCTTGGCTGGGAGAAATGGGTAAAGGATGAAGAAAACCGCGAAATGTCGATACGGGATGCTGCTGATGGAGAGTTGAGGATCACAGCAGCAACGGTGCCTTACCGGACGGATGACGACATCGAGGAAGTTGCAGAGCCTGGGAAAGACAAGGGAAAGGGGAAGCGAAAGGCGTTACCCCAGGAAGAGGACATCTCGGACCTGTTGGCCTTATATGCTGATGTGCCTACGGATCCGGAAGCGCTGCGAGTCGCCTGCGATGCTGTACGAGAAGAGATTGGACTGCACAGAAAACGAAGGAAAGAAATGTTTGACGAGCTGGCGTCATTCCAAGCAGAGGCGGGGACTGGGGGACGAATGGCTGAGTATAGAAAACTGATTGGGGCAGGATGTGGTGGAGTGCAGCCATCGGAAGTGGACAATGTGATTGGGATGTTGCTCGAGGTGATTGCATTTCTTCGAGTGTTAGCTGTGTGTCTTACTGTTTGCCATAGACGCTGGAATCAGAGGAACCTAGCGCATCATCGACAGCATGGAGCGGGCTTAAAGCTGGGCCGATGGGCTGACAGATAGGCTTGTTGAGGCGTTGGTAATTTATGACATTCTTCTTTTGTATTCATACCAAGCCTTTATTGCTGGATCTCGACATCACAAAATCGCACGTTGGACTGGCGGAAAATCTTGATTAAAATTTCCCCCTGCATCTGAAGAATCGTGTGGGGACTACAGTAACAATACTTGCTTTCGTTGCCTTATAATTCCGGCGGGACAATCAGACAAGAGTGGGGATATTTATGTCTTAAACGTTGACTGCTGCTCTTGATTCAATTTTACTAGCTAGTACTGTAATATCGTTCCCTCACCTAGTTCAGAACTATGAAACGGCTTAGGTCGCGTCCACCATCAACGCTTTCTCGGAAGACCGAAATCCGGGTGAGAAAATAGAGATAGACATTGGGATGGATGACATCTGAGCATTTCATCATTCGCTATACCAACAAGTATGTAAACGCTGCATGATATAATTTGTATTGTACTTGTAAGCTTCATTACTAACATCAGAAACCATATGGATCTTCGTCGGGAACCTCTTCGGAGCATGGAATCCAACGTTTCACGAGTGTCATCATCTCCCCGTGGCAGGCCAGAAGATCGCTTGGCGTCTTAAAGCGCGGGTCTTGGTGGAGCTCAAACATATAAGTCCACCAGTTGTATCGGATAGGGAACAAATTGCATAGCTGCGGCAGCAGCGTGGCGATCTCGGGTGGCAAGGTGAATTTTTGGAAAAGGTGAGATTGCGGATCAGCAAGGCAGTTCCTCTTGCGCGAGCCACCTATGGCCCGCCCCCTCTTATCGATGACATACTCCTCGTCATATATGTGGAGCAATGCGTTCTTCTTCTCGATATCCATCGTGTTGGGGAGGTATTGCGCCATGGTGTACATCATGACGTGCAGGAATGATTCCAAATCATCTGCCAGCACATGGCGCTTGTCCTGGGTTTTGTCGCCCAGCAATGCACCAGACATGAAGGGTATGTTTCCCTGTAATTTCAATTCGTGTCAGTATCTCGACGTTTATATAAAAATGCTGCACATACCATCTGGATTTTCAATAGCTCATCGTGCGATTTGAGAGAGCAACACTCCCAGCCCATCAGAAGCCCGCGCCCCTCACTGGTGACGCCAATGTTTTCCACGCTGATGTTTCGATGCAGGAGACCGAGATACTCGTAAGCTTCTTGATGAGCTACAGTGACACGTTAGAAACAAAGAATCAGTCGAGAAGTGAAGATGTAACTCACCTGTGAGAGCATCCTTGATTATAATCAAAAATTCGTTGGGTGTCTTGAACGTGCTCAAGTTGCGTTCAACATCACGAAGGATGATTCGATGTTGTACGAGAGGGAGGCGTGCCTTGTGGTTGGGGGTACAGCACCACCAGGCCTTGCTGAATGAGTGGGCGATCGTTTTTGTCCCGAGGGCAGACATGTCACCGCCGTGCTCGAAGGTCGGGATGTTGGGAATGCGGCGAGAGTGAAGTTCCTGGTATACTGCTGATTCCGTGCTGATACCTGGGGAATCACGTCTCCAAGTTTCCTTGAAGAAAACGACTCTCTTCTGCGTAACGTCCCAAACATGGAAGCCACGAGTTCGTTGCTCGAGTAAGCTGCACAGCTTTTGGGCGGGGCGTGGGCCGACGTAGAAGTGGTGGGTGGTCGAAGAAGGACGGCCTTCTGCGCCTTTGGGCCCCTGAAGTGCGGTGTCGATGGGAATGATGTATCCATACAGAGGGTCGGAACTCCCGATGCCCAGCAACTCCCTGACAGTGCTGTCTTGAGACTCCGGAAGGGAAACGGGGACCACAGACACGTCGACGCCGCGATCCCCAGCCGACCCATGGTTGAGCCTCCATAGGAACTCGGCCAACGGGGCGAAATTTGCTGTGTATTGAAATCGCCGAGACACGACAGCACCAGAGCGATCCCAGTACACAAATCGTGCCCAAGTGCCGCAGAGGAGGATGGAAAATCCAAAGCGGCGGAACTGTGTTGCGAAGAAGGCATTGGCGCACGCCACCATATGCGCCCGCGTTGAGATGGACTGCTTGTTGGAGGACTCGAACGCGGGATAGAAATCTCTTTTTGTATCCCAATATGGCAGCAACTCCTCCTCAGGACAAGGTATTGGTGCGGTGAAGTCCTCATTCGGCGGTGGGTCGATGAAAGGGTCTTGTTCCAAGGAAGGCTTCTTGATGATCCATGCCTCCATCGCGGACATGTCTGTCACTCCGTTTCGAGCGTTGTCCCTTTTATATAATCCCATGGTCGGTTGGAATTCATACCCATCCACGACGACAGAGGGGTCGGGACAGCCGGAGGTGTCGACAAGATCAAGATTGGTGGTCAATGTCCGTAGCGTCGCCGACTGCCAAGGGCACCAAAATCAGACAGGTCAGAGAAGTGTATATGTGGAATACTTACAAGTGGTGAATACACGTTCGGCAGCGCTGGACGACCGTTTGCCTCGGACAGGAAATCAAGAAACTGGGGTACTGGCATTGCGCCGACGAAGCTCCCCGGGAAGGAACCTACAAGCTTGGCTTCAATGGCATCTTTGGAGGTCATTGCGACTGAAGTTTGAGATGTAGGTGTTGTATAAGCAATATGATAGAAGGAAGATGACTGTAGTTGAGATGATGGGACGAACAGACCAAGATGTCTGACGCACTATTTATTTATCTGTGCTGTGGACGTGTGGACGTTCCACTGTGGAAAAGTCCACAACAGCTTTAGTGGACAATGCTCATCAATTGAAGCCGCTTACAGATTTGGATGCTCGGCGAAATGTCCAAAACCCTAGAATTGATGAAACTGACTTGAGCATGATGGAAAAGGGGGCGAAGGGTATGCATACACGACAGGATCGGCAACAAAAGACACCACTCTGCTGCGTCTTCGTCCCAATCGTCACCCCAGTCAATCGCCTCCGAATCATAGTCAGCTGCGCAATGTGCTTGCTTGATCAACTCGAGAACGGCAACACAGTCAAGCGCAGGACCTTCTCCTTCATCCGCTGACAAAGAGCCTTTGCTGGACGTGTCGTCTTCGGTGGTGCGTGTCTCTACATCAGAGCCTCGGTCGCCATTTTCGCTTTCCGCATAGCTCCCTAAAGCCCCCAACTCGTCTCATGTTTGGCTTACCTCCGCTTTTTCCGATGCGGAATCACTTTCAATTCCGTAGTCGCCGATGAGTCCTGAGATCGCCATTCCCCCCGCTTTCGTCTTTTCAAGTTCTGACGTCGTGCTCGTGCTCTTGCTCAGACATCGGTGAGGGCTGGCTTCTTTTGGTCACGATATTTCCAATGAATGTCGACGAGTCCGGATCGTGTACATGGGTGGTCGGAAATTCAGCAAGGTGCGTGCCCTGATTCCTGAAGCAAATCCTGAATAGCCTGAGAGGGGCACAGTTTATAGTAAGATGGAACAGTCTGCAGTCTGGACAATGATGCTCTTTCTTCGATTTGGGACGGTCCTTGTCATAATATGTATGCTGAAGGACGTGTCTCTGAAGACGGGTGATTAGAAAGGAATTGATGGCATTGCGATGCACAATTGTGGTATATGGAACTGATGTTGCAGTAATGAAGAAGATTCCAATTGCGCTCTGGGGTAAAACCTGAACTCTATCGTCAATAATGCAACCTGCGTCCTGATGAGAGTCTGCACACGCGTGAGGGCGGAAGACAAGAGCGCACTTTGCATCAAGAGTCGACTGGTTTACCTTTCTGCGTTGCATTCCGACAGGAAGGAAATACATCTCGATGTCCAAATTGTCTAGACGAGCTTTTAGAAGATCTCTTTTGGATGATCCACCACCCCTTGAAGTCCCCCTGCCGCCTCGACCTCTCCCGCTTGTTCCACGCGCTCTCCCTCTACCACTCGTATCTTTTACTTTCGCATCTGTTGCGTACCCCTCACGAGCAATTTCTCCGCTACATTCACTCACTTTTCTGCCTATTTCTTCGAGAAAACAATAGTCGCGCATCATCGCACTCCACCCATAAGCACTCATCTGTACACAGGCCGCCTTATTGTGTTCACCTCTACATCCAGTTTGGAATTTGTGGGCAGGAGAGATAACATGTTGAAGTAGAGCACCTCGGACAAGTATAGCATGCAGGGGCCGAGCAAAGTGCACAAAATCGAGTTGAAGACCCGCTGGCTATTGATTCCATAGACGTCATAGTTTGCGCTGGAGATATAGAAGTGATATGAGGTAGCATGGTGAACTCTGGACTCTTGATGTTTTTTTTCCAACATCCTAATCAAATCACACTCTAGACTAGTTTGTAATCAGTATTAGGCTGCTTTTAGCTTAGTCAGCCATTACTTACTTTTCCTCCCGGAAGCTTGTCTTTTGGACAGTCTCGGACTCGATGTCACTTACCCGTATACAGGTCCAGCGAGCCACTACTGTCTCTCCATGGACGAGGGATTTCCGACATCTTCTCCCTGTCCCAAAACACTTCCAGAATAGACAGACATGGTTTGACCCCATCACAAAGGCCGTACGCGTCAAAGACCGCATAAAATACTGGAATGTCGTTCCAGGTGATCAAATTTGCATACGCGGAGACACTCGCAAGATAATCCATGAGGTTCTCAGCATAAATAAATTCACCAACCGCGTCTATTTGAAGGGTGCCAACCTCGTGCGTGATTTATATACTACTGGTGCTCTTCGGTGCTGACTGAACTGTTTTGTAGCATGAGGGCAAGGAATACAAAACCCCGGTCAACCGCAGTGTGCACTACTCAAGATGCATGCTCTACATTGGCGAAAAAATGGGAATGGTCACCTCAGCTGGTGAGCAGCCCAAGTCGATCTCGTCAGTGTTCACACCTGTCCGCGTCCTTGACTTTGACTGTGTGTTGCCCACAGTGTGTTTGCGAGACGTATTGGTGTGCGAGATCCTCATTGGGATCCCATCCTCTACCGCTGGGATTGGAAGCGTGTAGTGCTCGCTACTGACCCGTATATTCCGGAGTCAAAGGTCAAACTAGATTGGCCTCAACCAGAAGAGAGAGACCACAAAGAACGTCAGACACTCTCAATTTGCTTTTGTTTTATTTCTGACCTCAGGGTGATGTAGCTAATCCATTGTTGGACACGACGCCAGAGACGGTTCGGGAAATAACATACAAAGCACCCGAGTTCTCTCTGTCCAAATTGATTTCCCTTCAGAGCGGCGCAACTGAGAAGGAGTACCTAAGGACGTTGTTCAATCCTTCCGCCATTCCTTTCGACACGTCAGCGCCGATGGAGGTACATCTTTCAAAGGAGCTGAGCAACCCCCATAGTAGAGCGAAGAAGCAAGCGCGCTGGCAGGCTGCTATGAAACGCAAGAGCACCCTCTTCAAAAAGTTCATTGCCCAGGAACTCAGGAATATTAATGGTAGGAGTATTCGGGATGTGCGCTGCAGAAGCTGCTTTCAAGTACCGACAGAAGTTGGAAGAGGAAAGAAAGTCAGAGAAGAAACGGAGGTGGTTGACCAAGGACCGTCTTACGAAGATGGAGAGAAAGTCTAAGCGCAAGGCAAGGAAGGCGGAGAAACAGAAGGAGAAGCTCAGCCAGTTGGTCTTGCGGGATGCGCCAAACCAATTTATTCCTGGAAAGTCTGCGAAGAGACCAGAGGCATGATATTGTATCAGGGGATGCCTCTAGCTACTTATAGTATACGTTCATTGGTTATCGACTGCCTTCTCCGGCTATTTGAATCCCTTATCTGCATTACGCTTAGTGAGAGATCTGCTTTCGGAGGGTTAGGCTAATCTCCCGTTAGTACAATAATAGTTGAAAGGCCGTAGGGCCGGACTGGCGCTTGCCCTGAGCCTTGCGAATTCGAACAGGATACAGCATGTTGCATCACATCTCTTTCGCTTCTACCACAACTTCATTGTCGGCGACGCTGCTACATAACTTAAGCTGCCCAGCCTCTCTGACATGAGCATTCGTGCGTCTGCTACAGGTTCAGACGTGGGAGGTAGTGTGTATATAACCACAGAAGTCGAACACGACGGCCGTGACTGTGACCCAACAATCATGGAGAATTTACACCCACAAGATATGCGTGGAGACGCTCGTATACGCTGGGTATACTTCATGCTAGGTGCCGCTACTCTGCTCTCATGGAATGGTATGTCTTTGGGAAGATATGGACCAACCAATGGCTGATTTTTTCCTCCAGCAATGATCAATGCGAATCCATTCTTCATGTCGCGACTGTCGGGTTCACCACTGAGAACGTCATTTAGTTCGTACTTGTCCAGCGTGTTTACCGCCAGCAACGTGGTTACATTGGGACATGCGATTATGACTTCGAAACAAGTGGGTACTGCACAAGAGGGTGGTTTGTCTCTGACCATGGCGTGCCTTTTAGTCTTCCCCTTCTAGACGTGCCTTCTGGTCCACCGCGCTTACCTCGACCATCGTTACCATATTATTTTTGACAACGTTCCTCCATCCTAGTCCAGCTCCATTCTTCTACTTTATCATGATAAGCGCGTTTTGCTTGTCAGGCTGCGCGTCCTATCTATCGAACTCGGTATTCGCCGGCGCAGCACTCTTTGGCGCACCTTACATGCAATCGATGATGTCTGGCCAAGCCGCAGTAGCCGTTGCTGTGAGTGGTGTGCAAGTCATCAGCTCCGCCATCTCAGTTTGGGGAAGCACTCCATTGGCTCCAGCTATCAGTGACACCGACCCTGACGGCAAAGCTGAGGAGAAATCTGCGCGTATATTCTTTGGGATTTCCGCGTTGTATATGATTGCTACGCTTCTCGCATATAGGTGGCTAGCATCATTGCAGGTATACACGACGACTATGGGAGCTCTCGAGAATAACCTCAAAGTCCGAGTTGTTTCAGACGGTGCTGATGAACGGCAACCTCTCCTGCCTGCAGCGGTGCCAAGCACTGTTGAAGGGAATCAGATTTTCCGTGTGTTCCAGACGAATTTCATTTATAATTTTGCTGTGGGATTTGTTTTCACTGTAACTTTGGTATGTATTCTCAGACCGTCCGCTAGTGTCATCATCCTCACCAGCGTATCTAGGCTGTTTACCCAGCCATCACTGTCACCATCAAGCCGACGAATCCGAATACACATCCTTTACTATTTAGTGCTGTACACTTTTTGGTGTTCAGTTCCGGTGACCTTTTGGGACGATACATGTGTTCCTTCCCACAACTCATAATCTGGTCGGCTCGACGTGTTTTGGCTTTAAGTCTCCTTCGGACCCTGTTTATCCCTGCGTTCCTTCTATGCAATGTGGAACTTTCACTCCATGTTACGCCGTTTATTAGCTCTGATTTGGTCTATATGCTACTCTTGTGCGCTCTGGGCGTGTCGAACGGTTATATGTCTACTTTGTGCATGTTGGGCGCGCCCTCGTTGGAACATAACAGGAGATTGAAGGGCCGGCAGGAAGATGTTGATGTTGCTAGCACTGTCGCAGCTTTCTGTCTGATTGTAGGATTAGCAGTTGGTGGATTTGCGAGCTTTGGAGTAAGGGCAATTATCTGTGACTGCAACCCGTTCACGTCCTAGACTTCAGGTCGTCACCTATGTATACGTACATACCTATGATACCATGGAATATAATTATAATCTGGGGTACTCGCTAGTAGTATTGCGCTAGTACTAGTCCAGCTAATTCAACTGTACGTAATGCGCTACGTCGACAGTTGGTCTTTAATAAATAATTACTACTGATTACTTCAGTGACACTCGTTCGATGTCGAAAGTCGTTCATACCGTGATTGGTCTAGCAGGCTCTGCGAGCAATTGGAATGCAAGGATGCTCTTCGGTTCGGACGCTTGCATATCAACCGAACAGCCCTCTTCCGGCTGTAGTATTCCCCTGCATTCACTTGAATCACTTCACAGTCACACCACCCGTTCGTAGTCCTCCAACTTGCATCAACTGCTGCTGAACCAGACATCCAACTCCTTCATGTCAATAGGGCCTAGCAGCATACTGCCACATACTTCGATAGATTCGGGGGCCGTTTATCATGCTCTCCCACCAGCCGCGGTCGATGAAGATTTCGACAGCGAACTTGAATTGTCATTCGATGATTCTGCAACAGACCTTTTTGTCGTTGATCACGTTGTCGACAGTCGAATACGATGGGTCTACTTCATGCTAGGTTGTGCGATACTCCTACCTTGGAATGGTGTGTATCAACACTTATCTCTTCGGTACGCATTATGGTCCTAAGTTGTTTATTTTTTTGCCCAGTATTGATTACTGCCACCTCGTTCTTCTTGTCTCGCTTGGTGGGATCGCCATTGCGGGCAACCTTTGCCTCATACCTAACCACCACTTCCACCGTATTCAATGTATTTGCTCTGGCACATGCCACGGCGACTTCGAAACAGGTTCAAGCCTAATTTCTTTCTACGGTGTCTATCACGCTGATCATATTCCAGTCGTCACCCTCTCAACGAGTTTTCTGGTCTGCCGCATCAGTGACACTCATCATCGTTCTCTTGTTCTTCAGCACCTTTGGACACTATCAACCATCAACCTTCTTTTTCTTTGCAATCCTATGTGCCATTTGTTTGGCGATATGTGTTTCGTATCTTTCCACAGCCACCTTACGCTGGAGCCTCGCTCTTCGGGGCCCCTTACATGCAATCTATGATATCCGGCCAGGCTGCCATAGCTGTGGTTGTTAGTGTGGTCCAAGTGATCACATCCGCCTTTTCCGTGTGGGATTCAACACCGGAAGCGATTGCTGCGTTCATATCTAACGACGGTGTTGGAGACGGAACGGCAGAGCAGGATTCCGCGCGTGCATTTTTTGGAATATCCGCATTATTCATGATAAGCACGTGCATGGCCTACGCCTGGATGGCACGGTTGCCAGCTTACAAGTCCACTGTCGGAATTTTGGAACAAAACGCCAAGCTTGAAGGGACCTCGGGCAGTATCGATGAAACGGGGAGGCTCGTCTTTCGCGATCAAGCAAGCCTTGAAGAAAGAAATCAAATAATACGTGTATTCAAGGCGAATTTAATTTATGAATTTGCTCTTGCATATGTCTTTGTGATCACCTTGGTGCGGTAACTTGACTCATTACCTGATCGCAAGTTGACTGTTTACTCCAAGGCCATCTTCCCTGTCATTACAATTACCATACAACCGACTAACCCTCATACCCATCCATTGCTATTCACCGCCATTCATTTCTTGATGTTCAACCTCGGCGACTTCTTTGGACGATACGTCTGTTCTTTCCCGAGTGTAATAACGTGGTCCGCTGCACGCTTACTAGCGTTCTCTATCGCCCGCACCCTATTCATCCCCATTTTCCTTCTGTGCAACACGGTACAGGGCCCTTCACGTGGTCTACCTGTAATCAGCTCTGACTTTGTCTATATGCTCCTTGTCGGCGCTCTGGGCCTCTCAAGCGGATACGTCTCTACGCTCTGCATGTTGGGTGCGTCTTCTCTAGAACACAATCCACGATTGCGACAACGTCGCGAAGACGTCCCCATTGCGAGCACTGTGGCTGGTTTCTGTCTTATCGTGGGTCTTGCAATCGGGGGTTTTGGAAGTTTTGGGGTGAGAGCTATTATTTGCCAATGTGATCCTTTCGTGAATTGAGCCCGTATACCCTAAACCTATACATACCAAAATTCTATAGTACGAAAATCTCCAGTAGATTAGACGATACATATCATGACAGACTGCTGCTGGGGGCTCCTGGAAGACGAGGGGCTAAATCCTTTGCCTGTGAGGTTTGCCTCCGTCGTCGGTGCTCCGAGACTCTCAGGGCGAATATATCACGATGTAATATATACTTCTCGTGGGTGGGCCTTGGTGATAGAGAACCCGACGTGGGCAATGATCCCGGCACCTTTGATGATTTCTCTGACTTGCCGTCATCCTCTTTCTTTTCACCTTCAGCTGTTTTGTCCTTATCTGCCTTTTCTTTCTCTTTTTTGCGTTTCTGCTTCTCCTCCCACTCCTCCCTGAGCTTCGCGATTTCCTCAACACTGATTCCTATCTTGTTCTCGCTCTCAAGCTCGAGTACGCGGGTAGCGAACCCATGGTCTGACAGGTGAGTCGTGCATGTATACAGGAAATCGGAGGTATCTATCGTGGCGAGCACGGCAGTTGTTGGCTTATAACAGATATAACATGCTTTTGCGGTCGCTGTGATCTAGTAACTTTGGTATGGGTAGACATCAATAAATTTGCTGGGGACATACTCGCTTGTAGTAAAGATTTGGGAACGACATGGTTGCAGCTGCGGCGATGCTGCTGGTATCTGTGAATTCGGCTGTGATCAGAAGTCGGTTGGTGAATATTCACAGCATCCAGAGATCGATGCGGGAAAGAAGACAGAGAGGATCTTGGCGCTGAAGGACGATAAGGATCTATCCCGTCATGTGCAAGCTAAGTAACGACAGCTGCAGTACCTTGACTCAAGTGACCCGGGCCTGATCATGATCATTATTGTTATCTCCGGCCCGCCACATAAAGGGAGGAGGAAAATACGGAGCACCACTTAAGTCACAGGTCACCTTTCTCACTCACAGACAATCACCATCATGAGCACAGTTGGTAAGCCTATCACTTGCAAGGCTGCTGTTTGCTGGGGTGCTGGCCAGCCCCTCAAGGTCGAGGAAGTCGAGGTTGCACCCCCGAACGCTAAAGAAGTCCGTATTAAGATCCTGTACACTGGTAAGAGGGGGACCTGCACAGTTATCTTATCTGCTGATGGGAGCGATCTGGCAGGTATATGCCATACTGATGAGTACACTCGCAGTGGCAAGGATCCTGAGGTGTGCCTAGGTTCAGTCCTGCGGTGACCTGAGCTCATCTAAAGCATCACAGGGTCTCTTCCCCGTGATCCTTGGTCATGAAGGTGGAGGTGTGGTGAGTCAGAACAATTATAATTGTGCCCATTGCTTCATTGCTCTTCGGGGTTCTTCAGGTCGAATCGGTTGGTGAGGGTGTCACAAGCGTGTCAATTGTAAGTCGACCATAAATATGCTTCGATTTCCTTTGTAAACACCCTTTACCAGGGCGACCACGTCATCCCGCTTTACACTGCTGGTGAGCCGACCCCTGACGACCCCCGAATTCTCTGTTCAGTCCAATTCACCAGAGTGTCGCGAATGTAAATTTTGCAAGAGTGGGAAGACGAACCTGTGTGGAAAAGGTTAGACTTCTGGATCCCACCGTTTACTGCAATGACACGAGTCTCACAATTATCGTGGTTTAAGTGAGAACAACCCAAGGCCAGGGTTTAATGCCTGATAGCACTAGCCGCTTCACGTGTAAGGGTCAATCCATCCACCACTTTGTATGTATCCCAATTCCTGTAGCATATGATGCCATTCATCCGCTCGAACAGATGGGAACTTCAACGTTCTCGCAGTACACTGTGGTGGCGGAAGTCTCTGTTGTCGCTGTGAACAAGTCTGCGCCTCTCGAGATGGTCTGTCTTCTTGGTTGTGGCATCACTACTGCATGGGGCGCAGTCGTGAAGCAGCAAGGCATCAGTATGTGACTCTGTTGTATTCTTGCTGTCACTCATACGGTATGCAGAGGGCTCCAATGTCGCTGTTTTCGGATGCGGTGCCATCGGTCTCGGTGTCCTCTCTACCGCATCGGTCGTCGGTGCTTCTCGGATCATTGCCGTTGATACGAACCCCGGGAAAGAGACTTGGGCAAGGAAGATGGGTGCCACCGAATTCGTCAACCCTACGGCGCTCCCGGAGGGCAAGCGCATCCAGGATTACTTGATCGAGATTACTGATGGCGGGTTGGACTTTACCTTCGACGCTACCGGCAATGTACACGTCATGCGTGCTGCGTTAGAGTCGTGTCACAAGGGTTGGGGAGTGAGCACCATTATTGGTGTTGCTGCTGCTGGCCAGGAGATATCGACACGTCCGTAAGTGGTCTGGCGTTTTTCACGAGGCTTCCGTGTGCTGAAGGTTCCTATAAAGGTTCCAACTGGTAATGATCTAGCTGAAGTAGATGGTCAGCTGTGACTTACGGATGGATGCATTCCAGGTTACTGGTCGCACTTGGCGAGGTACTGCGTTTGGAGGAGTGAAGGGTCGCACCGAGCTCCCTGGACTCGTCGAAGGTGACTCGATTTCAGTGCTTTCAATTCACGCCCTCAACAATGTAATCCACCATCCAGACTACTTGCAAGGCAAGCTTAAGATCGATGAATATGTCACCCACCATCGCAAGTTTGCGGAAATTAACGACGGTTTCCACGACATGCACGTGCGTATCACCCTCCTCATAAGCCTAACGGAAGTGTAACCTAACTTCTAGGGTGGTGACTGTATCCGCTGTGTTGTCGATATGACGGAGTAAAATGACAGGACCAGCTGTATCCACGAATGGTAGTCAATAACTGTTAAACACGAAGTGAAAACACTATTAGCAATTACGAAGCTCAAATAGATATTTGGGCAAAACAAATAATTCTGGGCATTGAGGTATAAATAGAGCGGCAATGACTACTCTTGAGCCACCCACGAATTAAAAAAGGTAAGCACTACACACCACTGATCATCCGTCTTCCCCTGCTTCTCCCAGACAAAGCAGCCCATAGTAATATAAGGGCTGCATTGACCTCCCTCCGTCTTGTAGCTGTCTTCTTCCACGTCAGTCTCAGCAATCCGAGAACTGCGAGCGAGAATGATATGTCAAGGAAGAGTCTTCGCACGACAGTGAGTACCGGAGACCGGTTCTCGCTCCGACCGAAAAATATAAGAAGCTGTTTCAATGATACTATCATCTGTGACAACGGCTTCAGAACGAATGACCACATTCCCATATCATCCAAATCCCATTCGAGTGCTCCAGGACGGTTATCCGTCGGACTACCTCTACCGGAAGAGCTTCTCAAAGGAAGCGAAACGGTGGATCGCTGCGGTTGGACAATTTGAGACTCAAGCATATCAAGCCGTTCTGTTATTGCAGCAAGGTGCGTCTGAACGTTTTCGACCGCTTGCTCCAGGGGCAACCGTGAGGGTGTTCGAATAGGTGCTTCAGCACCATAAAAGCGGGCCCCTCGGAGGGAGAGTGATGAATGAATCTGCGCTGCAAGCTCGGGCGACTGGTATGTCCCAGAATAGTGCCCTGGTGGAGAATAAACAGACGAGGATGTTATTGGTGCTGATTGACCAACAAAGGCGGATTGCGTCTGGTATGTGGGCATTGGTTGCATTGGTGGAACGTTTGTGAGCACAGCAAGTGGCGGCGACATAGCAAGTGAGCCGGTCACAGGAGTACGATATCGGGAAGACATAGAAGAAAGTGGTCTGGGCTGCTGGACAGGCTCACGCACGGATGGGAGTTCGTGTGCTTCATCGCCTGATTCACCATCTTCAGAACTTGAGCCATTGTCTTGCATAACTGCTGATTGTGCAGCTTGTTGAGCCTCTGAACGAATAGAGGAAAATAATTGACCGGGGATTCGAGGCATATCGTTCTCTGAGGCATCGGAGCTTGACGACTGGGAGTTCCGAGACCTTGAAAGGGAATCTACGTGGACTATATCAATTTAGTCCAGGGCAAATTTGACGCTGGACATACGGCTCATCACCAGATTTGACGGGTCACCACCATAAGACTGGAGTTCGTTCATGAGGTCACGGGCAACAGTTTTGTCTGAGTATTTACTTAGAACCTGTACTAAGATTATTGCCAGGCATCATGGGATCATTCAAGGTCATACCTTCAGTAAAGCATCCACATAAAGCCATTTTGCTTCATATAAATCGAGATCCTTATGCTTCGCCCATGCATCCCTGGAGCGCTCGTTAAAACGTGATAGCGCGAGAGTGAAGGATGACATGGACTGACCATTTTGCCCGGCCGAGCATATCCCACATGCCTGGACGACCACCCTGGACATTTCCAACAGTCGCTGTGCATGGCAAAATGAATCAAGAGGTACTCTGAAATGTGATATGAGGGGAATATCCACCTTGCTTGTACAAGCTGTGGCAATGAAAGTTAGTAACTAAATGCGAGTTTGAAGATGCGAAGTCATGTAACACACCTGTACATTGTCAATTTCTCCTCGTAGCCTGTCTGTATGGGCCCAGTCTTCGGGAGGCCCTGCACTATCTCCACTGCCCGGTCGAATTGCGCATCAATAAGTTCACTGCGAATCCATCCCAGGAAATAGTGAGACGGAAAGGGACGAGCTTGTGAACAATGTGGTGCGTCCAGCAAGTTAACAGAAGGATAGAGCGGGGAAGTGATAAAGAGGAAGTATGGACTGTGTCTGTAATTCTCCAGGAGTTCAGCGTCACCGTGACGCAAACCAGCCTTATACTACTGCTTGAGCGCTTCAGCTTCGTTATCGGGTTTTGCCGAATACACTCCTTGTAATTTGAATAACGGTATATCACGCGAAAGGGTTTTCGAAATTTCAGTGATGGAAATCACCATATAACATCATGACATGACACAGCACGGACACATGAACCAGAAAACCCCTTCTTTCAAGGACTGAGTAGGAATATTGACATGAACCATTCTCTTCGTACAACACATATTGCTGCAATATCCACCCGAATCCATTCACACACAATTTAGAATTAAGCAAGTGCGGATCCCACAGAACATCAACATCTAGAGGACATAAGACCATCCTTGCATTTGTTGATGAGCTGACTTGGGAATAAGGACGTATTCAATCATCTGTGATGTCCGAATGCGATGTAGACAGCTGCAGGCAATCCTTGATACCGCGCTGAGGTAATTCGTGAACTCACGTCCGCTCATATTCACTTGAGATCTATGGTGGCCGAAAAAAAATAATGCTGAGTAGTAAGCATGTAAGACGTTTAATTAGGCGGTGTTCATTATGTGGGCAACCGTTCCCAACTTCCTAGTGTGAAGGCAAGCCTACGCGGTGATCTTGGAAGCTGCATGAGCGTAAACTCTACAACGATGAAAATTCTCACATACACTTGCGTTGGCTAAGACGAACCTGCCGACCATTTATATTTCAATGAACCACCGATTCTCTCCTCCTGGCCACTAATTTGTTTGCCTGCATATGCAGTCAATTTGTGACCGCATCTCTTGCAAGATAGGAGCTCACCTCTCCAGTACAGCTTCCCCCAAGCCTTTCCGTGGTTTCCTTCGAGCTTGAGCCGTGTCCGTGTTACCTGCCAGTAGCAGTTTCTTATACCTTTCTCTGTCCAACGGATCTGGTGCACGCGCTGGCCAACGCCACCTCCAGGAGCTCGAGAAAGTACTTGGTAAAGATTTGCAGGTGTTGTTCGTAGAGATGGGGGAAGTGTGCTCGGTAATAGGCCCTGGATAGCGCGGACTGTTCGTTCCATGTTGACTGCAGACGGAAGAGTGTAAGCAAATTGATGGAAATTATGACATCCGAAGCTGTTTCCCATAAATCTCCCACGCTGTTCTACCTCTTTACCAACATGCTACTACGTTCAGTCAGACAAGCAGGGTGCGCATGCCGTCGTTCTCTGAATACCTCGTCGCGGTATTCGACGTCTAGAGCGACAGTTGAAACCGACACGTATGGTATACCTCTTAGGCCCACCTGGTCTGTCCAGGAATTGTTGTCTTCTTATCCAGCTCCGTCGATATCACCAGCCACATTCAAACGATTGCATGAACTCTCTGCGTTATTACCACCCGAAGAGGGCACACCGGAATATGTAAGGCTAAAGCACCAACTCGAGGAGTTGATCAAGCTTGTGGAGGCCACGAAGCTGATTAAATTGGAGAAAACGGGCAACATATGCATCCCAGACGGGCGGATAATAGCAGAAGGGTCTGGGATACCCCTCGACAAAACACCACGTGAGGACGGAGATGTGAGAGGTCAGGATCTACTTTCATATGCGAGCCGTAGCATGAATGGGATGTATGTCGTTGAGACGGATCGCTCCAGGTGATTCTCGGAGAGCACAAATTCCACAGTCGCGTTTTGCTAATGATTTTGTTGTATAATTGGGTGAGTGCGACCTCGAAACGGGCCCACAAAAACGCTGACAAATCTAGGAATCAGTAGATATCCATGCAGCATTCACGTTCAACATCACAAGCAGGACTAAACCAACTTGTAATGAGCATCGATCCTGTCACAAAAATTAGGCTCCCTTCTCGTATGATAATACATAGTTGATATGATATGTTACAGCAAGCCGTGTCCACCCGTAGAGCCGAACCCTCCTGCTCCGCGTAATGTTTCATCAAGGTCCTGATGGATGATTAACCACATAACCAAGAACGCGAGTGAGCAAGACGTACTTCCACTTCCATAACCTCAGGTGTATAAATGCGCTCGATGATCAGCTGAGCCATCCGGTCGCCTTCTTCGACTACGTGCCCGATTAGCAACACACAATCAATCAGTTTTACTTTTGACAAACCTTGGAAGTCTTTGTCTGAGAGGTTGAAAAGGAGAACAAAGACGACGCCTCGGTAATCCGCGTCGATGACACCAGCACCCGTGTCAATCATGAATTTTGATGCTGAAAGGAAATTTCTTCAGTTTAACACTATAGCACACGAAACGCGACCTACCGAGACCACTGCGAGGTGCGACCCGCCCATAGGTGCCCGCAGGAACAGCAATGGAAAGCTGGGTGTCAACCAGTGCCTTACCGTGCGCTGGAATCACTTTTTTCTCTGCGCTATATCGTATTTCTCGGTCAAAGTTTTACGTCTATTTGTCGAATGCGCTTTACCTGTATAAATCATACCCTGCAGCCAAACTTGATCCTCTAGTAGGGATCTTCGCCTTGTCAGAGTGTTTTTTGACCAACAACTGTGACACTGGAGCAGGGATGTCGTAGCCGGCGACGTCGCACAAAGACACCCTACGTTTCTTGAGTAACGGTGTGTCAATGCCTCCCATAATGTTACTGATAATGTTGCAGTTGACAATTGTGCTTTGTGAAAGAAAAGCGCGTGACGAGACGCGTTTGTTGATATTTCTGAGTTTTAAAAGCGTGTCAACTCCGCCTCCCGCCGCGCCCTTGGTGAAAAGATTCACGGGCCAACCAAACGTTTAAGTAACTCCTCGCATGGACTTGTCGCAACTAGAACTCCCTATCACAGCCTACTTTACGCGAAATAAGAAGGACAAGAAAGGGGTAGAACTAATAACCAAGAAGAGAAAACTCTCGGCGGCTTCGGACGACAGGGGAGGTCCAGCAAAGCGGGAGAGGCAGGCAGCAGTTTCTACTGATGCATGTAGTAAGGGTGCTCAGGGCAGCGCCAGACAGGTAAAGACATCTAAGAAGCAAATAAAGTCTTCTACTTCGAAGCCTCCGGTCGCGTCGACCTCCAGCTGGAGAGAAAGAGCAATTCCACCTGGACCATCTCACGATGTAGCGGTCATCAATTCGTCACCTGAGCGGCCGGTTGCAGGCAGCTCTCGCTCAGCAAAGGGCGCGTCGATCGCTGTTTCCCATAGATTAAATGTACCCAGCTTCTCCAGGATTAAGGAACCTGTGCGTCTCGCTAGTGCTCCAGAAAAGTCTCTAGTCACTCCTCCTCCAACGAACCAAATGAAGAAGCAGTTGCTGACAACAGCAAACACTGCGGTAGTTCAGCCTCTCCCTCCGAGGACTGACCCCACCACTATCATTCCTGCCATTGTGTTTTTACCTACTCCGGAGACCAATGTGCGCAAACCCAGCAATATTCATGCACCGTCCAGTCTGCGCATATTCATTGGCGCGACGTCGCCGTGCAGAACAAAGTATGGGTCCGACCCTCGTATATCATCCAGCCCCTCTCCAGCCTCTGCGCCGCTCATTAAGAAGCTCACTGTTCCAATAGACACCGACAGAGATACCCAATCAAGGGAACACATGGGTGGCTCCAATGAGACAAATCAGGCAATTGATCCTGACGATCCTTTTACCTGCGCGTCTAGAGACAACGAGGTTGTCCATGCAACCCCTGCGTCTTCTCCAGATTTACCATTTAGGGACCTGCAGTCTGCTCCTGCCATAATTGAAGAACTTGTCCCGTCGTCGCAAAGTCAATACTTGCTTGCATTAGATGCGACGCCTAGTCACAAGCGGATAGCAAAACCTGTGTCAATCGAATACGAGTCCATCCCAAGCTCACAATCGCAGGAGGAGGGAGTGCTGAGCATGACATCTTTGTCCGGAAATTTGCTGAACAAGTTGTCACTGGCAAGGTCAGCAAAACATACTTTTGCCACAAATCGTTACTTATGAGCAACTTTCAGATTTGAAGTCGATCTCCCAACACCGCGTCCCGTTGCGCACGTTGCTAATAATCGCAACAAGTGCAAATCACTCCACCAATTTACCCTTGGGTCGAGTCCTGTTACATCCCCTGTTGTTTCTCCGTCGAAACGATTCTCTCTTTCGTTTTTGGCGATCAAGTCTCCAAGAAATAGATCCTCGTTTGTTGCATCGCCGTCCTGCAGCCCTTTGAGACGCACTCCACACCGCATTTTAGACAAGATCTCCCCCATCAAGAATCCCGTGGAATGCTCCGCGCCCCTGAAGAATGCTTGCCCCGTTGAGGACGACTCTGTCACAGAGCCGGAATCAGAACCAGAAGTGCTCAAACGTGCTCAAGATGACGACTCCGAAACCGAGCCAGAATCAGAAATACCAATTGTCAGACCTCCAACAGAGATCGCGAACCGTAAACCTGAAGACGTGGCACAGCGGCCTCAAGCAATTGCACCTAATGCTCCCATCCCACATTCAAACTCATCTACCATATTTTCTCCTCACAGAGAGCGGCAAACACCTGATTTGACATACACTTCCTCGCTGGACGATTTAATGCAGCAGGGCGCAGGAATGAGTGTCCCAGTGTCACGCAGACCCTTCTTATTACCTTCTAGAACACCACCGCAGGCGGTGAGAGATTTCCTCGAGATGTTTCAGGACGATGGAAGTTACCCTGACGATTTCCCGGAGTCCCTGCGCTGTTAATAGTTAAGTTGCGCGTTGATTAGCAGAGCAGACAAGCAGTTGTTGGATTAATATGCAGATGAGCGTTAATTGAATCACTTATGCATTAGTGTTATAGTCCTGTATATAAGTTCAGTGACTATTTTAGTTGAATGCTGGTTAACCTTAATAACGCAGGCAAGTAATCGTTAGATCATTGGTTGAATCAACCCTGTCCGGTATACAAGCTCAGTAGTCTAATAAGTCCGTCGTGCCCAGCTAAACGTCGGACTCCATCGTAGCAATAGAAGACCTTTCCTTCATGATAATTGAAGCTTCGTCCTTGGCTGTAGGTGTAGTGGACATGCTGGGTTGAAGAGTGACTTCTGAATCGGTGACCGCAGGCAAACCCGAGCGCTCCCGTTGGATCGCGTTCGCGCTCCTCTGGGCCAGCTCACGTGCAAGACCTTCATCATCCATGACCTTGTCGCCGAATACCTCGCCAAGGTCTTCCAGAGTATGGTGGGCGGTTTCGGGATAAACGAACCAGACGACGACAAGAGAGATGATACAAAAGCCGACGAGGACGAAGTAGTAGCCTGCATTGATAGCGTTGAAAAGCGGAGGAGTAATGAAGGCGATAATGAAGTTGAAAAGCCAGTTGGTGCCTGTGCTGAGCGACATGCCCTTGGCGCGAGCGCGAAGAGGGAAGATTTCGGCGCCGAGGAGCCAGGGGCCGGGGCCCCAGGTGGCGCCAAAGAAGAACAGGTACAGACAAACACCTGGATGGGAAAAGATTAGGCGCATGTTTTCTTGGAAGTAAAATGGATGCATACCAAAAAAGATAGCGTCAGCAGCAGAAACTCGGGCAGATCCCAGAGGAAGACTGTCCGCATAGTATTGGAGGCCACCGACAATCGAAAGGGATGCAGCCAGCGCAACACTTCCAAAAAGCAAGAACGCGCGGCGTCCGAATTTGTCGATCAAAAACATTGCGGGAATTGTTCCGGAACAATAGATCAAAGCACAAGCACCAGAGTACAACAGGGAGCGGGAAATTGTGAAGCCAGCACGAGTAAGGTTGGATGGTAAGAAGTACAAGATGGCATTGATCCCGTTGAGCTGAGCAAACATCTGGCAGGTTATACCGACGATGCATCGACGAGTGTATTGCGTGAAGAGTTGACGCCAGGAAGCTTGACCCATTTGTGCTTCGAACTCGACAGCGCCAACAATCTCAGCGTAGGTAGCCAGAATTTTTGGGTCTGAGACGTTTCCAGCGCCGTGCAAGTCTGCGAGAGTTACCAAAGCCTCTTTCTGGAAGCCATTCTGGGCCAGCCAACGAGGTGTCTCGGGAAGGAAAAACGTCCAGAAGATGAGAACAAGTGCAATAGCAGCCTGTACGATATATGGGCCACGCCATGAAATCTCGGAAGGCATGGCAAAGAAGAAGCCATATCCGACCCAAGCAGAAACAGCGTAACCGATATTGAGGCAGATGTATTCGATACTGACAAACAGACCGCGAGCATGAGCAGGGGCGATTTCGCACTGCAAAATTGGAACAGTCATGGAGAGTATGCCGACACCTACACCCTGGATACATCGGCCAGCGATAAGGGCACCGAGGTTTGGGGCAAAGATCTGGATGAGAGCGGCAATGAAATACATGATGCCTCCGATGCGGACAGACATCCGCCTGCCAAGAAGATCACAGAGGTAGGCAGCAATGAATGAAGCCAGCAGCGCCGTCAGGTTTAGACAAGAAACAGTTATGGCTAACAATAGGGGTGTTTGAGTGACCTGAGGATAGAAGTAAAATGGATCAAACCTTGTATGAAAGGATCCACACCGGTCTGGCCGGCTTGAATTTGCGCCATAGTAACTTCCTTGCCAAACATTCGATGAATGAAAGAAGGTTGAACTTGAGCCGATGCGATACTTCCTTGGCCATAGCCAAACATGGCGTCGCCAAGAGATGCAAGGGCGGACGACATATAGAGTAAAGGCCTCCCGACCATCCATTGTGGATAACGAGCAGTATAGGTCTTAGGACGAAGGAACATGGTAAGTATCGTTGTCGAAATGAAGCAAGAGCAAATAGTTGTAGTGGAAAGGCAGCCTGTACCTGTTAGATAGAAAGTGAGTGGAAGATCAGCTGTCTAGCTGAGGTTGAAGGGTTTTATATGGGCCAGGCTGATTGGAAACATGATGACGCACTGGACTCGGATGTCTCAGACTGGTTCTCACTGGCATCAGATCCAAATACAAAGGCGGTTGTCGGTGGTATCCCTACTCCAACTTAGTATCGGGCTTGAATATGATCCAAAGGCTGCGAGTGTAGGGCTGAACGGATTGAGCTGTAAATCTGAGTCGCCTTATTTTAATTTTTCTCGGAGCTGGCATCCAACCAGACAAATTTGAAGGTCATTTTCTCCCAGCTCCGGATGGACTGAACTAGAATATTGCAAGGGCAACAGCAGTGACTAGCAATCTGGCTGATTAGAAAAGCCAAAGAAAAGCAAAGTTTAACGGTGTTGGTCTATGTCCGTACCCAAGACACCTAGATGAAGTTATGGACAAGGGTCGTCGATCCTAACAGCAACCCAACAGTGACAAATAACGTTCGAAGTCTACATCAATGTCCAGCAAGGCCGAAAAGTGAGTGAAAGGGGCGGAGAAATTGCTCGTGAGGGCTACGCAACAGATGCGAAAGTAAAAGATACAAGGTGCAGAGGGAGAGCGTGTGGAACTAGCGGCAGGGGGATTCAAGGGGTGGTGGATCATCCAAAAGAGATCTGCTAAAGGCTCATCTAGACAATTTGGACATCGAGATGAATGTCCTTCCCGTCGGAATGCAACGCAGAAAGGCAAACCAGTCGACTCTTGATGCAAAGTGCGCTCTTGTCTTCCGCCCTCACGCGTGTGCTGACTCTCATCAGGTTGCATTATTGACGATAGAGTTCAGGTTTTACCCCGGAGCGCAATCGCAATCTTCTTCATTCGCAACATCAGTTCCATATACCACAATTGTGCATCGCAATGCCATCAATTCCTCTCTAATCACCCGTCTTCAGAGACACGTCCTTCAGCATACATATTCTGATAAGGACCGTCCCAAACCGAAGAAAGAGCATCATTGTCCAGACTGGGTTACCTCTCTCGTCCACCCTCATCCAGACGATCCCGAAGGCTTCAGAGTTCCTCTCTGTTACTTGCCTGCGCAAATGGACTTGGAAAGAATGAATTCCATACTATCCAGTGCAGACTGTTCCATTTTACTATAAACTGTGGCCCTCTCAGACTATTCAAGACTTGCTTCAGGAATCAGGGCACGCACCTGGCTGAATTTCCGACCATCCATGTACACGACCCGGACTCGTCGACATTCATTGGAATTATCGTGGCCAAAAGAGGCCAGCCCTCACCGATGTCTGAGCACGAGCACGAGCACGACGTCAGGGATATGAAAAGACGAAGGCTAAGTGCGGAAGCGGGGAGAGTGGCGATCTCAGGGCTCCTCGGCGACTATCGAATTGCAAGTGATTCCGCATCGGAAAAAGCGGCGGCAAGCCAAACACGAGACGAGTTGGGGGCTTTAGGGAGCTATGCGAAAAGCGAAAATGGCGACCAAGGCTCTGATGCAGAGGCACGCACCACCGAAGACGACACGTCCAGCACAGGCTCTTTGTTAGCGGATGAAGGAGAAGGTCCTGCGCTTGACTGTGTTGCCGTTCTCGAGTTAATCAGGCAAGCACATTGCGCAGCTGACTATGATTCGGAGGCGGTTGACTGGGGTGACGATTGGGACGAAGACGCAGCAGAGTGGTGTCTTTTGTTGCCGATCCTGTCGTGTATGCATACCCTTCGCCCCCTTTTCCATCGTGCTCAAGTCAGTTTCATCAATTCTAGGGTTTTGGACATTTCGCCGAGCATCCAAATTTGTAAGCGGCTTCAATTGATGAGCATTGTCCACTAAAGCTGTTGTGGACTTTTCCACAGTGGAACGTCCACACGTCCACAGCACAGATAAATAAATAGTGCGTCAGACATCTTGGTCTGTTCGTCCCATCATCTCAACTACAGTCATCTTCCTTCTATCATATTGCTTATACAACACCTACATCTCAAACTTCAGTCGCAATGACCTCCAAAGATGCCATTGAAGCCAAGCTCGTAGGTTCCTTCCCGGGGCGCTTCGTCGGCGCAATGCCAGTACCCCAGTTTCTTGATTTCCTGTCCGAGGCAAACGGTCGTCCAGTGCTGCCGAACGTGTATTCACCAGCTTGTAAGTATTTCACATATACACTTCTCTGACCTGTCTGATTTTGGTGCCCTTGGCAGTTGGCGACGCTACGGACATTGACCACCAATCTTGATCTTGTCGACACCTCCGGCTGTCCCGACCCCTTCTGTCGTCGTGGATGGGTATGAATTCCAACCGACCATGGGGTTATATAAAAGGGACAACGCTCGAAACGGCTGCGACAGACATGTCCGCGATGGAGGCATGGATCATCAAGAAGCCTTCCTTGGAACAAGACCCTTTCATCGACCCACCGCCGAATGAGGACTTCACCGCACCGATACCTTGTCCTGAGGAGGAGTTGCTGCCATATTGGGATACAAAAAGAGATTTCTATCCCGCGTTCGAGTCCTCCAACAAGCAGTCCATCTCAACGCGGGCGCATATGGTTGCGTGCGCCAATGCCTTCTTCGCAACACAGTTCCGCCGCTTTGGATTCTCCATCCTCCTCTGCGGCACCTGGGCACGATTTGTGTACTGGGATCGCTCTGGTGCTGTCGTGTCTCGGCGGTTTCAATACACAGCCAATTTCGCCCCAGTTGGCCGAGTTCCTATGGAGGCTCAATCATGGGTCGGCTGGGGATCGCGGGATCGACGTGTCTGTGGTTCCCGTTTCCCTTCCGGAGTCTCAAGACAGCACTGTCAGGGAGTTGCTGGGCATCGGGAGTTCCGACCCTCTGTATGGATACATCGTTCCCGTCGATACCACAGTTCAAAATCCCAAAGATGCAGAAGGCCGTCCTTCTTCGACCATCCACCACTTCTACGTCGGCCCACGCCCCGCCCAAAAGCCGTGCAGCTTAGTCGAGCAACGAACTCGTGGCTTCCATGTTTGGGACGTTACGCAGAAGAGAGTCGTTTTCTTCAAGGAAACTTGGAGACTTGATTCCCCAGGCATCAGCACGGAATCGGCAGTATACCGGGAACTTCACTCTCGCCGCATTCCCAACATCCCGACCTTCGAGCACGGCGGTGACATGTCTGCCCTCGGGACAAAAACGATCGTCCCACTCATTCAGCAAGGCCTGGTGGTGCTGTACCCCCAACCACAAGGCACGCCTCCCTCTCGTACAACATCGAATCATCCTTCGTGATGTTGAACGCAACTTGAGCACGTTCAAGACACCCAACGAATTTTTGATTATAATCAAGGATGCTCTCACAGGTGAGTTACATCTTCACTTCTCGACTAATTCTTTGTTTCTAACGTGTCACTGTAGCTCATCAAGAAGCTTACGAGTATCTCGGTCTCCTGCATCGAAACATCAGCGTGGAAAACATTGGCGTCACCAGTGAGGGGCGCGGGCTTCTGATGGGCTGGGAGTGTTGCTCTCTCAAATCGCACGATGAGCTATTGAAAATCCAGATGGTATGTGCAGCATTTTTATATAACGTCGAGATACTGACACGAATTGAAATTACAGGGAAACATACCCTTCATGTCTGGTGCATTGCTGGGCGAAAAAACCCAGGACAAGCGCCATGTGCTGGCAGATGATTTGGAATCATTCCTGCACGTCATGATGTACACCATGGCGCGATACCTCCCCAACACGATGGATATCGAGAAGAAGAACGCATTGCTCCACATATATGACGAGGAGTATGTCATCGATAAGAGGGGGCGGGCCATAGGTGGCTCGCGCAAGAGGGACTGCCTTGCTGACCCGCAATCTCACCTTTTCCAAAAATTCACCTTGCCACCCGAGATCGCCACGCTGCTGCCGCAGCTATGCAATTTGTTCCCTATCCGATACAACTACTGGACTTATATGTTTGAGCTCCACCAAGACCCGCGCTTTAAGACGCCAAGCGATCTTCTGGCCTGTCACGGGGAGATGATGACACTCGTGAAACGTTGGATTCCGTGCTCCGAAGAGGTTCCCGACGAAGATGCATATGGTTTCTGATATCAGTAATCAAGCTCACAAGTACAATACAAATTATATCATGCAGCGTTTACATATTTAGTGGAAATCCGATGGATTGCGATAAGCCAGATTTGAGAAAGGTACATCAGCGTGTTTCATGAAGTTGGCGTTGATGGTATCCTGTAGGCGGAATGGTGTCCTCATGAGACTTGCGTCCAGTTGGATGCCTTTGTGGTTTCATTTGGGATAAAATATTACAGCTAAGTCGCATATTCTACTGCTGGATCAACAATGGCTATAAATACCTAATCTTATCCATTTTGATCCGTCTACTATCTGATGTGATAGTACCCTTATTATCTGAACGCGACGATTTCATCTTAAACCATAATCACAACTTATCAACCTATCCTAGTCATGACCCAACGCCTTGCAAACAAAGTAATGTCGACCATGAGATCCCTCGCAACGGGGCACACCGCTGACAGGAATTTTGAATCTAGGCTGCTCTCATCACCGGAGCAGGCTCGTGAGTCTGCTCGAACAAATCGCGTTTTCTGATCTTGATGGGATTACAGTGGCATCGGTCTTGAGTCGTCCTTGCTCTTCGCTCAGGAAGGCGCCAACGTTTTGTTGGTCGACATCAATCTAGCAGCTGCGCAGAAAGGTGCTGCACTTATCCAGGAACGCTTCCCAAACGTCAAAGCGCTAGCCGTTCACGCTGATGTCGGGAAGGAAGATGACATCAAAGGAGCGGTTGATCTCGCTGTTGCAGAATTTGGTAGATTGGATGTGATGGTAAGATCCACTTTCCGCACGATGTTTCAATGAGTCTCAATAGGTCCACAGTTCAACAATGCGGGTATCATGCACCCAGCGGACGATCACGCCCTCAACACCGAGGAGAAGATCTGGGATCTGACAATGCAAATCAACGTGAAGGGTGTCTGGTGGGGCTGCAAATATGCTATCATGGCTATGCGGAAAAATCCTGTCGATGAGGAGAGAGGCCTGCGTGTCGGAGGCTCCATCATCAACACTGCGAGCTTTGTCGCGCTCATGGGTGCTGCTACCCCACAGTTAGCGTGTACGTGAACACACTGCATATTTTCGTTTTCCTAAAAAGACGGTTCACTGGTTTCTTCAGATACTGCGTCCAAGGTAAGTCTAATAGTCGTTCACTGAGATATGTTAGTTTGAGAGGACATCAGGGTGCTGTGTTGTCCATGACACGAGAGCTTGCGATGGTGCATGCGAGAGAAGGAATTCGACTGAACTCCCTATGCCCGTAAGCTCACGCGAAACTTGCATCGCTGAGTGCTGACTTGGTGCTGACAGCGGACCGCTGAAGACGCGTCAGTGCACAATAGCCACATAAAAATCAACGTTACTAACATGTCATGTTTTGAAGCACTTTTGATGGATTTCCTCAACACGTCGGAAAAGAAAGAGCGCCGGCTTGTTCATCTCCCCATGGGTCGGTTCGGTGAGGCCGTGGAACTCGCTAAGGCTGCGCTATTCCGTACGTTTTTGCCTGGGTGTTATCATCTGGCTGATCTGATTTCATCGTCACGTACGCAGTGGCGAGCGATGACAGCAGTTATATGACTGTATGTTTCTTTTCCATTACTGCGAGATGCTTGTTCAATGCGACGTCAATAGGGCACGGATTTCAAGGTCGACGGAGGGCTCACCTCGTGCTATGTTACCCCTGTTGGAGAACCAACCCTCCAGCCTCCCGCTAGTCTCATTTGAAAGGTGGACCAACTGTGATAAACATGCAACCTGATGGTGGAAACCCGTTTCATTATTGATCGAGATGAATGGTAAAGGTGAATATTCCTCAGGTTAATGTAAGATACAAGACGACGGTGAACTATGGACAGCCCAGAACCTCCATAGGCCAGGAATGCAGGAATTGATGAGGTCTGGGTAATACACTATACGGGATTTCGAGTATGATAGATATGTGACCAGGATTCCGTCATCGGTCGAATTAATTGGCCTTCTTGTCTGCGAGGCGTCTCTTGTCGCCCTGTGCCTTTCTCATCTTGGCGATCTCAAGGCCTATATCGTTTTGTAGCTCCTTGTGTAGTGCGGGACGATATCCGAGCATGAACATCAATTCCAGGTGCACAAAGAACGGAGCGAGTACAAGAGCTAGAAAGGATTGTTAGCAGCTTGCATATAGGTTAAACGTTGAACACTTGATCGATGACCCACCACCAACGATGTTGTCTAGAAGGGCTGGAGCACGGCCCTCGGCAAGTCCATGCCCCAGGAACTGTGCAATCCATGAGATGACTTGAACAATAATCGCATCTCGAATGCCATCAGGGCGGTGGGCGTAAGCTGTCGCTGTTAGTAATGACACCGCCATTTGCGGCGCGTATAACAACTGAAACATGTGTCAGATAAATGTGATCATGACGTAAGAGGAACTGACCGCAGCAAAGGGTTCAAGGATAAGGTAGTATACAAGGTAGATGGCGGTGACCACCGCGGGCGTGTTCAAATCGAATAAGAGGTACTCGTTGAACGTATAGTGAAACTCTGGCAAGAATGCGGGAGTTTGAATGCGAGTAGCCAAGAGGAGTGAACTCCTGGATCGGGTCAATGCGGTACATAATCCGTACTGCGCGCAGTGAGAAGATGACGCACCACAGAATAGCTGGAACCCCGAAGACGTGAATGAGGACGTTGACTGGATTGGAATGGTATGAACCGTAGAATGCAAGCTATGAGATGAACGTTACGCAGTGGGATGAAGAGATTCACATTTTGCACACACCTGCTTGCGAACGTCGAACAAGGAGAGAGTCATGGTGATGGTGGTTGCCTGGTTTGAGAACTGAGCGGTATTAAGTGAGATGGCATGTTTAATAAACACTCACGACGAGTGACGAATCAAATGCTAACGGAATGAGACCCTGCCGGCGGCAGACGCCGAGCTGTATACCCATGACGATTGGTAGCCTCGGGCTTTTTCCAATGTTCTACTTGTTGGGGAGTGACAGTACGCAGCAAAAGATTCACCCTCACGGTCAATCGAACTGACAGAACTTAAGAAGAATTCTAACTTTCAGCAGGTTTACGACAACCCGAGTTTCCTTTTTCGGACATCGACCATGTCACCGCCGATCACGTGCGAATTCTACCTCTTGTGCAATTGCTTCCACTAGAGCCACGACAACTCATCTCCCACCATGGTCCGCTCAACAATAATAGTCCGCGCAACAGATGCTTTGCCAATGGCAGCAAGCGTGGATGATGAACAGGTCAGCTTCTTCAACATCTCAATTACTGAGGAGGTTTATTTACTCTAATAGACCGAGCATGCTCTTCAGGAGCACAAGCAGCAGTCTAAACTGATTTTTCGACGCATCACTCCCAACTCGGAACCGCGGTGTTCCATAGAAAGTGGGCAGTACACGCTTCAGTGAGTGTCCGTTCTCATCTCGATCAGGCTCCGCATACTTAGCCGCCGGCTGCTATAGCTACCTCCTCGCGGATAATGTTGTGTACCTCACCATTGCGGACAAATCTTACCCGCGGAAGCTCGCTTTCTCGTATCTAGAAGAACTTTCAAAGGAATTCTCCGTATCCTACGGACCCAAAGTAGAGTCTGTGCGGAAACCTTATGCCTTTGTCGGGTTTGGTGCGCGATCCTGCTACATAAAACAAATTTTTACCGAGCACTCATTCGCGCTGTATCCAGATACCTTTATGTCGAAAACAGCACGACTATATCAGGATACACGTGCAGCTGATACAGCTGGATCATCAAACTTGGACAAGTTAAACAATGAACTGCAAGACGTCACTCGAATCATGACCAAGAACATGGAGGAGCTTTTATGGAGGGGGGACTCGTTAGACAGTGAGTTTGGAGATTTTCTGGGCTCTTTTTAATGCATTAATACTTTATAGGAATGTCGCATCTGTCAACTTCCCTGCGTTCTGAATCGGAAAAGTACCGCAAGGCAGCAAGAAACATAAACATTCAGGCGCTCATACGACAATATGCACCATTTGGTGCTGTGGCACTTATCCTTATCATCGTGTTGTGGTGGCGGTTCTCATGACCTGCATTCGGACTCCTTCCGCGAAGAGTTGGGCATCTTTCACCCAGGCAAAGTAATCTATTACCTTTTGCAAGACTTTTGTAATATTGTGCCTCCCATCGGACCAGTATGTCATATCTTCTGTTGCTATCTGAATCCTGGGATCCACAGCAAGTGGCACCTCCTCGCCCCTTCGCATTGATAGGTCAAGTACAAGGTTATCATTGATATTGACGTCAATTTGCACGATCTCCTCGTTCGTACCCTTCTACACCGTCAGTAATAATCTGACATAGGCTGCCGAGAGTATCATATAGTGTCAATGATGAACTTCATCATGCTGTTCGTCTCCTTCCCCTGAAGGGTATCGTTTCATGTCGCAAAGCGACTGAATACTCTACGAGAGTGATTCTTTGGGAGCAACCTTCAACCTACAGGCAATAGTCATCATCTCCGTCGTAGGGAAATTAATGGCATGTTGCCATTTTTTCGGCGGAGATTCGTGATGATCAGAAGCATCGCCGGTTCTCAGCTTTCCGCGAGACAAATCGTTTGACCACATGGAACTTAATTCGTCGCGACAGCTCGGTGGCATGTATTATCTTTTCCAGTTGACTGGTTGTCTCCTTTCATCAACAATATGTCTAAAAAATTGAACAAAATCTTGACCATATGCATGACCACCAAGAGGCTTGGACGCCAAAATAAATAGATGTGAGTTTCCCCCATCCGTAAAATGGAGGTACTTACCCCTGCACAGTTGCAGTCTTACGGAAAAGGAAGCCAAGTGCTTCCTAGGAGCCGCGTTTCCAGGCAAACTCACAGTCATAGGTGCATCGCTAAATCCTTCCGGAAAGTCGACCACTATTTTCAGAGCGCCGTGAGGAGTCGTATGACATTACCGAGTGGTACTATCCGCTTACCGGCCGCTTCCTCTCGCGACTGGAGTGTCAGAAGTTTGAATGGGAGAATCGTTGTGTACACTGATACTCGAGAGTCCCATCTCGTGAAGCGTGTGTTAATACCGCAGTTGCTGAGACCCAACTCCCTCACCGCGTAGTCGACTCAGCCACCGAAAGACCGCAGTTGGCATTCAGTTTCATGGAAGCAACTCGGTATGAGTAAGTTGCTACCTACAAACTTGCGCCAACGGTTGACACCTTGCTTAACTTGCAGTAAAAACACCATGCTTGGTTCACACTTTGATCTTTATCAACTCAGGGCAGCTCGCGAAACATCTACTCGAATATATAGCGCAGTAGCTATACTGCCAATTGCTTCCGCGGAACCGACCGTGGATGTGATCATGGAAGACCTTCCTTGTTTTACCGAAATATGGCAACAGGTCAAAGTGTACCTCCAAAAATTCGCCGTACTATTGGCACTGGGCAAATACCTCATTGACGCCAAGGTGTACTCCTCAAGCGCGATTTGACGAATTCTGTGATCGCATCGGACGGCGCAATGCAACTATTGCTGAGGACTAGCTTCATCGCAAGACTTCCGTCACTGCCCAAACGTCATTTGGCACATGTAGTGTGCGTGTTTGTATTTTTCATCATCAGGCAACGGTGTTGACGGCTGGTAATTAGTGAGACGCCTTCGTTGTTGGCGACCTGGAGCGTCCCATAGATTTACTCGTCAAAAATGGTCACCAACCTGTCTGATGCTGATAGAGTAATGCTTGCTCGTGGTGCTGCAGCTGATTGCTTTAGACGAAAGCGCTCGGAGAGAGACATAAATCATCGTGGGGGCTGCCCAGACGCCATGCAATTTTGTAGTTGCGATGTTTGTATAATGTAAGCCGTCTTTGTAATGTGATGGCAGACCATTATTTCTTCATGCCCATACCGAAGCTTGACAAAAGCACAGGTTGCCCACCACCTGACCAATCGGAATCTCTCATATCCGATTGCAATTAATAGTGGTTCACCGTGGTATTGATCAAGAAGCAGGCCATCAATACATCAAAGTCCAAGTAACGAAATACATGATTTGCCCTCAGAAGACGTTCGTGAGCCCACCAGGGATACTTCATTCCCAAAGGAGTGCTAACGGTGACCACTTATACCCCCAGTGTCATAAATCATTAATGATGGCCAGGCAGATTTGTGCAGATCCTGACGTACACTCCCGAATTCGTCGCTCAAACCAGACTTTAGTGGCAATGCTGCATCTAGTTTTCGGAGACGAATTCAATAGATGAACCAATCTTACTGGAGCTTCTTCGCGGAAAATGATGATATCCTGGTACGCCGGAAGCATCTGACCCAGTCCTTCGTTATGTATCATGTACTTACGGTATTCATTTGACAGGCTTTGTCTCTTGTTTGGGCCATGATCACAATGATAGTTCAACGCGACAAAATTGCTTTTTTGTTTGTACTCGAGAACGATAAACAGGCCGGTTGGAGATGATCAGGTAAGTCAATCAACCCTTCTCAAGTTACTCTATCGGTCGCGTCACGAGCTCATTGATATCGAGCATGAGCTACGGGTATTTTGCCATGATTGAGCGCCTAAATTTGAAGTCAACTTGCTGATATGGCTCATCTCTCCTTTGGAGATGGACTCAAGTATATATCATGTAGCAGTGCAAACTGTTATTGGACTTACTAAGTACATTCAAGATGAGAGGTAAGTCAAGGGCCAAATGATGTTATTAACGGTACTGAACCCGACCGGCATGTGCCAGCCGATCAATAATAAAATCAGCGCTGAAAACTCGGCCATCGCCAGTTATTGTCTCGATATGGTGCAACACGAGGCAGGGTAGGGCTGCAGGGTTGATTTATTAGTTGAGAAGCAACAATCGTCTCTTATCAGTGCGAATTCCCTTCTCTCCCAGCTTCCCTCATCTTCAGAACCAGAGTGCACAATGAGCGGAACAGGAGGATTCACGCCGCCTCAGCAGCCACCCCAGCAGCCCCAGCCGTATTCGCCCCCGTCTGGCGGTCAGATCGCGCCCGGATCTATCACTTACACGACATCCACTAGTGCAGATGGTCAAGTTACATATCATCCTTTCAGGTATGGTTGGCATCTGCCTCATAAACTAGCTTTATCGTAACCCATCGATCTTGCAGAGCGGTGCCTGCAAGGCAAGTGCTTGCGATGTTGACGAGATCGCACCGCCTGATCAGATCATGATGTTCAGCTATCAGACAGCCCAAGGTGTTGTGCATGGTATCCAATGGGTCCCTGCCGAAGCCACACAGATCTTGCCAACAGGTGCTCAACCTGCCAATGCAGTGGGTCCCCAGACCGCTCGAGTTCTGCCCATGACTAGTAGTACTGAGTCTGTGAACCAGGAATTCGCTGCGTCCTTTAATCGCGGCCAGCTCAGCAGGGAAGAAGAGAAGGAGCTTGACAAATGGTACGGCCCGGTCAATGTAATGCTGCTTCATACTCTACATCTTTTTCAGGAAACGCTCTGAAGAAAAACGCAAAAAAAAAGAAGAGAAGGCATCTCTAAAGAACATCGCGAAACAGTTTGAAAGGGACGAAATAGAGATCCGCATGGCGCGCGAGAGGGATACTCAGGCCAGAGAACGCAAGAGGAGCTTCTACGGAGAAGCACCTCCCTCTGGATACCAAATACCTGGGACCGCTGCATACGGCGCGTACAACAGCTCCGCAGATCTTGACCGCAGATTCGGAGATCTTGATGTAGGACGCAAGGAGGTTTCCTTCGCCCCCAGTGCGAGGCCCAGAAAGCATTCTCAGAGTGGTGCAGGGACATACTCCTCCCCTCCCGCAACGTACTCCAGCCCAACAGGTTATCCTACAACTGGAAGCGCTAGCCCTTACAACCGTGCAGCCTCCCCTTACAGACCTGTGGGTAATTTCTCAACTTCACCAAATATAAGGCCGCAAGAATTCCCCTCCACGTACCCTGGTGGACCGGATCCCATGGCGAGGGCGCCATCTCCGTATGGTGCCAGAGCACCCTCTCCATTTGGGGCCACAGCGCCCTCCCCTTACGGTGCCAGAGCGCCCTCTCCTTTTGGTGCCAGAGCGCCTTCTCCTTTTGGTGCTACAGCGCCCACTCCTTACGGTGCCAGGGCGCCCTCTCCTTATGGTGCTACGGCGCCCACTCCTTACGGGGCCAGGGCGCCCTCTCCTTATGGCGCTAGAGCACCCTCTCCTTATTCAGGCTCTTCTTATGTTGCTCGAGCACCCTCTCCGATGCCACAAGTACCCCGTGGTGCTTCTCCAATGCCGCCGGGGCCGCGTGCTCCTTCTCCATACGCACGCCCTGTGTCCCGGGCACCGTCCCCATACCATGGTCAACAGGCACCATCGACCTATCCTCCTCCTCACCGCGCTCCTTCGCCATTTGTCCCTCCTGGGCAAATTCATTCGGTATACCCCCGTGGGCATGTTCTTGAAGGCCAACCTATCGCGGCCCCTCGGTCGCGAGCACCCTCTCCGATGCCCGGTGCGCCTGCCGGGTCAGGATTCCCTTCATCCCCACGTATGCCCAATGCAGGCTTCAATTCATCTCCCCGTATGCCCAACGCAGGATTCACTTCATCTCCCCGTATGCCCAACTCAGGATTCCCTTCATCCCCTCGTATGCCAGGCGCTGCCACAGGAGAATCGTTACAGCTCGCTGCTCCGGAGGCATTCTCCCGTCCACCTAATGCTGCTCAACCTTACACTCCGTTTAGCGTGATGAGGATCCAAGACATGGACAAATTTTACGATCAGATTCCTCGCATGCCACTTGTGCTCGACACTCATGACGTTTACCACCAGGATTGGATCAGATTCATGAATGTACGTGATGACAGACTTACTTATATTCGTGTTAGCTCACTTCCAATTCAGGATCTTGCTCTTGCGTGGGCCGGCAAGATGCCCTATTCATGAGTTCTCCAAGGGGGGAGTTCCTCCTAAGCGGAGCTCACTTGTCGCAGATTTGATCAATCTATGGAATGATTCATTCTTCCGCGCCCGTCGCGTTGAGGTGGTCCTCTACAAAGGCCGCGAGCGACGCTCAGGCCCACACACAGGGTCATTGGACAAAAACCTTCCAATGCCTGACCTCGACTCTGGATCAGACTCGTCTGATTCTTCTTCTTCTCTCTCTTCGGAGTCTGAGGACGAGTACTACGGTCGCGGTGTTGACCTTGCTGACTCCAAGAGAAGGCGCCGAGAGAAAAGGAGGAAAAGAAGTGGCGCAAGAAGGAAAAGAAGCTCAGGAAAAAGGTCAAGGAACGCGAAAGGCAATACGCGCTGTACTTGAACTACATCGCGCCTCGCGACATGCCTGTTCCAGGAAATTACTATGGTTGATAGAACATGCAGCACATGAATCCAGTAACGTCGAATTTGTTGAAACTTGGGCTTTACATTGATACTGTACTACTACGGACTTGCTACGGACTGCGAATCAATTTCTTACCCAGTGGAGGGCGTGAGGTCCAATTGTGAGAACAGGTCCCCAAGCCATCATTGGCATAAAGAACCGAACATTTTAGGGTTTCGAGAACATCACTAGTACAGGATGTCATCTCACAGGATGTCACCTCACGCCCAGTAACTTGGCGAGCAACCAAGTCAAATTGTCTATTGGGCTATAGGCTCTGAATCATCTGTTGGCTCTCAAGAACCCCCTATTCCACTGAGTAGTAGGTGACCTAGCCAGTGGATCATGATGCCCTCGTACTAATGTTGTCGGACGGCGCAAACCTTCATAGTATTGCGGAATGCCTTATCCCTTACGTACCCTCATGCATGGAGGAGATCAGTTTCAAAGTATATATAACCAAGGTACACCACTGTATTGAATTTCTAAAACCATGTATAGACTAAGCAGTAAGTACAGCATGTCATTCAACTTAATCCCTGCAAACCCACGGTAGTATCGCAATTACGTTTAAATTTCACAGCTTGAAGCTGAAAAGGGACAAGACACTGAACACAGGAACTAGTACAGCCTGCCAACAAGGAGGTCGTGATAACCTTCAAGACCACGGCGTTTGGTGTTCCATTCTTTACACCATCTTTATCATCGCTTAACTCACCCAAGTAAGTCGGATGCATGTGCCAACAATTGAGACGCTGAACTCACCTGATGGACTGTAGCCGTTGAGCACAACCTGGAAACATCTGACAAACATCAGACTATCGGCAAAACATCTCCTGACGTTCACGCGGGTGAGTGGTACCACGTATGTGGTATGCATCATCATAATGTTGTTCTTTCATTGCCACTATAGTTTGTGGCCCCCTAGAGATTCGTCATGGAACAGCGCCTCGAGGAGTACGACCAATATGTGATGAACCATATTCCAATCCGCCTCATACGCCTATCAGACATGAAGTTTGTAGGGCGCAATTATGTGAGAGAGTACTTCCGGCCCTATGTCCCTCAAACGGATCCTTCTGGAATTTATAAGCCCTCACGACTTGTCAAATATGCTATTCTATCTCACCGATGGCTGGATTCGGGGGAGCCAACGTACGAAGAGATGAAGACGGACCCACCAGCAGCATCAGGTCCGGGATACAAGAAGTTGAAGGACTTTTGTCGAGAGGCAAGGAAGCACGAATTTCAATTTGCGTGGTCAGATACCTGCTGTATTGACAAGAGCAGCAGTACCGAGCTGGACGAGTCGATTCGCTCCATGTTCCGGTGGTATCGTAATTCGACGCTTTGCATCGTCCATTTAGCAAAAAGCACGACTATCGAGGATATATTACACGATGAATGGACGGCAAGGGGCTGGACATTGCAAGAACTCCTTGCACCCTTCGCGATCAAATTCTTCAATAAGCACTGGAAACCAATGACGAATGATGAAAATGACAAACGAACGGTAGCAACCACCCGGATACTGCAGATTCTAGAGACGGCCACTGGCATTCCTCATCATGAGATCTATTGGCAGTTCACTCCAGGTCCGGTCAAGGTGGATGAGCGAATGGCATGGGCAGCCAGACGCAAAACAACGAGGGTTGAAGATGTGGCGTATTCTCTGATGGGCATTTTCGACGTCAGCCTGCAGATCGCGTATGGAGAAGGAGGGGACCGCGCATTCTGCAGGCTCATCGAAGCCATCATGCAGGCTGGTGACCCTTCTGTCCTCAATTGGAAGGGCGTGGCTGCACAACATCACAGTTCAGGTGCCATTCCTCGATCGCCAAAGAGCTTTTTGGATTGTCGAAAGTTAAAATTGGGAGGGAGACTGGAGATGACCATGACTGGTCTCGGCTTGCGAATGCCTGTAGTGATACTCCGTCTCAATCTCCCTAGTGCAATGGCTGCGGGGACAGGGAATGCCCGCATCACATTCAACTGCCTGCTGTGTCCCAGCATCAGGATTGATATCAATGTGCAAAACTCGTTTGCCCACGGCCAATATCAATATGCGTTCGGGATCATCAACTATTCACTTGTCAGGGATGGATCACGCGAGGTTGTGGAGATACAGAGCAAGTCGGCCGGATTTCCCCTCAGATGCCTGCAAGTAGATCTGGTCAGCTCATCCTCTGTGCCTAAAACAACGGGTGTCGTTGGGTTTGAGACTGTCGGCATGGAACAGATGTTTGGACCGTGGAAGAAGATACGTGAGGAGGGCTTAATCGAAGTTGATTTTCCAATTACACCGCGTTTTTACATTGAACGTAAATATCTAGAAAACGTCCACTTGTAGCACTTACCAACAAATGAACATTAGAACTCCGCCTCAAACAACTAACTGAGGAGACACCGTAATATGTTATGTATGCCACCTACAATACAACTTGGGCACGGTAGGACCCTTCCTTGGACTACACCGATATACCGACTACTCAGACATGGTAGTCAACGTATGTACGGTTAAGTCGCAGCTCGCAGAATACACTGGGCGCCTCGCCCATTCGGACCGCCTGCTTTCATCGCCATCACCGGCACTTACTTTTCACCCGTAAGTAGTCCCTCACAGGTCAGCAGGGGTACATTCCTTCTTAAAAGAAACACCTATCTTCATTCATTCAAGGTTTGTATAGCCAGACCAGGGGTATTTGTTGCCAGTGTAAGAGAAAACCTACCCTGAAGCTCCAGTGCAATATTTGCCGCCCAGGTATTAGAAACGACAATCGCGTCTTATCGCTGCAATCTTCCCTCTGACCAACTTCCCTCATCAACAAAGTGCACAATGGACAGGGTAGGAGGTTTTAAAATCCCCGAGCCGCAACCCCAATCGTATCAGCCCCCGCAAGCATCTCATTCTCACATCACACATCATTGGGCTGCGAATGGCGAGATTGTGCCTGGAACTATCACATACACGACGTCCACTAATGCAGACGGTCAGGCTGTAAATAATCCTTTCAGGTATGAACGGGTATCTAACAGGTCTTGCTAAACTCGCTTTATCTTGACCTTTTGGACTTGCAGGGCGGTGCCTGTAAGGCAAGTGGTTTATGAATCGATGCTGACAAGATCCACATAAACGTGATGTACAGCTATCAGACCTCACAGGGAGTCGTGCATGGTCTCCAATGGGTCCCTGCCGACGCTACACAGATTCTGCTAACAGGCGCTCAACCCCCCAATACAGTGAGCCATCAGATCACCCTAGCATTTTCCCATGGCCATTGAGTACTGAGCATGCGGTTCAGGGGCTTGCGGCAGGATCCTTTGGTCTCGATCTTTTGGGTAGGCAAGATGACGTGGTATTTGAGAAGTGGTATGACCGTGAGTCTTATATACCCCCAGGTGCTTGCTCAATTTTACTGACTGCAAGACCGAAAGAAATCCCTCGTTCCACTTACCATGATGGGCCTAATCCCATCGCAATGGTAGCATCTCTGTCCGCCCCCCGAGGGCGCTCTCCTTACAGTGCTCGCGCGCCATCTCCAATGTCGCTGCCACGACGTTTTTCACACTCACGCCCTCCTTCCCGCGCGCCGTCCCCACACCAAAGTCGTCAGCAGTTGAGATCACCCTTTCCTCCCCACATTCCTTCACCTGACGTTCGCCCTCACCCCCGTGCGCCATCCCCATACCAGAATCGTCAGCAGTCGAGATCACCCTATCCTCCCCACCGCACTCACCCACCTCACGCTCCCCCTCCCCAAATTATTAACCCACACAGGCATGTCTTGGAGGATCAACTTGTTGTGGCTCCCCAGACGCGAGCACCCTCTCCATCTACCAATGCACTTGGCACCGGACCAAAAATTCATACATCCTCACATATGGCCGTCATCACAGACTCTGCTCCGCATCCGTTCACCCGTCAGCGGAATACTGATCAAACTTACACTCCATTCAGCACAATGTGGATTCAAGACATGGATCAATTTTACAGCCAGATTCCAAGCATGCCATTGGCACTCGAAACTCATGATGTTCACCACCAGGATTGGAGCATATTCGTGGATGTACGTGGTCAAAGACATTATTTTAGTGACTTATCAGTTGATTTTCCGTTTTAGAATCTTGCTCTTGCGTGGAAGGGAAATTTGCCCCTTCCCGAGTTTGTCAAAAGCCGTCCGCCCTCACGGAGCTCGATTGTTGCAGATTTGATCAATCTGTGGAACAAGTCCTTCTTCCTTCCCCGCCGAGTTGAGGTAGTCCTCTACAAGGGCCGCGAGCGACGCTCAGGCCCGCGCGCCGGGAAAACAGACGATCGACTCCCATTGCCTGAGTCAGAAAGTGCTAACGAACGCGAGCGGAAGTATTCGTTATACATCATGCCTTATGATCCAATCCCATTCAAGAGCACTCACCTCGGCTACACCTCTCACACCTCCCACAAGATCACAGACACCTCTACATCCTATAAATTTTATTCATAATGGAATAACAAGCTTGCAAAGTGAATGTGGGGATTGTTGATCCTTTTCATTGTTATCGGGTTACCCGTTGGAAGGCAACATTACTCTACGAGTTATAGTGAAGTTTAGAATATACGTGTAGTTGAGTTCCGAGATGCTGATGAAGCACTCCCGATACTCCCAAGCAAACATAATTACTTGATAATACTCCATACCCCTGCATCGTTTGGATTTGAAAGTGAATGTTGTGCAGTGCACAGTACAATGAAACAAATCAATTGAAATGGTAAGTATGCAATAACGGCTAGTCTCCCCATAAGAGAGGAAAAACAGTCATTCCAATACTGTTTGTACTCGAGGGATTGCGTAGAATAACGTCACGGGAAAGATTTTGGATGACCATCAGTACACTCAGTAGATGCACAACAGATATCATAAAGAGCCAAATGCAAGTCCAGCGTCCAGCGTGATTTATCGTTACAAGAAGATTACTTGAAGTTGTAGCGACGGGGGGTGTGGTGGATGAAGATGACCGAGTCTTGGATATTAGAGGGAGGTCCAGCCCATTTTCATATTGATGTAGCGAGTACATAGTTGTTAGCATAGTTGGAAAGAAACCAGCAAAATATATATCGATCGTTTAAAATACAGAATATTTGTGAAGAAAATATTAACTGAAAGGCAATATAAATATAAGTTACTCTAGAACCCTCGGCCCCGGCCCCTTGAAGAGTTCTGATAACCTCCTCCATTGTAGCCGCCTCCATAGCCTACCACGAGCTTGTCCGCCATTCTGGTCTCCATAGCCCATGTAGCTGCCACTGCTGTCTTGTCCTCCTGAACCACCATAGCCGCCTCGGTTTGCCTGGCCACCGTAGCCTCCATAGCCACCGTAACCATTATTCGCCTGCCCACCATATCCCCCACTGCCGCCACCATACCCACCAGAATACCCTCCACGGCCATATGCCGGTTGATGAGCGGTTTGAGCGTAGGACGTAGAACCTCCATACCCGGAGCTACCACCACGAGGAGGGCCGCCACGGGGAGGACCACCACGGGGAGGGCCACCACGGTTTGGTGGTATTCCACGCGAGGGAGGGGCGCCTCCTCGAGGGGGTGGAACGCCACGCGCCTGGCCAGGATAGTTGTTACCATAATTTTGAATTGGTGGCCTTCCATTGGAGCCATAGCCCCCGAATCCTTGCTGGGGCCCTTGGGTGTATGGCGTTCGAGACTGAGTAGTATATGACGAGACGTATGATGTCGCAGTTTGTGATTGGCCATGTGTGCTGCCGTACCCGTGCCCGTTGTTGTAAGAGCCGTTCTGATAGCCACCTCGTCCGCGACCACCACGATCCATGCCGCCCCCTCGACCATGTCCTCGACCCCTCCGAGCTAGATCTTCACCAGTAAGCTGTCTTGCAGGTTTCGTAACCCCTGGAAGAAACATTGATCGATGGGGAGACAGCTGCTCTGGGAAGAAGTATAACGCGGAGAGAGAACGATCATTTTTGATATCTTGTAGGTTCATGGATGTCAATGGCGAGTAATACGTCGAGCCAGGCAAACAATCGGGGTTTGGTAGAACGCTGCCACTGATGCCCTTAGACAGGTTGGTAGGCATGGATTGGGGCTGAGTAGTCGTAGTCAGTAACGAAATTGTTTCTAATCAAACTGACGACATACCTCTTTCTCCTTGCGCTTACCATATAATCCCTCAAAGAATGGATACATTGAATGTTCATCAGCAACAAACATGACGTTGTGGCCCCAGCTATTTCTTCGGACTTCATCCTCCGTGAGCTTAGGGTAGTGCTCAGCCATCGCATCTAATAGCCTTTTCTCGTCTATGAAAGGTAAGAGAGCAACACCTTGCCACAACATCTTCTTCCCATTCATGTCGATCTGGAAGGTTGATGGGTAGAAATCATGAATCGGAGACTCTTCGTTTGTCATGAGATCATGGAAGGATTCAGGTATATGCTTGCGACTGGCAATACTGGTGAGCTATGTAGTCAGAACATTACTCAATATGAACGTACCTAGCAGGGGGGAAAACACCCATAAGTTGTTCGTACGGTTTGAATGGCTGTCCGAGAGTAAAGTCCAGTTGCATGTTTTCCAAATCTTCGAAGTCCGATGCGAAAGGTGCAAAATGATATGGGTAATACCATTGCCATGAAGGGGTCTACTACCGAGTTAGCAAAGAAAGGCCAATCGGCGGACGGAGCTCACCCCTTGATAATAGTAATGTAGAACCCACGCAATACCTTCCACATAGTGTTTTGTGAGCCTTTACACAGCAAAATCAGCTAGGTTTATGCAGAAACCGATAACATAAGCGCCTACTTTCTACGGAAATCATCATCATTTTCTGATAAGCCAAACTTTTGCTGATAGTATCGCTTCTTATACCCGGGTTCATACAATCTGAGGAAATGTTAAACACAGCATTGGATAATTTCACAGCTTTTTCATACCTCACGTTATCAGCCTGCTCAACTGAGCCATCTGCTCTGACTACCAGGGCGTAAGACGCATCTTCGTTATCTTCAGACGACTCCTCATCAATACCAGCCACTTCATCGGTGTCCTCTCCTTCGATATCTTCAAGCTTCCGCTTGACGCCAGCGACAGGTGTTACGGGCTCATCAACCGGAAGAGTAACAGGATTATTGGGCTCGACATCCATGTCACCAGCCCCATCGTCAATCAATTCAAGCACTGATGGAGCATTCCCAAGACCTGGAATGTCTCCATCATCCATAAGTTCAGCATCTGTTTTGGGTGGAGGGGTAGGAACAACCGGCTCAGGTTTAGGAGCAGAAGCACTCTGTTTCACAGGTATGAGTCCAGATAGCTCAGCCTTGAGCACCTCTGCAGCACTCATGTTCGCCATCCGTATAGCAGCTCGATTGGCAACTACATCACGATTCGAACCAGCCAGTGCTTGCGCTGCAACTGGAGCGACTTCAAGAGACTGAGCATTACGCGGCGCTCCGAGACCAATAGAGTCGGCCTTGGCAGCAAAAGCATTATCTGCACGTTGGGGAAGAGATGATAGTGATGTAGTGGATGCAGTCAGACCAAGTTTCGCAGACGGGGCAGCGAACTGAATATCGCCCGCGGCGTTCTCTCCAGACCCAGACTTTTCAATTTTACGACGCTTCGCCTCCTGATCTTGGCGTTGCTCAGCTGAGATATGATAAGTCTCTAAGGCGTTGACAAATCACATTATAGATACTCACTCTCTTGTCGCTTACGGAAGATTTCATCTTCTCGTCGCGCCAGTCCCTCTAATATGATCTGCGCCCGACTAAGCACTAGTTGACCATGATTCGTCAGATATCCACCCATTCTGGGCAACTCCATCTTCCAGATCCTCAAGAGAGTATCAATCGCTCCTTCGCGAATCTCAAGTGACGGCAAATGCGGCAAGAAATCGTTGCCGACAAAGAATATGAGTAACACCCAGTCATCAATAGCCTGTTCCAAATCGAAAGGGAAGGGCGTATTGTTCACATTCAACTCGGATTCCAGATACTCGCGCAGAATGGCGACATCGAGGAAAATGAACGGTTTTTTTTCCGGTGGGGGAGGCTTCTTAATCTCTGATTTCAGTGCTGTACATTGAGCGGCATAGTGACCTTCTTGTCCACATATTCGGCACCCAGAACCTTTGTCCTGCGCAAACACATCTTCGCGAAGTACTCGGAAATATGGTTCATGGGTCGCGAGGGCGAGCATAATGAGATCAGCATCCTGAACATACGGTCAATGACGGAGGGCACAATGAAGCTGGAAATCAACCCACCAAACCATAAATTACGTGTCGAGTATTAGGGTCATGACCGGGATTTGTGCGCTGTCTGCGTATGAAGTCCATAATCTTATGCTCTCCTTCTCCAGGTACACTTGCATCTGAGATGATGACTTGGAGCTATACAATAAATGAATCAGAATGATCCCTGAAAGATGCTCCCTACATACATCTTTCCACCCTGGATCAGTGTTCATCTTCTCCACAACCCAGTACCGTAACGACGCTGTCAAAAGGTCCATGAACGGCGTACCGGGTGTGATAGCATTAGAGTCCCAAGATTCCTTGTTTTTCTCGTCGTCGGTTATAATCTTACCCATAGCTGCAATGACAAAATCGGTGAGAAATACAGCATTGATGCGCTGTGCACAACGCACCTTCCCACTCAGCGACAGCAATTTTACGAGCTTCCGCCTTGTCTTTTGCTTCTTGAGCGGTCCTGAATCGTCTACTCCGCTGTTGATTCATCTTAGGCACGAGGCGCAACGCCGTCTAATTGCACCTTTGCGTAAGGTCGTGGTATGAAGCATCATAAATGTAAAGCGCACCAATAGCCATAAAAAGAAGCTTGCGCGGCCGCACCATGTTGACTACCCTGTTGGTGTATTTAAAGACTTCAAGCATCATTTCCTCCTCCGTTTCGGGAGCAGGCTGCGGAAGACGAGTCAGCGAGTGAACCAAGCTTGTAGAGTAATATATGCTTACTTTGCCTTCCGGGTGAGTACAAGGATGAACCTGTGTGCGTACGGTTGATCAGCCACGAAAAACCTAGTTACTTACATGACTCACGATACCGTTCATATCCAAGTATAAGTTGTCGAATTCCGCACCATTGGGGTTAGGTTGCGTGATATCAACGGGAAGTTTGATAGGATCTCCAGCAGCGTCGAGAACTTCCTCCTCCTCCGCTTCAGCGACAGATGTTACTAGTAGCTATTAGCCAAGCAAATACAGTGAAGCACCAGTTGCTCACCAATTTTGGGATACTTCTTGCTCAACCAACGGAACAGTGCGGGAACACCCTATAAATCAAATCAATAAAAGCCCAATACACCAGATTTGGAGAACATACCATTGTACCGTAATTCCGGTATAGACGAAGTTTATAATATGATCGTCCACGAGCAAGGACTGTAGCGTCGGCGCCGACTGCCAGAGCGACAAAGCAAAATGATGGTCGTGAGAATTTAAGCTGATGTAATCAAGGTTCCCACGTTCCCCAGACTATGACTCGGGGTGACTTAGAAGCGATGAAGCAAAGTTGAATGTCATGTCTACTGCTCTTCTGATCATTAACCTTTGGACTTTCTCAAATATCCTGCTAAAACGATGAGCGCGACTGCAACTATTACAATGATCGCTCCTCCTTCCAAATCTACAATCAAGCTTACTCCCCAATCTCATGCCGAAGCATCATCATCTCAGGCCCCCAAGTCTCAAAAGCAGATGACCAAAGCGGAGAGGCGCGAACAACAGGAACGTCAAAGAGCTGCAAAGGCTGCTACTAAAGCATCTGGTCCTCAACCTGGCGGATCTAATCAGAATTCTGCGCAGGCGAAGAAAGGCGCGCCACCTGCCGCAAGCACTAGTGCCTCAGTTAAGAAGGGTGGAAAGGGTCCTGATGGAAAACCGATGAAGGAGACAAAAGAAACGACATCCGATGACTCGGCTCGTGGTTTGCGAATATTCTCCCATTTTGGCCTCCCAAAGCCCCCTGGCCCTAGTAAGGGAGATATACACCCTGCTATCATCCGCCTTGGATTGCAATTCTCGGAGTTCAAGATCGCAGGGGCAAATGCGCGCTGTATTGCAACCCTGACTGCATTTAAAATTGTACGTTGCGATCATCCTGGTCTGCTGAACATTGCTGACGTTTACCAAGGTGATACAAGACTATGTCACTCCTCCCAACAATACGCTTTCGAGGCATCTCTTGACACATCTTTCACCTCAAATCACTCACCTTGTTTCTGCTCGTCCCATGTCTGTCACTATGGGTAATGCCATCCGGGAGCTTAAATTAGAGATCAGTGGATCGGATATCGACCTTCCGGAGCAGGATGTTAGTGTTAATTATTCCTCGCTATCACACGTAGCACTCATTCTCTTTTCAGGCGAAAAATCTCCTTTGTCAAAAGATAGATGATTATATCAACGAGCGAATTATTATCGCAGATCAAGTCATCCAAAAGACTACAGGAACCAAGATTAAAGACGGAGACGTCATTTTAACATATGCTCGGTAACAAGCTTCACACTTTCCCGTTATCATCAGCTGACATTGCCCAGATCTTCAGTTGTGGAGCAAGTTCTGGTCGGCGCGTGGGATGCTGGGAAGCGATTCTCGGTTGTCGTCGTCGATTCCCGGCCAATGCTTGAGGGTAAGAGGTCCTATCATCATGTTCCCACTTGTAATCTCATGTTGCGGCCTACGGAATAGGCAAGAAGCTTCTTTCCGTACTTTCTGCGATGGATATCCCCTGCACTTATCTCCTTCTGCCATCCATTGGATCTGTCATCACAGAGGTATCGACAGTTTTAGTGGGCGCTCACTCCCTGCATTCGAACGGCGCCGTATTTTCCCGTGCAGGCACGGCCCTGGTAGCTATGATGGCAAAACAACACAGCGTTCCCGTCGTCGTTTGCTGCGAGACATATAAATTCGCGGAAACGATCCAGCTAGATAGTTTTACCAAGAACGAGCTCGGTATGTTTTCCCGCAGTCGTTATCTCCCACCTCAATCTAATATTATATCTCTGTAGCACCAGCTGGCGATATATTTTCGTCCTTCCCCCTCATTCGGTCAAAAGATACGCTCATACTCAACAAACAGCCCAATCTAGAGATCCTCAATCCACTGTACGACCTGACACCTCCCTCGAGTATTACAGCAGTCGTCACAGAAGTCGGAGTTATTCCGCCAAGCTCCATCAGCTCGATTCCACTCGCACTCGGTCGCACTACACTCTAACATACCGTATATAGCATTGTTGTCTGATCATGAGTAGGAAGTTACAGTCATACGATTTAATTGCATACATGCATTGTCTTTTTATGCTCTTTGCTCTGATGTTGCTAGTCATTGATCATCACCAGTCAGTTTATTTATCAAATAACATTTGTGTCTGTTCCCCAAAACTGGGCCCAGCACTCGGAATCTTGCAGGCCCCAGACTCGCGGCGTCACACCAGGGAATTAGACTGCCGCCGCTGCCCAATGCTCCTGAATAGTGATGTTTCATAAGGATGTCTTGCTTTTCGTTTGAAAGTGTCGGCGAACCTGAATGTCTCACAATACACGCATGGAAAGTATTAAACCGCGAAATCGTATATTACGGTTCATTAAGTTTCGATCGACTAGCTTCTGGTCGGCCCACTAATATATTCTACCTAGATACTGGCACCAAGCCTTTCCATCAGTACGAGGGTGGGGGCGCTACGAGACTGCTAGCACGATGTCCCTTATAACTGTAACGAAGGTCAGCATGATGCTCATCAACTTCGTGCTTCAATGACTGACCCTGGATACTTTGCATCTATGCACTGCCGGCAATCATCCCAATTTCGTGTACAATCCCTGCACATGGGGGAAGCGCAAGTTTTGCATGAATACGCTGCCTCAGTCCATCTACATCGATGACAGTAGCAATGACCACAACTGGAGCACCTCGATAAACGCGGTACGCAGTCATCGCAGATATGGCGGCGGCATATCCCGCACTTCTCAGTGAATCCTGGACACGGGAGTTGAAGCTGAATCGCTTCAGTAACTTCCTCTTCAATGCAGTTGTCACACAACCTTGTCCTATCGCAAACTGTACAGCTCTGGATGTATGCGCACCAGTCCTGGCAATATACGACTTTACAGCTTGGACATCTGATAAATGGCGTCCCGGATGGGTCTGTTGAGCAGAGTCCACACAGCCATGTCCGTGAACATGCGCATGTATGCCCTCCTGGTTCACAGTCTGAACAGACCATGTCTCGGAAGCGATTGCGATTACGGGACCAGCAGTAAACGTTGCCACAGCGGCGCCAAGCTGAAGCAAGGCCCTGGCGGACGCAATCCCGACAAGGAGCGATCATTGGAGGGTGCTCGTGGCTTATCGACTGGTCGTCCTCTGTATCTAGGTCTTTGATAGGGTCGACAATTTCAAATGCTGTGTGGTTGGGTCTTGGGGTCCGCTGAGCGTCGCCTTCAGGCCGTCCAACACACCAGCTCAGTGATTCCATGCAATACCACTGAGAGCATGTTGGGCACTGGCCGGTTTGAGATGATGCGCAGGGAACGCAGATGAACTCCCTCTCGTGGTAAGAGCAGCCCACGACAGAGACGATAGAAGATGCCTCGCAGCTTGAGTTCTCGCACGCGTGTACACCACAGATACGACATCGGATAAGGTTGTAGGAGCACAATGGGCAGGTAGTAGTGGGTGCATCACGTTCCAGCACCTCTGGATCTACAAGGTCCAAATCCACGAGACGGTGCAAGAAAACCTAAAGGATATGATATTAGTACCACGGAGTTGAATAAATCAACGGGTAATATCATGTCACACTTACGATTGCGTTCTTTCTCCGACGTTCATGTTCTTGCTTCCTCTTAATCTCTCGCTCTTGCCTTCGGGTCTCTTCATCCTTCTTCCACTCATTAACTTGTTCGGTTATGAAAATCTTCAACTCGCTCTGCACGCCCTCGTCTGCTGGTAAGGGAAAGTCTGGGATGCCCTCAGAGTAGTCCTGGGTGACATCCCTTACCACCATATTATTCAGATCAACTGAGAAGCATATGGTCTTCTGGCGTGACAAAGGATCGAGCCTGGAAAGATGAAGTCCGGAATGTTCCAGGTCACCGGTGGTGGCATTCAAGATAGCAAGAAAGGACGAGTGTGAGGGTAACATCTCATCCGGGGTGATTACAGCGTCTACGCTATCGCGACTGGCGAGAGCTCTTGCAATCTCTACGATCTTGGGATAGATGGGGTGGTCAGCTCCGACATGGCGGAACTGCATGGTGTTTAGTTTGTGGATTGTGATGTTGATGACTGGAGGTGGCATGTTGGTGGTCGGAATGATAGGAGCGTACTGTACAGTAGGGTGCTAATACTATTGGACTTCGTGTGTCACGGAGCAACCTTAGCCTAACGTCATGGAGTCACATTAAGACAATCGAGAGTCATGACATGGACCAGGCCCGCCCAGCTGGATTGCTCGATTAGCACATAAAACAGGACGATACGCCCACAAGGCCTAAGTATGCGCGAAATCAGAAATCAGATGATTAAGCCGAAACTTTCCACCGTTTCCGTGGGTACGTGGAGGCTTCCCAGTTGACAATATGACCAAGCAATTCGCCATCTTCTTGCCCGAGATTATCCTCCGTTGCTGTAAGCAGATTCTTCAATGACTCCTGAACCAGCCCTGCAGTCTTAAGTTTCCTTTCGAGTGAGGGAAGCGCGGCTTTTTTAGGGGGAGAGGCCTTTGAGTAACAAGGTCAGTCAACACACTGGAAGACACGATGATAGACTCACTGGTGTTCTGAGATATGTATGTTTCGGTGGTAATGGCGGGAAATGGGTTGGAAGCTGGCGTAGGGTCCCTGGCACCACGGGTGGCACATTCTCGTCATCTGAAGGGAGGAGTTCGGGCGACTGCGATCGTGAAGGTGGCATTTCAAAAATCGGTTCGGCTGGTTCAGCTGAATCCACAGTCAAATCTTCCAGGTAGTATGGCTTGACATAACGTACCAGAAACTTTTGTAAATTCTGCGGCTACTGTACGTAGATCCTTTGTTTTCAAATCTCGCTCTTCACAAGCCACTAGCATATCCTTTGCTATCGGTATTGCGCGATTGGCAAGGTTAGCGTACTGGTGGGCGCGTTCGTATAAATTCTGAATAACTACTCTCTGAGATGTGAGTTCAAAAACCAACAGGATGAAGGGCCGCGTACAAGCCACGACTTCTTTCTCTAGTCTCTTCAACGCAGGAGGTTCGATTGAATCATATTCCGAGGTCTGTAGCTGAGCAAGGATGAGCCATTGTATTTCTTTAGAAGCTAATTCTGGAGAGATGTCCGGTATGATCTCGGCGACTGCTACGCTTGTTTGGCGTGGAGGTTGGACATGAAACTGATAAGTTGAGGCTGCTGCTGGCGGCGGCGGGGGGAATCGATGAGGATAATGCGCTACCGCTGGCTGAAGCAGCTGGGGCGGTCCTGAACCAGTTGCATACACGATAGGATACGGCTGTTGATAAGTTCCATAGCTTTGCTGATATGGAACGAAATTTGACATGGTAGTAGCGTGTTGGAAAGTATTGGTCATGCTCATGCCGGGAGTAACCATTTCCCTAGTCATGCTTGATCTGTGATTTATATGCCGGTACAATATAGATACCTGAGCACCGCACTTTTGTGCAAGCTCATCTCTTGAATCTTCACATGTTCGCCTTACTAAGTTTTCTGTCTAGTTTTTTCAAAATGGGCGATGCAGCCGGAGAGATCATAGCTTCTCCGAGCATGCCAGGTTCTATTGGGCCTGATGCCATCCCAGACGAATCTTTCCGCACGACTAGGCCCGATATCGTTGGGCCTGATGTTCCAGATGTTCCGTTTCCAATAAAACTGTCTGGTCCCGTGCAGCATGGATTCGGTAGAGGGAGCAAAGACCTCGGGTGTCCAACTGGTATGTTTCCAAACTGAACCTTGATCAATCTGAATCGACTGGTATGAACTATAGCGAATCTTCCTGACGATTCCCTCCCGCCCATGATCAATGCCGCAAAGACAGGTGTCTACTACGGCTATGCTCAAGTTACCCCTTCTGAGGGAACATCGTCATCTTTATCCGACCAAGACGTATGCGTCTTGCCCATGGTCATGAGCTTTGGGTGGAATCCTTTTTATAAGAATGAGCGCATGACTGCAGTAAGTCTTCTTATCCCATCTTTGAACTGTTCTGAATCATGTCGCATAGGAAATTCACATTATGCACGAGTTTAAGACCGATTTTTATGGATATAATATGAAGGCCTTGGTTTTGGGATATATCCGTCCGGAACTCCATTACACATCACGAGGTGTGATTGTACCTAGATCGCTTTCACCCGTACTGACAACTTTCCACTCACAGAAGCACTTATAGAGGACATAGAGTTTGACAAGAAGGTCGCCCTTAAGTCAATGGCAAGGCCAGGGTACGAGAAGTACATGTCGGACCCTTTCTTCACGGTCTAGGCGCCCTTGCGCTCCGAATGGAATTATCGTGTTATAACCGTAAAATATGCTGGCGGAGCGTGGGGGCACCGCGATGTGGGGGATTGTACTATGTTCGTAACATAGAAGTCTTGCCAGGGGACGCTGATATGCGTTGTACTGTAGAACATAAATCGATGATATTACCATTGGCTAAATACCGTGATGATCCTCCCTAGCTGTATTGAAAGAAGACCATGCGGACTGCATATACTCATCTAACTCTGCTTGGGAGTCTGTGCTGCAAATGAATTAATCCAGCGCGCAGTGCGAAGCGGAAACAGCGCACAGTACTATAGTCGTCTTGCTTTCTTTGCCCTCGTCCCTCCAATCTTTATAGGTGTCCGGTCCTCAACTGAAACCACCGACGACCGAATTTTGTCCCCCTCAGAAGTCATGAACGCCTTTTGCACCGCTTCCCTCCCCCACCCGAATCCTTTAAACTTCAGCGCAAGTGTGACAGGCGATGTTCCACCATCCCTGACGTTCGGACGATATATTTCTTCCTCGATGCGCTTGAAAGCGCGCACAGCGCATTGATACCCTGCTTCATAGCTGCTTTTATTCGATCCCTTAAAACCACACGAACCACTTGTCCACCACCCATTCTTGACGAGCTTGCCGGACGGATAGGTGAAGACAACGCGGCAATTGTTGGGTGAAGGTATACACATGGAGGTGGTAAGGCTTTTGAGGCTCCACAATGTCCTTCTTTGGTTCCCTTTGCTTTGTTGCAGTCATGGGGTTGTATGTATTTGGGCCCATTGGGGGGCTGTCTAGTGGAGGAGCAGTTGAGTCTTCACCTCCCCACATGTCCTCGGCGAGAGAGGTCCCGAAGGTGGCAGATCTTGAGAGAATTACATTCTCGTGTAAGCGGGAACGATGAAGAAATTGTCGTGCAGCGTTGAGCACTGATGGTCGTAGTTGAGCGAGTGAGACCATCGCTAAGACTCTGATGCCTTGAGTTGAGCAAACGTAGAAATTAGAACGTCTGAGGAGCGTGAGAAAGCAAAGTTCTGCTACATTTTCGGATTGCACCGGGTGTCCGAAACCTTCTCCATCCAACTTGCTGCTCACAAAAAACCATGGCTGTAAGTCGAACAAACAGTCGAGAGTTGATGACACGACGCTAACCATGATACTGTTTCTAGTTCGCCAACGCGTTCTACAACACCTTCGTGAAGCGCAACAGTACGTGACCCGATCCTCTACAGCGCGGTTATGACCAGCTCGATTTACCATAACAAACCTCTAGGCGTCTTCGTCACTTCCATTTTCGCCGGAGCTTTTGCGTTCAACGTAGGCTTTGACGTCGCTGTGACCAGTTTCTGGGACCGATGGAACCAGGGGGTGAGTAACCGACACATTTAAGGCCGCCCGATGACTGACTCTGGTGGATTTGCCCGCGTGATTTAGAAACAATGGAAGGACATTCGTTCGAGATATATCCAGGAGGAATCGGAATCATAATTTCATCCCAGTTGACCAGCGACCTACTTGCATAATGATTATATTCCTCAATTAGATTTCTTCCCGAAACTGAGTTCTCAGTGTGCACCAGAACGTGGTCACCTCAGGTAGTGCCATGGTGAAAATTTGGTTTTGTTGATGCAATGATTCCCGCTGCGTATCTGTTTTTGTTCACTCATACAGGCGATACTCTGGCGACTTGATGCGAACTACTACCGTCTACTATTTAACATCGGGTCTCCCCCTTGACTTATGGAAGCACGCTAAGCCGAGAAGTACATCATCTTTGGTTGATTTCATTATGAAAATTCAGTGTGGCTGATAGTTCCAGCACCGCATATATGTTCTATTTATCATCACTGGCAATACGAGCGAAGTGGCCGACACCGCACCTACCCAAACTTTTGCGAAGAAGCTGAGGCAATTACAGGAGTCTATTGGCGGACACGATAACGTAGTGTTCGATATCTACGTGTTTGAATATGTTGAGTATGCGAGTATATACCTCGGAACACGGCGCTACATAAATGCAAATGAGGGTGAGGTACAGTGCTAGATTACGACGCTGAATTGTAAAGTGCAAATGAGCATTGGTCTACCGATGACGATGATAATGATAATAAGACAGAGAGAGGCAGAAGGCAGTTGAATAGAAATACGGACGCCCAGGCGTGGTGGAATATGGGTAGAAAAACCACATACAACGCGATAGATACTGCATCGCCTAAGGGGACAAGGTGTCACTGGGGATATGAGAGAATAATATCAAGTGGAGAGCATGCCGGGATCTTCATCATCCAAGCGGCTGAAAATTTCATCAAAGATCTCTTTGCCATCAGCGGATAGGGGAGGAAGCTGGCTGGTGTCAGCAGACGGATCATCCCGTGAAGCTTTGATCCTGCAAACACGCTCTTCGTTCCAAATGTTCTCGAGTGTCTCCGTAAGGTTCTTCAACCCGAACAGGAACCCGCGATCAGGCTCTTCGGGAAAGTGAGGGGGGAACCGAGCATATATCAGCCCCGTTTCCACATCCACCTCAGCTTGGTAACCCTTAGAACTTGACACCTGATGGATGATGTCGCGATCTGCGGGCGGAGGATAAGGAAGCCAATCGCGCCCAGTAGTTGTATGAGCGAAATCAACGATGCGCACGTTGACTTCGCCGCGCTTTCGTTTTCCGCTAGAACGCTTGCCAACTGGACCAACGAGCAGGTCTTCGCTGTGTATACGGCGCAGTAAGGGCCGCTCGTCACTGGCGCTGGATCGCGTACTAGACCGCTCCAGCGACTCGCCACGCATACTACGGGATGAAGGGTGCTCAAGAGCGCACGTTCGAAACGCTTCTTGCGCCTCGCGATCTCCGTCATAGATAAGGAGGAGACTGCAGCCGTAGAATCTGAAGCCCTTCAGACGATTAATGATCCGAGCTAGAGCATAAAGCTTCTGGAGAAGAATAGGAATTTGCCAGACGAGGAGACGTTCCCCGTCTTGCAGGAAAGACGCCAATACCGACTCGAACTCTTCAGCTTTGACGTCTCGGCCCCTATATTTGTCTTGGGTCACATATGCTTGCGTGGCGTTGTTCCACACCTTGAATGTAAATTGATTTAGTCAACTCTAAAATTCTCATCCATCTATGTATATACTGACCTGCATGCCACAGACTCGGACGCCTAGGGGTCTGCTCGTCGTACGGTCACACTTCTTCCGTTGACTCTTCTTTTTGGCGGGCGTCGCGTCCATGCCATACTGTCGTGTCCCCATCTTCAGGTCAAGAACGCACGAGCGTTTTAACCGACCGGTCAAATCTTCCATACAAATGAAATGATTTTGACGCGTGATCGAGTCATCAAAGTTGAATGTGGACGGAGGTTTGCTGGAAACAGGTGTTACAGGGGTAGAAAACCCGACAGATCGTGATCGACTTCGATGTCTCGTAAGGGTGGGAGGGAGGTCAAGTTGATTCTGATCTTCAAGTGTAACAGAATCCCTGTCACTGATACTTTCTTGTGCATACATCGAATTCATAGCAGACTCGCTCTGAACACGCGGAAGAACGGAGGGAAACTGGGAACCTCCTTCCGCTTGTCCCACAGGATGCCTCCGACGATGTGAGCGAGTGCGTCGGACAGAGGAAATCGGACGACCCTCATGATCAGCCATCTTGCCCTCGTCCTCTGTCTTCGTGGACAACTTGGCGCGATTCCGACGCTGAAACCTGCGGAGAATGGTGTTAAAGACGTGATCCTTGAGCTTCGTGTTGACCATAGTTAACCCTGTTCCCCCAAACCAACTAGGGGTTCCCTGTTGCAGCCCGATCCCCGATTCGGAATTGAAAGGACGCAAGGAAGGCTGGTGAATTCCCTCAGATACTAACGTATGATGGGCTGATTGGGGTTCCGCAAATGGCGAGGTCGGAAGAACGCCTGAAGAGCATTCGGGCGAATTGGAAGGGGGCGGCGGCTCCCCTTCCTGAAGAGGTATGGTAGCCTGACACAAGAGAGGGCTGCACTTCACTGATGAAGGCTCCTGTCGCACAAGGTCAGGTGCTGACGCAATTACACCGCGCATGGATGTCAGATGCTTGGGAGCATCAGGGATATGGTAAGACGAAGGGTAAGAAAACGAGATAGGACGATCGTGTTTCGGCCCGTCAAGATGGAGGACCCACTCAGGAATAATGTGACGATTACGGTCAAGCACCACTTCGGGCATTTCATCGGATGTCTCTTGGCTCGACAAATCATCGTCTTCCAGAAACTGGGCGGAGTACGATGTCGACCCCTGAGTGGGACGAGAAGGGTAGAAATTAGATGTGTGAAAATCAGGAGGTAGTGGGTGGGCGGAATGGGGATGGGGAGTATGCATGTCAGATACATTGGAGTTGGTGGCTGGCAATGAGCCTTTGGATACGCGTCGGTAAGTGACGAGCATCACGCCAAGATAACGTGGAATAAATCCAAGTAACGGGGGTGCTTCTCGTTCAACAGCTTCATAAAACTGATTCTCTCTCGAAACCAGAGGCTATATCAGATGTTATAAGAAACGGATCCAGACAGAACATCGCCAGGCATACCTTACACACAGCGCGTTTGGTAAATCTATAGATCGCGCTGTGGCCACCAACTTGGTTTCGAAAAGGGCGTAGAGGGATATGTGGCAGACTCTCATTTGATGCACCGAATGTCATATTTAGTGGCATTCGTTCCAGGCCGCGATTGTAGCTGTGTCTGTGCCCGACTAGGGATCAGCTTTGACCTTTTGCAATGAAGACAAGCACTTGTCGACAACTACTTGTAGATATTAATCCTTGTGCTGTGGGGCAAAGATTCGTTTGTGAGTTGTAGGTGACCTGCACGGAGTAAGAGTTTTTGATGAATGACGATATGGACAGGACATGTGCTTTGTTGTAGAATGATGACTAAGCCCAACTTGAAGCACCTCCGGTCCTCCAACTGTTATGATCCTCATTTCAGCACAGAATTCGTCGAGTGACAAGCATCTTACCTTGTAGGAATGAACGAACCTGAATCCAAACGTCAGAACCGACTTTTCTACTCAGCGCAACCACATGCGGTGCCATGGGTCCTATCGCACGTTCGCTGGTAAACTTGAACGTACTTCGACGAAACCACCTGATTTCCGGTCTTCGCCGCAGTCGTCCCACCTTACTTTCCACCAAGGGCGAATGAGAGCATGCACGGTCTTACACTGCTTACAAGCATGCATACTGCGCCCATTTACATATAGCCGCACCTTCTCGAACCTCAGTCTGGAACGTGGCCCCCGTTTTCCCACCGTTGCTCACACATGTTAACTTCATGGTTAGTACGTGTAATCAAGGTGTAGGCTGATACCAAACTGCTGGCGCTCTGGACGCAAATTCCCCCGTGGGGACCGATGACAGATGCGATGTTGATAAACTCAACATTTTGCAAATTGAAGAGGATAATTCCGAATCATCGCCTGTTTTCAGCCGAGGCCCACCACGGATCGTCACGAGCTTCCGAGTTTGGCCACTGGAACAGTGTTCCTTCGGGGAGTTCGAATGAATTCATTGAATCATCCGGTGCGAGGAGATATCAACGTCCAATCACCACCCATTCAGTAATCACAATCGAGTCAGCAAATCTGATGATCCCGTGCAGATAAGCTCCATAGTGCCTTCTCCACTGGAGGCGACACAGCGGCCCATTTTTCGTGCATATCCGGCACTCCATCGACGTCCGCTGTCTCCGCCTTGATTACTATTGTGAGTGCGAGAAATATCGTATTCGACGCTAGCGCAGCCTTCATTCTATGATAGCTGCCAATAGCTATGGTCACTCACTCACTATGTGCATGATACGTTAGTGTGGCAGATGCCGTGCATGTGAGTTGTAAACTTGTTAGTTCCCGCGGGTTCAAATGTGACATTCTCAGATAGCGGACCGATGTTTGGAGAGGAACGGCGCAGATCCGAGATGTGGGTAATCAAATGTAGATGGAATATATCTGGGGGATACTCATTGTGCACACACTCGGCAAATACCTATGTGCAATGCCGCTGTTATCTCGAGTTATAGTAGGCAAGCAATGGTGAAAAATGGGGTACTAATCTGCAAACCTCGCAATGTACACAGGCATGCATGCACATACACTTTGCCATAGACACATTGACCTTGGCTCGTGTACTATGTTATTTGCAATCCAGAGCCTCGTCTGTTTGGTATTCTTTCATTTTGAATGTACACTGTGGAACAATTGGCACCACTAGAAACAGAAGAGTGGCTGTACAGATTTGATAGTGAAGTGGAGGTAGTTCAAGTTGCAGATGACTTGGAGAAGCAACAGCCTAGAGTGGTAGTAAAAATTTGATGGTGAAGTGATGTGCTTCATGCTGGAATGTGCTCAAGACATGCAAAACACAAGTAGGCTACATAACACAAATAATTTATTACATATGTGGTAGGGGATAGTAGAGAAATTCATACAATAATGTATCTCTTTCCACCAGTGCACAATGTTTACTTGGTGTAAGAATGAATGAGAACCTTCTGGAAGATCAAGAAGTCATATTACCTAATAAAATTCAAACTCCATTAATGACCCTATAAATTAGGACATGGGTCCATATTTTATTATTTTATCTCTGAACACTACTTTCACCACACAACTCTCTCCAGTAATGGAACATTCTTCTAGCAGCCCTTTCTGCAATGATAATGCTAGAGTGCATTCCTTGCCTAACATTCCTAAAACTTCTCCTTCTGTCATTTCTGGGGCAGGTGTCCAGTCACAGAACAATTGTTCTGCTGGACATCATGTACAATGGTCAGACCCATTGGTTTATACCAGAGGTATTCCTGCAAGGGAGCCTCAGGGAGCTAACCCTGTACCAGCTGCTGTCATACCATCTGTTATCTCTAGTCATTCCTCTCAACTTGACACTAGAACCATTGCAGGTGCTATGGAGGGCCTACATTTGGCATCTGCTGTGTCTAGTATAAGCACCACAGTGTCATCACACCCTCAGCTTGCTGTCACATCCCAAGTTGCTCATCAAACTTCCTTTATTGCTGCACCCCGAGATCCCAACCTGCGCTTCATTTTTTTACGCCGATTACTAGCAGCACAAGCCAGCAAGCCTTTCAAGTCTACTGAACCTAGTGTCATTGATGAGAACTTGGCTACCACAGGTAATACATGTTTTCAGTGACAGTATTAGATTCAACTAAAATTTGCATGATAGAACCCCTGAGCCTGTCAGTGGTATCTGAGGCAGTGTCCAACCAACCAAATGGCACTGTGGAGTCTACTAGTGATGTCAATGTCACTCCCCCACCAACTTCCATTGGCCTCATCCTTAGCAGTGATGAGGAGAGCAGTCTGTTGCAAAAGCAACTTAAAAATCAAAGCAATGTAAGTATTAATGTTGCTCTAGATATTTAAAATGGTGCTGATCTAAAGCATCATCACATTTAGACTCAGATCCTATCAACTTCGATCAAAGTCAACACAGCCAAGCGCCACCTCGACTCAGAGTCCAGCGATGCCTCAGATGATGGCCCTCGAAAGCGCCTGAAACAAAAACAAGCACTACGGCCTGGGCCTCGTTTCGACTCAAACTCAGCGACGAGTGATAACGATCATGTTTCACCTGATCCACGCTCGTCAATCGAACCGACATCGTCTTCGGGCAGATTTTCGTCCAGCAGCGTCGAAGTAACCGACGATGTCGTTCCGGACGGCCCGAGATCCATAGTAGAAGTTTACAACAACCGTGTAGAGTCTTCCATCTCTCTTGATGATACTCATGCACCAAGGCATTCGGCTCGGGGGAGTGGGGTTTCGGTGCGCACCCACAGAAGGCCAGCCCCGGGCGGAAGTGCCGTGGCGTCGAGCAGCAGGGTCAGGGTGGAGGATATGGAGGTGTCGGACGCTGAGGCCGAAACCGGTGATCCTCAGCGAGCACGGCTCTATGCGAGCGCTATCTCCCAAAAAGTGTTTATGTGGGCGGAAAAGTTGAAGGGAATCCCTCGCGCACATCTAGATTCTCTGTTTGACGATAACGTAGTGCGTGTTTCTCTGTTACAATTGTAGCGATGGATGCTGACCCACATACCTTTTCGGAAACAGGAAATTATGTCCAAAGGCGAGATTCTGAAGTTGTTGCAAGATATTGACGAGGACAAGAACTGGGTTACTCGCGCGGAAGTTGAAGACAGTCGTCTTGAAAGGTTCCTAATCGCTGTGGTGACCAAACATTTGATGAACGGAACGGAAGCCTACAAGCTCGCGATGCGCATCCTCGATAACTTTGCTCAGAGGTTCCGCGGTGAGAGATACCCACAGACACGTAGGTGAAGATGAAGGGAGGAGAACAGCAACAGGTTGGAGGAAGGTAACTCGTGGGATGCTGCGAAATCCTGACATGGGCCCGGGAGTAGTTCGAGTTCCAAAAATTTCGTGGGTGTCAGCGTTCTCATTAGGGGTACTACGGTTGTTTCTGACGTGTGCCGTTGTTTCGTTGTTTCATTTTCATACGCTGGCGTTGATTGTCTTTGCTTTTTGCTGTGGTTGTGCTTTGCGAACGTTCGTCTACTTTCGTACGCGTGCTCTTTTCATGTATTTCGAACATCGACGTTTTATTTGTTTTCAATTGCTTTGCGTACCTGCTTAGTGTTTGCCTTCTAACATGAACATGATCTTTCGAATTAATTACTTTTGCATAAGCTATGTACTAATGTCTTCGTGAATGCGTACGCCCCAAAACATTTGTGTAAATTCTGATCTATACTCCTATGAATCATAACCATGCTATCCATGTGTATCGTATGTTAATGCTTAGTCAAATTATCACATGAACTATAGTGGGCTGGTAAAAGTAAGTCATGAGAAGGTGTAGAGACAAAGGTGTGAAGTCACCGTGAGTATGCAATGGGTGGTGATCAGAGAGTGGAATATTAACGGTTGACGAGACATTGGTGTTAACAATCAACATTTATCCGCCGCTTCTTCATTGCAGGACCCTCATCAGCCGAGTCAGCGTCCACGACAATAAGAGGAGACTCGCTACGAGGGGGAGGTACAGATGAAGTTATTGGCACAGGCACAGGAGGCTTCTCTGCGACACTGACAGCAACGCTCTCAGCAGTCGGCGGATGGGCGACTGGTGCTTGGGTCTGGGCACTCTCGAAACCCGGCACCACTAGTTGAGATGTCCGGGATGGGAGCGGCGTGGTGGTAAATGGCCCACCTGCCGTAGGGGCTTTGTAGTCACGAGAGCCAGGTGTGCCTCCGCGACCACCTCTTGCGCGTTTGGTCCGCCCGCGTCCACGCGTCATCTTCTCCTTGAGATATCGCACGATATGACCTTGCAAGATCTCTAGTGCTTTCTGAGCGCCAAGCGCCTCGAGCTCTCTAAGCTGCTCTGGAGACAAATGTGAAAAGATCGTTGGAGATAGTATAAGAGTATTGTTATGGAGAATGATGGGTTGTGCCTGCTCAGGGTTCGAGGATGAAGGATGCGAAGGTGGAACAGGTCCGACAATGATAGGTAGGCAAACAGATGCCGGTAATGCTGAGAAAGGTGCAGATGCAGCGCTGGATACCGCACATGTGGAAGATTCCGATGAAGGAGTTGATGCTAGTGCAGGAGCTACATGCGAAGATGCCGCTCCTGGTGCGGGGTGCACTGTTGAAGTGAGCTTGGGTGTCGCGAAATGCTCCGCTTTAATAATGGGTGTGGTTGTGAGGGGGCTTGCAAGAGGGGCTGTTGTCAAAGGGTTTGTGTGCGGTATAGAGGAATTAGAAGACTTAAATGGCAGCGGTGCTGATGTTAGCGGTGGCGGAAGAGTAACGCCTTTAATGTCGCCCTTGACGCTGCGCTTGAGTGCGGGTTCCAAAGGTGCTGCCTTTTCCTTCTTCCTGCCCTTTCCGTCCTTACCAGTTGTACTTGACGATGCAGCTTGTGATCTGGCTTCTTGCTCCTCGAATGTGTGCTCAAATTGTTCGTCCACGGACCAGTAAAACCCCTTCCCTCGCTCCCCGGAACTCCTTTCCATCTTCTTGAACGCACGGCCGGATGATAAATTATGTCGAACAGAGTTCTGAAAAGCAGGTAAGCCATTGGACTATCAGGTGCAATGTCAGAGATAAGATAACTCACCTCCCACCCAGCACCCTCGTTGTACCGGTACCAATCATAGTTCTCCATCATCCACGAACATATATCCTGCAGTGTTGCCTTCCCGCCCATCGCCTTGATAGCTCGGTAACAGAGCTGAGCGTATGTAAATTGAGGTTTGGGGGGCATGACCTCTGGCTTCGGTATGGGCAGGTCTGATTTCTTGCGCTTTTTCGGTGCGGTCTTTACCCTGGATATGCTGTTCGTATTTGGGAGCTGAGGGTCTGGCGACTTTGGCGGCGGAACTGGAACGGAGACGGGGGGCGGTGAATTCGAGGGAAGAGAGGAAGGTGGTGATATAGACGTAATATCAACAGAGGGTGAACGTGCGCGCTGCACTGATGAATTTGAGCTTGGCGATGGCGAGTCTTCCGGTGCTGGAGGGGGTGGGAGCACGAAGTGGAAAGTCCTAGAAGCTATCTGTATTTGAGACCTGATCAACGGTTAGACACGCTCCAGCTCATGAGAGATCAAATACCGACCTTTCCCCCAAAGGAACTCTGCTACCGCTGCCAGACCAAACACCGTCCACCCAAGCGCCGTTCCTGCCTACGACGGCGAGAACAAAGCGCTCATCGTCCTCCTCGTACTCAATCTTGGCATGGAGTCTGGATACACTCTTAAGAGGCCCCAAATCGACATCAACAGGACTGTTGTCGCCAGCAGATGTAGACGCATTGGGTATGCAACGTCGCCCAATAGTTACCGTCAGGGTCTGAAGATAGAAAGTGATGTTCGGGAAGACAAGAGAATAATATGCGCTGATCTTTGCTGTAGAGTCGTCTGGAGAAAGAGAATTGTGAAGGACGTCAATGTTGTCCATCTGAGAGTCCAGCGCTGCAAGGGCTGTTGAGGACATTGTTGGAGTCGGCGGGTGACAGTGAGAACACGGGGTCAAACAAGAAAAATGACCCCTCGATTTCACATTATGTAATTTCAATACTAGCCTCCCACCGTGACTGCAGAGTCGTGCAGACTAGCCTTACTCGAGCATGTCGCGAATTACAGAGAAAGCACAGGATGAAATATCTTCTCTAGCTGACAGAAATGTAGACAGCACAGACTCTGATCTACGGTACATGGCATATGCTGCTCGTCTCAGGACTGCAGTGCGTGCCGGCAGTCGTTACATTGCATATGTACGTTTCCTCGCACTACTTGGCTTGTTTTTGTTCTTGGTGAAGACTGATCATAGACCAGTGATGTCGGAGAGGCATTTCGTCCAGTAGTACCTCCTGCTGTAGTAACCGCATGCTACGGTATTTCATGGCTATATCTCGCTGGGTGCGTGTTGTTTCATCAATCTTTGGGTTGACTTAACATCATACCAGCGACGTGAGCTACGAAGCGTATAAGACTCATAGACGCGGGCCCAGCCAAATAGAAGCCGCCCATTTCTCTGAGCCGACAAGAGTAGGCATGGTAGCTGTCAAACGTGCGGTTTTCCAATCCGTAGCATCAATGTACGTGCACGTTCCTGACTATTACGCCCTTTCATCATGTGCATGATTGTTCTCATTTGATATTCCCATCACGCACAGGGCGCTGCCCGCATTCACTATTCATACCGCCGTCAACCAAGCAAAGAAAGCTTTCACGAACGTGCAAAACAAGAGATTGAAGACGTGGGGTCCAACTATCAGTGGACTTGCTATCGTCCCTTTCCTGCCATACATATTCGATCACCCTGTTGAGACGGCAACGGACAAGGCATTTGAGTGGATAGAGAAGAGACTTATCGAGAGTCAGCACGCTAGAGAGAAGCCAGAATCGTAATCGTAATCGGTTGGTGTTTTACCTACCATTCACCCTATGCATCGATATGCTGTCTGTAAAGCACTAGATATCGTCGTCATTAACAAAATTAAGATTCCCCCTTATTGTAGCTATCTGGGAAGCTCTACTGTTCATACTGTTCGTCATTTCTAGGGCTTCACGCCTATTTACCTTCAAACACCGAACACAGCCTCTTGGAACCGGAAAGCTGATTGCGTGATGGACACATGATCAGGAGTTCGTTGATCATGCTGACGTTGAACATCGAAACCTGCGCAAGTAGTAATTAACGATCAGTAGTCTCGCTATTGTCCCCTGCAGGCGCGTTAAAGGAAGTCAAAATCTAGAAACAGCATAGTAACAAAAGTACATACCTAGAACAGAAGGAGGCCGTAAATCCAAAACCATGGTACCGGGCACGGCACTCTTTTTGTTGCGAACAGGTCGGGCTCTAGGACGGGAAGCCTTCTTAGCTGGCGTTTTTTCGGCTGTGGGTTCTACAAGAGTCTGTTTCTTTCTTCCAACCTTTTTGGTGGACGTTGATGAGTCGCCATTGACCTCGGGAGTGGCGCTAGCGTCAGGGTCCGTCGACTTTGATTTCGCCTTCGCCTTCTCCAGGCTCTTGCCCTTGACCATCCCTAGAACTTCTCGAGTGTGTTTCTTATGAGTTTCAGGGTTGACGTTGATGACCGGATCGAGGAACATTATGGCTGAATCAGCCGTCCTCGTAGTTACATGTACACCTGGAATTCTGGGCACAGAGCTTGGCTGCTCGATGGGCGTGACCTCATTCGCGTCAGTGCACTCGTCAACAGAAGTAGATGCTTTTCTCTTTCGAGATGCTGCTTGAGATGACTCTGCAACGATGTCCATTGAGGGTTGAGCGATGACGCTAAATGTTGCTGTTTGAGATTGCGTTTTGTTGGTTGGCTTCGAGGTCTTTGGCCGCTGCAGATTATTATACCTGTTTCGACACTAAACAAAAATAAATGACAAAGAAACACGGGCCTCTGAAAAGATGAATGTTACCATGCTATCAGTGCGCCCGCTGCCCAGTCGATTGCTAATCTCCTTCCAGCTCGAAGTTCCCAGTTGCTGTATTTTGGCCAAAAGATCTTGGTCTTCTTCTTCAGTCCACCTCCCTTTGGTTACCGCAGGGCTAAGGATATCGTTCCAACGATCACGACACTGATCATTGTGGCGACCTGGGATGGCGGATGCGACATTCACCCAGGAAGTACCGTACGCTTGGACTGCGAGACGCAGGCGTGAATCTTCCTCATCAGACCATGCTTTGTGCTTCAGGGCAGGGTCAAGAGTACGTTGATAGCGATTCTGACACTGGCTAGGGGTAGCGTCTTCTGAGACTTGACATGCAACTGTACAATTTGATGAACGCAGACACAAAAGCGCAATGTTGCAAGACACGCACCTACAGACCAATTATCGTGACCGAGAGTAGCAACAGCTTTCAACAGACGCTCATCAGAATCTGGTGTCCACAAATGAATTTTCCGCGTTGTGCCGTGTATCATGCAGTCTAGCGGCGTTCGGTGGGTCTATTATGTGTAGATCGTCACTCTTTTCTGTAAGTTGAAAAAGCAGACATACCCCGAGTTTGTCTACCACGGTCTCCCAGTCCACTTGTTCATTCCCGTATTCGACGACGAGTCCTTTGAGTTTGGTGATTTCGTCCTCTGTCCAAGGACCATGGTTGAAACATGGATGCTGATCACCCAGCCAGCGTATCTCACACTCTCTTGGTGTACGCGCATACATGGATGATGAAGAGACCTGAAACTCGCGCGTAAACAGGTAGTTGTGGGTGAGATATTTCTAAAAGCACCTTTTCTGCAATGCGATCCCAATCAAGGCCCTCCTTATTCAACTCGAGATAGTTTGGAGATTGATCGCTCAAACTTGTAAAAACAGGATTGCCTCTGAAGGAGAGGTTGGCAGGATCATATCATGCATAGGACAAGACGAACTTTCGTTGAGCATCCAGAGCATGCATACGGTAGTTTTCGGTCCTCACAGCTTCTCGCAGAGTCTCAAGATCCTTTTTGGTCACTGCAGCTATGAGTTAGGGGGGTATATATCGTAATGGTTTGAATAACGCACTGGAATGAACCTCCGTCAAGCTTAGATATCGATTACGTCGCGCAGCTTCTTCGTAGAACGGAGAGTCCTGGAGGAGATCTTGAGTGGTAAAAGTGCAAAAAGGCCTTATTCTTACCTCTGCAAGCAATTCATTGGGGGCTAAGAGTCCAGATGCCTTGACGGAGCCTGGAATGAGAACGGAGCCTCCGACATCGATGTCTGGCTCGTCGTCCAGATAAGCATCAGCAGTTTCCTAAAAGCCATTAATGAAAATAAGTGCAAAATATACAGAACAAAACACGCCAGGAGTTTGTCGACAGTTTGAAGCTCTGCCTCAAGTCTTTCGGTGTACACTTTCAAGGCGTGTTGGTGGTCCTTATTAGCTTGGACGGCATCTCTCACTGCCTCTGTGCAGTTGGTCTGCAACATAATTGTAAGCTCAAGACGTGAAACTTACAGCTAGAATGAAGTTGACGTGCGGCTCGGATTTGGAGCTGTGGCTTAAATTGAAAATTATAGGGACGCGTACACAAATTGGGACAAGCACGCTTGCAGGTCATCCACCATCATGGCTCATGGAGCAGCTAAACGAATCGGTACGATTTCACCATACAACCAGCGTTCTCTTTGAAACCGTACATTTTTAGCGCTGCAGAATGAACAGGCCCTCCGAAATCTGAGGCTCGGAATGTTCATCCCCACCCTCCTCTCTGCAGTTTTCCGTCTTTTATTCCGGCGAAGCTCTCTTCCTCCATCTAAGGGCTCACTGGCACTCTACGTTGTAACATATCTTCCTGCCCTATTTCTTTCACGCTATCTCGAAAGGATGGGCACTACAAGACGAGACCCAACAACTGGAGCACTCATCTCTCCCGGAGAAGACCTTAATCAACCGGGAGTAACAGAATGGTGTTTCGATATCCTTTATGTCACATGTGAGTCGGCGTCGCTCTAAGAGGTCGGCTGAACATATCTATGTCTAGGGGCGTGTCAGATCAGCAGTGGCGCCTTCGGCGACTGGGTCTGGTGGTTTTACCTCATAGTAAGCGCCTGTGTAACCTCACCATGTAGTTGCGAACTGATCTTGCTTTACCAGATCCCATTGTACGCCGGATACAAACTGTGGAGCAACTTCATTGGCCCAATGCTCGGTTGGTCGCGTGGTGCGGGCTCTCAGGCTGCAGAAGAGGGCAGCGAGAAGGAAACAATAAGCAAAAGGCAAGAAAAATTACGAAAACGCTCAGAGCGGGGCGACCCGCGTGTCCGCTCTGTGCGAAAATAGTTCTCTCTGCATCTGTTAGAAGACCTTATTGTTCGACACTTGTTCTTGATATTCTGTGAACCTGGACAGTGCGATCCAAATATAGCTACTACTCTATGGGCACGTGACCACTCTCGTGGTCTTGATGAGACGCGTCCTTGAATTCCCTCTTCACCATTCACGTCCTAAGTGCAGTGCTCATTGTCCTACAGCTACTATTTTACATCCCTTCGGATATGGATACAACTGTTGAACAACAAACACCAACACTTTACACTGATGCTCTTGCTTCTAACGACTCCCAGGATGAAATTAGCGCGACACCATGTGCATACACCCAGGTCCTTGTTGACCCATTATGCGTACGGGACAAGCCGGCTTCGGAGAACCACCAGGCAAGTACATAATTTATTTCTGCTTGACTTATTAGTGTTGACCTATGCGCATATATGCGCAGTTGGATGAAGAGTCGCTTGCACCGCAACTACCTCCTGACCTCTCTCCTTCGCTACCGCAGTCCGATGACCTGATGGATCCTGAACTTCATTTAGGTAATTTATCTCTGTCAATGTCACTGACGAGTGTATCGACTTTACAATGACCCAGAATTTTCTTCTCCCATTCATGTCGCAGAACCCATGGCAAATACATGTTGTTCTACAGCAGTGTCCGGAAATACCATCAACGAAGGTTTACTTCAAACAGATGAAGTAGGCGTATATACTTTGCTGCTATTTGGAGCAAGCTAATACAATACACAGACACTCAGTCCATTGCTCTCTCCTTTTATCTTGCGGAGAGACACTCCGCATGTTAAATTGATCGACGCGAACGATCTACGAATGATTCATCTCCGATCTAGTGGCATGAAAATTCAATTACCTCGCCCTCAGCCACGTGAAGTAGATGAAGAAGCGCCTTGGAACTCCTCACTGGATAACGCACGGTCGTCCTCGTTGCCTCCCAGCTCCAGTCCTCCCCAGATTTTTTCTTCTTCCCCGTTCGCATCATCTCAGTCATCGTTCATCGAAATCGGAGATCATGACAAAGTTGCAGACAGGGTATATGCGCCATATTTTCTTTGTGTATTTGCTGACATGTCCCAGGTTATATCAATGGAACCAGACGATCAGGATGTCATCAGTTCCCCGGACGGAGTTTACTCAGGTTCCTTGGAAGAGGCTTGTGATTATCATGATGATACTGACGCATACCAACAACGAGAAATGGTTCGTGATGTTCCTTGAAGGTCTGATTACGATCAATTGCATGGATCATAGCACGAGTCCTGCGACCTCGCCATTCACAAGGGAAGCCCCAAACCGAACGAGACCGCTGATGATATTCAGGAAGTTAATCCATTGCCGCAGAAGCGATCCTGGCCAAAAGGAGAGGTAAGGCAGAGTGCTCCATCATTTTCTGCGGATTAAAAATGTATGTCTAGATTGTTGCCCTTGGTCTGCATGCCAAGGACGTATCACAAAGCCCAGGAGACTTACGGTCGGCTAAACGCATGGTAATTAGAATAATTTCTTTTGTGGACGATGCGCAGTCATTCACTTGAGTTTGCTCGCAGAAAACGCTCGATAGCCAAGTTTATCTGCCACCCGCTCCAAAGCGCGCCACCTTAGCATCTCAGCAACAGCAGTTCAAGAAACTCATCGCTCCATTTCGTTCACCTTTGATCCTGAACAAGGATGAATATACACCTTCAGAGGATCTTGTAAAGTCCAAGAGTCCTCTGTCGATTCTTCTAGCACCACCGACAGCTCCGAAAATGCCTCTCACACCTCAGAAACCTCATCATGCCCATGCGGTTCCGTCCGTTACACCAGCGAAAACCAGAGTTCGCACTCTCAAAGCAGCGTCACAATTTAAATCACCGTTAAGCTCCTCTGCTTCAGTGTCGTCCGGAAGGGGATCGTCGATTCGACTGACGCCTACAGTTCAGTCCCTAGAACGCAAATTACAACTTCTTAAACGCGCGGTTAAAGTGAAAGAGAATGACGAGGAAAAGCTACTCATCGGGCTCATCAAGAAATGGACAGAGGCAGGGAGGGAGGTCGCATACGAACTCTGGGATTTGGTGAAAGATTCTGCGAACAAGGGGGAAGGTATGGGTTGGGACGGAGGTAAGGGCAAGATGGGCTCACGAGACTCAAACTGGGGTTGGGATTCCCCTGGTATCAAACGCGAAAGCTATTCGGAGAACGAAATGGATACTGATACGGAGAATCCCTTGGACAAAGGCTGCACCAACAAGATCCATTCAGAAGATGATGAGCAAACACAGAATACCATGGGGACGATGCTCCGACAGCTTGGAATCGCTACAGAAACATTGTCATGGAATGACGATGAAGAGGTTTTCTTAGATTAGAGCTGGTGTTCATTCAGGTTTGTGCTGTTCTACGTCAATGTAATGACATGGTAGTTGGAATTTAAAAGTCTTAACTACCCATCGTCTTATTCTTTGATATTCCTCAGTGCCTCTTCAACAATCACATCCGGGAATTCATACTGTATCCAGTGCGAGGCATTCGGAACAACCACTACTCTGATGTCTTTGAGTTTTGCGACAATTTCCAGCTGCGAAGCGCTGTTAAATCGCAAATCTTTGATCAGAACCGTCAATGTGGCAGCAGCAGGCTTGTCGGCGAACAAATGCGAAAAAGACCATGGCACGTTGCCCTGCAACAATTCAGGCCATCAGTAACGTTGATTTTAGAACACCACTCGCAAACACTGACATCGATGTGATCATCAGAGTTTGTTGGTCTTCCAATATGGGTCCCCAACACTCTCCAAATGGCATCTTCTCTCGTCCATAGAGGATTCAATGCCATATAATCTTCTGCGGTGGGGTTAATTTTGATATCGTTAGAAAGCCTGGCTCTCCAATTCACCATCTGCTCTGCAGGTATTTCCACGGCTGGGTCAATGAGGACTACTGAAGTAGGCTTGGTCTTTGGCAGGTACTTGAGAAGCGATAATACCACATGCGCGCCCAATGAGTGGCCAATGACAATATCGTACTCGGCAGCTTCAAGGTATGGCAAGAGGTCATCTGCCAATGTCTGGACTTGGAAATCAGCTCCAGGCTTCCTGAGAGCATGTCCAAGAAGGTTCGGAGCAATGACCAGGTATCCTAAGCTTGTCATATAGACAACAGTAAAGAGGTTTGAGTGAAGAAGACCCACCTTTGGCTGCAAGCGCCGATGCAACACGGTGGAACGTGTGCGCAGACGAATTCAAACCATGTATGAGAAATGCTCTCCTGCTTGCAGCAGGGGATCCCCATTGACTTGCAGACGGGATAGAAGTGGTCATGGTGAGATGATCAGGGACCTCTGTTCTGGATATAACTTCCAGTGCTATGGCTTTCATATGTATACCGGGGCCTTTGGTCGCGCACGGTGAATACCGAACCACAAATATTCCCATGCACAGCCTTGCACCCCTACCTGCCAGATTTTTGTGCTCCAAACCTCCGTAGTAGCGTCATTAGAAAGCGAGAGCTCTGGCAACCCCAGGACCTGTCGCTTCTGGGACTTGTCTACATCGAGGTATGGGCCTAGCATAGGGCCACAGCAGCTAGCTCGGCCAATCGGAAGCATCCACACAACGTCCCCGGGGCTTATAACATCTCTCAGAGTGTGTTAATAACGTCGAGTCTGATATGGAACGAGTCGAGAAGTCGATAATGATTGGCGACAGTACTTCGGGTGCAGCAGTGACAGGGACATTATGTGGCTGGGGCTGGGTCCAGGATATGTTGAATGCACTTGCACGGCGAAGGAAGCCTTGACAATCAATGTAGGATAACCCCGTCAATTCGAGGTGATGGTTCAGAGCCGAAAACGCGACTCCGATGTCCATATCGCGCGTATGGGTGGAAGCACAGGCAAACCGAATCAGCACGAAGAGTACTAGCGGCATCAAGTACATGAACAGGGGGAGGGCGGCCAGTTTCTCCCGAGTACCTCGTCACGCTATTTTCTCGAGCTCTATAATAACGTTCAACTTGGCGCAGCGACCCAGATAGGGCTGCGCTGCTCCTGCCATTCTACTGGAGGTTGGCGGTGCTTACTGCCAACTGTTCAAGCGCATTCGAAATGGACTTTCTGTACAACTATTCTAGAGTTTGTGGGCGTCTTGGTCAAGGTTACACAGGTGCGTGTACCGCGCCTTTTGTGCTGTTCCACAGCCTCAGGCTGAATGCACTGAAACTTATATTCAATTAGTCTTTTCCGACTATTGAATGTTGCATCGGTTACTTCAAACTCACCCTCAAGCCAATCGACTTTGCCATCGCAGATGCAGGCGTCACACTTCTATTTTAAACATTGACACAAAGGACTGGTGCTTGATGCGCCTTCTCAACATCCTTGAGAATAATTTTGAATTCATTCATCGGCTGAGTGTCTTTTTCCTTCTGCGATAACAGCGTGATTGTCGTGCTAATACGAGCCAGAGGCGTCGCAATTTAGATTACACTAAGCTCCTCTGCTTCTGCATCTTCCTGCATCGTCTCGAATGGGACCGTGCATTCAACTGACGCATCTGTCTGCTGTCCAGTCTTTGGGATGCAAATAGCACATTCTGAAGCATGCGATGAAAGTGAAAAAGAATGACGAGGAAAATATAGTTGTTATTTGTCAAGAGGTGAACAGAGGTCGTGTATGAGCTTTGGTTTTCCGTGGTTTTACGATTAATCGTAACGTTCATCCAGGTTTGATTTCTCCGACTATTCATTGAAATCATGCAAGTCTTTACTGCCTATTGTCCTGCTTTTCGATATTCCTCAGCGCTTCTTCCACAATCAGTTCTGGGAATTCATATTGTATCCAGTGCGAGGCATTCGCAATAAGCACCGTTCTAACATCTTTGAATTTTGCCACACACTCCAGCTTGGAAGGGTCGGCGACCAGAATCGTCAATGCGGCAGCAGTAGGCTTGTTGGCGATCAGATGCGAAAATGACCATGGCATGTTATCCTGGAGCAATTCAAACAATCAGTACCTTTGCTTCTAGAACGCCACTTGCAAACACTGACATCGATGTGATCATCAGAGTTTGTTGGTCTTCCAATATGGGTCCCCAACACTCTCCAAATGGCATCTTCTCTCGTCCATAGAGGATTCAATGCCATATAATCTTCTGCGGTGGGGTTAATTTTGATATCGTTAGAAAGCATGGCTCTCCAATCCACCATCTGCTCTGCTGGTATTTCCATAGATGAGTCGATAAGAACTACTGAAGTAGGTTTGGTTTTTGGCAAGTACTTGAGAAGTGACAATACCACGAGCGCGCCCATTGAGTGGCCAATGACGATATCATACTCAGCAGCCTGAAAATAGGGCAAGAGGTCATCTGCCAATGTCTGAATTTGGAAGTCAACTCCAGGCTTCCTGAGGGCATGTCCAAGAAGGTTTGGAGCAGTGACCAAGTATCCTACAGAATAGATAAGCGCTATCAAAACGCTCAAGCGAAGAGCACCTGCCTTTGGCTGCAAGCGCCGATGCAACACGGTGGAACGTGTGCGAAGACGAATTTAAACCATGTATAAGGAGTGCTTTCCTGCTTGCAGTAGGGGATCCCCACTGACTTGCAGATGAGACAGTGGTCATAGTGAGGTCAGAGATTAGTGAGTTCTTGATCAAATGGCTGCGGCTTTAATAATAGGAGCAATGCTTGGGCGGCTATCATATCACCTGGCAACAGGAAGGCAGATCAAGCACAACATGCAAAGTTCAAACGTTGAACAGGCTGTTGAAAGGAAGTGATTTAAAGCTTGTGAATTTTGTGGGTTGTGCATGCAATTGTTTTACTGTTGCATATACATGTAGGGAACCTTTTCCACACAATGACACGATTCACAGCTTTGCTCTTGGTTGCGAGATTATATCTAAATATTCGCGTTGAATGCAGCGATTGATGCCTGAAAGAAATTTGACATACCATCTGTCACTGATACCACGAGAGAGGTGCTCCAATAATTAAACAAACCACAATCAAGTAACTTTTAGGTTAGTGGTGTAGTAAATTGCATCGTCATCTTAATTGTCTCCTCTGAAGGCCCTAGTAGGGGTGGATGATAGTGGCTTCTCTCGTATTGGAAATGGAAATAACGACGGGGCCACTGTGCCTCAAAGTCTTGGAGAGTGGCTTATAATCACGTCGAAGGATGCGTGTCCTTGACGAAGTACGGTTGGAGGTCCTCTGCAAGGGTGGACACGCGTTAGTCGCTGGTGCCCCATCTTCATACGCGCGCCCAAGGAGATTCGGCGCGTCGACAGTTATATTCTGGGTAACCTGTCGAAAATAGAACACCGCGGCCACCATCATAGTGTCATTAAACCTGAGGCCTGATATTTCTTTGTTAACACATACTAGCTGAGCGATGTTTTCCCATGAATTCGAAGCTCATCTAGAAACAGTGGGAGAACCGCACTGAGATGCTGAAATAGAAGCGTGCATACTAAAAATGCCCTGCGCGTAGGAAATGGTAGGATTCATAGGGTGTACAGCACGTCCCAACTGGAATGGCCATAAGACACCGAAGACGAAATCACTATTCTTATCCACCTGCTGAGAAGTGCCACGAAACGATACGCTAGTTATGAAAAGATAGCGCGCCGCTCAGGCATCCAACAGCAAACCCGATTCGGGGATCACGACCTGTCTGCCTGCCTAATGCGTCATTTGAGTCTTCAATGATGATAAGTAGTATATCGTGTCGACCGCGCGGTCTTTAGTAAGCATCGCCAGGATTGGTTGTGGCTTTGGAAAGACCCCTCAAAGTCACCCTGTACTATATTAGCTTGTTAAGAATCATGAAGATAGTATCTCACCGGACAAGATACGACCAGAATGCGGCATCTTCCCAAGGACGATCCACTGGACCCGCTGGTGATACTCTTACCACATGCCGACCTTAAATACTCTGGAAGAAATAAATAGCAAATGCATGATTGAATACGACGGTCATAGACAAAAATAACGCTGCATATCACTATCCCTTCTCTGCACGACTCACAATTTTGCTCTTGGGAGGGGAATTGCATCCATAATAGCATCCGGACACTCGTATTGAATCCAGTGACCAATGCCGGTAAGAGCTTTAACATGTAATCTCTCGACGTCACGAGGGATGTGCTCCAAGACACAACTTGCGTCGAGCTTTGGATCTGATGCCAGTATGGTGACCTTGATGTGGGGTGGTATGTTTTTGAGCAACCCACTGGAAGACCATGATATGTTTCGCTGTTTGATGCAAAGGCAGAACTTATCAGCAATGCCTCCAATTTCTACACCTGAAATATTACCTTGAAGACCTCGACAGTGTCGGGATCAACCATTGCGACCCCCAGCGTTCTTAACACGCAGTCACGTCGTGACCAAGCAGGGTTCTCAGCCATGTGCTCTTCCGCGGTATTGACATTTGTCGTCCACCGCAAGAACACTTTCTGATAATTATTAAATTGCACCTCTGTAATCTCGATGGCGGGATCGACGAGTATGATGGTGGTTTCTTTCGTTTTGGGCAAGAACGGCAAGAGTGACAAGGTCACTAGGCATCCAAAAGAATGTCCCATGATCACGTCGTAGGACGTGTCTAAGGCGAAATACGGTCGGAGGTCTTCTGCAAATTCGGATATGTGATAGTTGGTGCACCGTCTCCCTCCATGCCCAAGAAGGTTCGGCGCTATAACGAAGAATCCTAATCAATCTGTTAGAAAGATGTTCGCTACTTGAGTATCACCACCTGACCTTCTGCTACCAGGCGCTGAGCGATGCCTTCCCATGAAATCGAGCACATAGTCATGCCATGAATTAGAAGGGCCCGCCTGGAAGCGGTAGGAGAGCCCCACTGGGACGCTGAATTGGACATGCACGGCTTTGATGTGTTCAAGGTCTTGGTTGGTTGAAGATGTTCAGCGCTTAGTCTGACTGCGAGGAAGAAGAGAGCGTAGGAAAAGTGATCGTGTAAGATCTGACAGCTGGGGTCAGAAGGGACCCAAGTACGAAACGGAGCGCGGTCCGAGTCTAGGTGTAGGGTTCAACAAACCATTCAGGCTGCTGTAATTTGACATGCGTTGACAGAGAAGCGAGATCAAACAGAGCCCATGAGTAAGTCGCGAATTCGCTTATTCGGGGATGATCAGTAGCAAGTGTATGATTGAGACGTAGATGTGGCGCCATAGATAAGTCATCGCACGAATGTTGCAACATACGCGAGCGCGTAGCATATTGAATATAATCTGTGTTGAGAAATGTGTCCCGTGTGAAAAGCGGATGTAAGACTTGCCAAGAAGCTAACCCACCCCTCAAATAACGGTAGTACCGAGTGAGATGAGTCCGATGGATGCCATCGAGAAAAATATATAGGACTATCTAGTGATCATAGCCTGACCAGACACGGACATGAAACGTTCTGGGTATCTCGCCTTGATTCGTGCTGCTAGATCCTCCTCATATATCTGGTCCTGACCCAGTTGATTCCCGAGAGTTAGCCACCTGCGAAGCATCATCGTTAGTAAACTGCAACACATGAAATCGCTGCCACTCACCCAGGCCGCGTATTGTGCTTTCTTCCAAAAATCTCAATCTTCCGTCCGCCAGGACACATCCTTTCGATCAACCCGTAAACCTCGTCTGGTTTGCGACTCGTCTCGCGCACCTCGCTCACAATAACGTCAGTGTCAAGTCCGCGGTTTACCCAGGAGGGGAAGGTAAGGTTCCCCGCAGCGTCCGTGCGTGTTTTTACACCAACAAGCATGTGCTCTTTAGTGTGGTTGAGCCAGTGGCCTGTTCGACCAGTGCGGATCACGCGCTGGAGCTACTGAATATAAGCAAATAGAAAGGTTGAGTGGGTTTATAAGGCATGTACCTGGTTAGTCTTAACCCAAACTACTTCATCGACACGGGTGTACCCCCATACTCGGAGGCATTCCCGGCCGACTTCCATTGCACGCCCAGTGACCCAAAGGAAGAGCAATCCTTCATCTTGGAGTGCTGGTATCGGCATGGCACGCATTTCATCGTCCGTCATCGTACCATACGGAAGCTATTTAAGATCACTCAGACTCACGAACAATAGAATGGTCCTATAAGACGCGCACGCTCATGTGTATATCCCATGGCGGGTCTGCCATTATAACATGGAATTTTCCTAGCACTGAGTAGTCAAAACGGCGCAAATCACAATTGATCCACTGCGGAGGAAGCTAGCCGAACAATGTCAGCATCTACCATGGCGAAACACAGCTACCGTACTGACCATTTGCATGTCTCTTCCATTAGGGCCCATCCCCAACTCAATCTTGAAAGGCTTCTTGATCCTCTGAGTTCTCCATCCATCATTCGGAGCAAGGGGTCCGTCCTTCTCGTCCCAATCAATCTCAAAATGCAAATACCGGCATGGTGCTTTCTCTTTTCCCCTACCTCCTGCGCCGAGACCAGACGGTAATGACACACGCGCCCCAGTACCAGGTGGGAAAGGAGTAATCGAAGGTGATTGCGAGTATGTAGGCTCAGAGTAGCACGTGTTGAGGTAGGAACAGTGTCCGAGACTGGGGTCTGTGTGCGGTCGAATGAGAGGGCGAAAGTGCAGGAGATTGCAGAAGGGAGGGTTAGGCAGATTAGAAGGATCAGCTTCGGAGCGGGATTTCGCGCAATCTACTTTGGTGATGTAGGTGCAGATCGGTTCGAACCCACCATTGAGAGATCGAAACTAGTGCTGAATGTTCAACATAATATAGCACATAGATATCAAGGGTACACGTACACGTTCCGCAAGTAGCCGGCCCTTTGCCGTGCTCTTCTGAAGAATTGCATAGACCTCCTTCAAGTCTTTACTTAAATTTCCCAAGGGGGTGTTCATAGAGATGGAAGAATCATTTTCTCCGTTGGATGATGATATCTCATCAGGAGTGTTACCAGCAGCGGAGTCTGCATCCTCGTCTATGGGTGCTCGCTTGCGCTTGCGAGGATTGATAGCCTCAAGAACATGGGGACTCCCCACGTGAACATCCGTAATGTGTAACTCGCCACCTTCATGCGACAGTTGAATGGAGCCATAATCCCAATTCGATGAGAGGGCCTCAAGTACCTTCTCTACACGGGGTAGATCAGTTAGACGCGGCATTGTGTGGCCTAGGGCGGCAGATGGCCTGGAGGATATGAGAGCCAAAAGAAGATCCATTGAAGTTAATGGCGTCGAGATTCTGTATGAAGTCAGGAGAGTCTGCAAGCCTGTTGATACCAGGAGTGATAGTTCATCGTCAGTCATGATGACAAGAGTGTTCAAGACGGTGATGCCGGCAAGAGTGAAGAGGATGATTCCCAATATGGGCATGAACAGAAAACCCGTCTACCAAAGAAAATGCAAAATTTTGTTAGCGCCACATTGAGACATCCTTAGATGTATAGCGACAGAGGGTAACTCAAGCAGACAACGCCCTCGCCTTTTACTAGGGCGTTCCGTGGGCTGCCCTCGCTTCAATGTCGCATAGCCAATTTTTCAGCTCTCAGCTTGACCTGAGCAATATAACCTTCCAAAGGTTGAGTTTATCTTTTATCTTATTTTTGATGGGTTAACACTTCTTCAGCTTTCTATGAAAGCAATGGCCCTCTGGGGCACATCATGATAAGAGGCATTTATTTGTTGGGTCATCCCTTTTGCTGCTATTTACTTGCTATTGGTCGATATGCATTCCTAATTCTCGTATCTAGTAGGCCGACTGACCACCACGATACTCTTCCTGTGAGATAAGCCTTAGTACTGTACTCACACTCTCAGTATTTTAAGTGAAGTCATGAGTTCTTAACATCTTTGTTCCCACCCCGAACACATCCAAGTCATCCGAGTATGAGCACGTCCATGTCCGCGTCCCACTGGGGTTCCCCTAGCGCTTCCAAGCGCGCACTGCTCATTCATGGGCTGACTATGTCCTCGCAATCATGGGAGGGCCTCGCTCAGCTATTAGCAGCAGAAGGTCAGGTTCTGTAATATCATGGTGACGATGCTCTGTTTTAACAGATTATCCAGGGTTCTATGTCGTTGCGCCGAATCTTCTCGGGCATGCGTGGAGACGGGGTACCTGATTATCGTGTGGCCACCCTTGCAGAGGACCTCCGACCATATTTCGCCATGGATATGTCCTACGACGTGATCATAAGCCATTCACTCGGAGGCTTAGTGACCTTGCCTCTCTTGCCATTCTTGCCCAAGACGAAAGAAACCACTGTCATACTTGTCGATCCCCCCCTTGAGCGTACGGCGGAGCAATTCGAGAAGGATAAAATCAGGTTTCTGAAGGAGATTACGGATGCCAGAACTGCCGAGGAGCACATGGCTGAGCACCCTCCTTGGTCTCGAGGTGATAGCATGCTAAGAGCGCTAGGAGTCTACATGTGCGATCGCACTGTTGTCAAAGGAATATTTGAGGTGATAATTCTCGTGTCGAAAATGGAAGCATCGCTGACAAATATACCGCTGTTGTAAACAGCATAACGAGCCGTATGCTTTCAGTGGCATGTTGAGAAACATCCCGCCTCACGTGAAGATCGCCTTGTTGATGTCTGATCCAGAGTTCGGGGCTCTTTGTCTTTTGGAGCACCTCCCTGTTGACGCGGCGAGATTGCATGTAAAAGTTCTGAACGGAGTTGGTCACTGGATCCAATACGAGCTTCCAAATGCTATCATGGATGAAGTTCCCCTACCAAGAGCAAAATTGTGAGCCGTATAAGGCGACGTGCGGTGATTTTTGTGTGTAATCGCTATATTCAAATGGTTCTTGATGGAGTTGGCCCAAAATTGCTTGGAAAATCTAGGTTTACGGTGTATGAGCACAATCTATTCAATCCATGATACAGTCTCGCAAGAGATACCAGCATAGAGTAAAACCGTCAAGTAACGTGTATGTAGCTAGCGAAGAGTTCGTAGCAGCCCGTGCCGAACTAACTTGCCGTCCAATTGAAGGAAGTCGGGCGTTCCTTCTATCGCGCTGATTTGGGGTGGGCAAAAATAGTTGGGTGCAGGAGCACCGCGCTCCCGAAGTTCAATGTGCCTGGATTCGGTGGAGAGATATACTTTCTGGTGAATTTAAATGGACGGGTGCGGGCGCCGACGAATTGTGGTCCAAAAATACAGGGCTTCGTTATTTCAATGAATGCTATTTAGGCTCATCAGTAAGATGACAACCCCCCAGCGACCCGGACTGAAGAAAAATGTAACATTACGGCGACTGTTACTGATTGCAGAAGGCCACGGTTTCCCGGGTAGAATAAACCTCTTGCGCACCGAATGGGTATTAGCATGGACAACTTGGAGATGATGGGCGCGTTCGTATGACTGTACGATCTGAGGCGCAATTTAGCGTCTGATATCATAGTCTAGGCAGTAAAAATGGATATTGTGGCTGACTGAATGCGATTCGCAATCAGAAATGAGGTTTGGGGCGCCTCAGATCCAAGCCTAACACAGCAAGCTGTGAAGCAGTGACGAGAATGTCGCGTGTAGTAGCTCAAACTTCCAGTGTACTCGGTTCTGGCTTGACCGAAGCGCTTATTGTGTCTGTGCGTCAAGACGTCGAGGGCCATATCGTGGCCAGTGATGATTTTGGACTTTGTTGGAGATGAAACTGAGTAGAGTTGGTTGGAATGTCTTCATCCATTGCTTTGTAACGTCACTGGTAGAAATTTGAAGGAGACACTGATATTTTGGGTCAGTGGTGCCATTGGCCGCAATAGCGGATGTCGATGATGCCTTGTTCAATTGAACGATGCGGCATATAAGAGATGCACTTGCAGGCCCGGGCCTCCTTTTGGACCGCGATGGCAGGAACGATTGTCTAAGCTTATGCAATCAGTGTTGTTACTAACCAGTTAAAACAGTTATAACTTAACCCAGTTATAACCGGTTAAGAGGTTAGTTAAATGGATCTGCAATTTGGGGAGGGTTAGTAGGGTTAATGTACTAGGAGTTAATTGAGTTAATTGGGGGTCAAAATCCACTTGTGCAGCGGCTAGTCAAGCTTTGTCCCAAACTCTGCATCTGTTGAGCACTTGTTTTCTTCAATGGGCCACACAAAATCAAAAAGACAGACTTGATTGGGTGTGCAGAAGAACTGCAACATGTCATTCCTCAAGGCATGTGCATGAATGCTGACACACTGACACCATGACATTGCTCACTGACAAGTTGGAATCAGATGACACAGACTTGGAGAATGTATCTGAGAACAATGGCCCTCCATCATCATCCTTTGCAGTTGTTGCACTGCAGTTGCAGCAAGATGCTAAAGATGATGACAACGAGGAATACACAACAGGATTAGGACAAGTAGTCAAAGTTGAGGATGACATTTCAGGCATTTTGGAAAGTAACAGGCAGTGACAAATTCAATGCTTCTTCAGTCAGAAGAGAATGTTTTACATCTGCTATATATTTAATTGGATTTGGTCAGTCAAGGTCAGATGGGACGAGTTTTGGTTCCAGGGTGTGAAAAACATGGAGAGTGAGGCTTTATTCTATGAGCTAATGTCACACCTGCCCAAGGATAAAGAAAGTACATGTAGGAATGTCCCTGGGGAGTCAACAGGCATGGGTAGTGGTCCATCGAGCTCGATTGTTATTGATGATGCAGAGTAGCTAGCACTTTGAATTAATTAACTGTTTTTAACCTCATTAACCCCAGTTATTTTGCAGTTAATTCAAATCAGAACGCACCAGTTATAACTAATTCAGTTATAACCCGGGTTAGTAACAACACTGTATGCAATGGCACACGAAACCACCCGAGATTTTTTGACGACACTCCAAACGTTCGTTACTATCCAGCACTGTTGTTATCACCTTATGGGTTGTCAGCACGACATCGCCCAATCACCAGCATCGCAAGGAAGTACCATTGCCTTTGTCTTTACACCTAGATGCCCACAAAACGCCAGTCCTTTCCACTGGGTTCAAAATCATCTCTCTGCCATCGCAAGCAGTGTAGATATCGAGCTGCCTGAGCATTCCCAAACAATTTACGTCCTGCATGCTAAGGGCAAATATGTATCTTCCTATCTTCCTTCTCGGATGTTCAATTTTACTTGATTTATTTTCCACTGAATGTTCGAACCTCACCTCACATCGCGCAGAGAAGTGCTTGTGCAAGAAGTGAGAGACGGAGGCCGCCAATTCCGAACAATGCTATTCCAGCAGCCTCACGGCTTCCAATAGTACTGTCACGCAGTCGTCCTCGCAACCACACGCTGCTGTCTCACCACCGTGACCCCCGCCGTCGCTAACACAACAATCCGTATTGTAACGATAAAACACGCTGGTTGCTGGACTTGTTTTGACTCTTTATCTGCGATTTCTCATCACATACGGTGGAGGTTTATCGTATACTTGATGTAAGTGCTGGGAGTTCATGTGGAGCCCACTCATGTACCATCGTTCTATGGCTCTCCTTGATTTTAAACTAAATGTTATGATTGGCTGACGCAGATCATATCCCACCTCGAAAATACGCGCGTCAAGGATGTGCAGGATCACTGGGCAAGTGTAAATGCAACCTGAATATCCCCCCTGTGGTCCTGCCGTGGGTGATTCGATGATGATCGGCGACTTTTTCTTTTCTTTTCCTACGTTTTCGTGCTTTACTCTATTGATATCCTTTTACCGCGAGTCCGCTGGCAAGGTCCAAGTTGGACACAGCCATGCCACATCTGAGTGTGTATAGGTCCATTCAAGTGTAAGTCACTGGTTCGCGTATCGTTCTGAGGTGGGCTCTTCTAGACTCATTATGATGGATGGCATGGTTATCTGCTCCCCGCGATTCACGAGAGGGCTTCACTGATTGGCCACAGAAGGTCTGTTTTTTTAAAATTTATTACGACTTTAACAGACTCGTGTGATCAGGTTTTTCGTCATTGCTTCGAATGTCATTGGCCATGGACGGAAATGGTGCACAGATCATCGCGTGTCCGCCTTTGCGGAGGGGCGTATCCCTTTCGAACACGTTTTACGGCGCGACCATGGAGGTATTGTGGAGACTTTTCGGTCTGCCATCGCTTGAGTATTCGCACCTGCCTCAAACTCTTGTATTCATGGTACTTAAACATGATGACTGGTGCACAACATCTATACAAATACGTGTATGCGTAAAAATCTGAGTACTCAAGTGAACAAACGTTCCAGAACGAAACCAACCCATGGTCCGCAATTAAATTATCATGACCGTGAGGCAGCGAAGAGATATAGCTGCTCCCCGGCATCGTCAAGTTCGGCGACGAGCAGCTCGTTCACAGCCGTAGGATTATCCAGGTATACTGAGGGATCCAGATCAGACGGCTGGAAGAGAGACACAAGACGGAAAGCGTACCGTGGTGACCAGCATATGGTATATTGTACATCCTGCTCCGGTGATTACCAGCTTTGCGTAAATTTTCGAGAGATTGTAGTCCGCCTTGCGGGTCCATCCAATCATGCTCGCCATCTAAAGGAAATAATGAGAAGTCACTCGGACACGAAGTTAAATGGTACGTACAAATAAAGGTTATTGGTAATTTGAGCGCAGCTATTCTATCGACAAGCGGCATACGAGCATGAGCGTAGGGCGCAAGGATATGAGCTAGGTGAAACCCTATTAGGTAACGGACTAAAATGAAAAGCTAAACTTACATATGCAATACTCTCCCGAACCCTTAGACAATGTGATATTTAAGATGTAGTCATGCATATCGCGCGTCTCCTCTTCCGTCAAACCGGAGAAACGGCGACTTGAATACTGCATGAGGCAGAAACATCAGTACCACAGTCTGCTTGATGATATCATACCCCACACCTTTCCTACAAGCATGGGTCCCCAAAAAAGGGTCGAGCGTACAACTTGGAAGGGACTCCAACCCTCCTCCCAAAGGTATGTGAGGAGTCTTCTTGACCGGCTTTCTTTATCCTTGATGGACTTCTGCTCTTCACGAATTTGTTTAACCCCTCCAGTGAATGCAGCGACTGCAGAATGGCTTGCCGATATTGTGCTTCGTGAATCACCTTCATCGGTTAATTCGCGCGAAGGCATGGTAAGATTATTGGGATCATGAGGAACACCGGCAGGAGAGAGGAGAATAAGCTTGTGCACGCGGGTTGGGTACCGCAGTGCATAGACCACACTGAAATAGGCGCCAAGCGAGTGCGCAATTAGCGTCATCTTCTCGAGGCCCATCTTTGCTCGCCACTCCTCCAATGAGTCAACAAAGAAGGACTCGGCTTCGTTTACACGCCCGGAGATGTCATCCCGCTTTGCTTTGATGGCGAAGGGCACGCGGGCGGAGCGGCCCATGCCTAGCCAATCCACAGCGAATACGTCGGTGCCGCGGTGCCCCGCCCATTGTGCGAGTGCAGGGAAATTACGAAAGAAGAAACCAAGACCTGCCCCGTATCCATGGAGGACTACGGCTGGGGGCGGTGCAGTTGGTGAGGGATTCGTGGACTTGATTGATAAGGTGTTTAGGAAGTGCTTCGGTGCCGCAAGCTGCACGCGCTCCCTGTGTGCAATTACGGGGCTGTCATTGGTCGAAGAAGCCATCTGCTCTGGCTGGAAGAACGGAAGTCGCCTACAACGAGGTCATACGCATGCTTTCAATGTACGGGATATATTGCATACCTGAGTAGCCGCTCCTCGGACGCAGTACCCTGCTTGTCCCCAGCAGCCCACCTGGCTCGGATCTTCAGGGTTGGATAGTAGCGTGTATTAGCCTTCCTTTCACTCACCAACTCTTCAAGCTCGCCGTGAATGTGACAGGTATATCCTTAGCCGGGGGAAGTGGGAAGGTAGATGAAGTGCTAGCTGGTATTGAAGCTGACATGGCGCCTGCTTGCCTACGGAGAAGGTTGATCGCTGAAATGGTGAAAGGAGAAGAATGGGTTATTATGGAGAAGGGCTTGCGTGTGGTCTAATGTAATTATATTATGAAGGCAGTCGCCCTGCCGCTACCACGACGCGTCCTCTGAGAGCAATGACAAATGTGGTGGACCGGCTGGACCACAGTTTGAACTCCGATTCTATTTTATGACCTTGACCAATTCATCATCCTCATCTCTGCAACGTCATGTACAACGGTATCGGATTAACCACTCCCCGTGGAAGGTGCGTTGCTTTCGGTTATAGTCGAATTCATCATGCTGATTACATATCACAGCGGCACAAATGGCTATGTCATGCGTAACCTCTCGGCACTTCGTGTGCACGAGACAGCCGCAGACCGAGCTGCTGCTTGGGATGTAGCTCCCCCAAAGCACAGGGAACCGGACGAAGCTATTTTGGAACATGAGAGAAAGAGAAAGGTTGAAGTCAAATGTCTGGAACTGCAACTACAGCTAGAGGATGATGGGTGCGTAGACTCGAACGCTTGCATTAGTGGTCCTCTGACTTTCGTTTCAACAGTCTGGATGAAGCAACCATCGAAACGCGGGTTGACGAACTTCGCACAACTTTGAACAAGGATTTAGCATCACTCGCTCCATCCGCAAAAAAATTAAAACCATCTGATACGCATGGCATTGCTGCTGCCAAAAAGGCTGAACTCGATAAAATGGCCCGAGCACTGGGCACGAGAAGTAACTACATGGAGGGCGATGCATTTGACCGAGAGAAGCAGGAAGAAAACAAAATGCGGCGTATGGTTGAACGAGAGGAGCGCGAGAGGAAACGTGAGGAAGACAAGTCGAAATGGTTGGAGCAAAAGCAGAAGTGGGAGGCAGAAAAGAGGGAGCGTGATCGCTTGCGTCGGCGGGAGGAAGATAGGATCAGGCGAGAAAAAGAGGAGATCGGTCGAAGGAAGGACAGAATGCCCCCTCCTCCCGTTCCTGCATTCAGGGATCGACCAAGAGAGTATCGTGGAGAGCGTGACCGTAGAAGCAGAAGCCCGCGACGTGAAAGAGATGCTCGACGCCGCAGGTCACCTTCTCGGTCTCCTCCACCTCGTCGGCGCTCTCCATCCCCTGTGCACTCCAAAAGGTCTCGCTCCCCAGACCGAGCAGGCTATCGCCGTTCTGGATCTGTAACACCACCATCAAGGCGATCACCGCCTCCCACACTTCCCCACCGTTCGCGTGAGCGTTCAGAATCACCTCCTCGCCGTGGCCGCGATCGCTCAGAAACACCACCTCGCCGACGTGTGCGGGATAGGTCAGAATCTCCACCTCGGAAAGACCGCGAGTTCTCACCACCTCCTCCCCATGATGGAAGCGACGAAGATCGTGGGAGAAATGCCTCTCGATCACCGCGACCTACAGGACGTGGTCGCTCAGCTTCTTCGGATTCATCCATGTCTGTGAGCACGGGACGTAGTCGCTCCAGAGATTAAGATGCAGCGCCAGCACCCAGAATATTTTGTTGGTCTGGATATTGTGAGGCATATGCCCGCTTTACTTCTACTTTATTTCAATTTGTACAAAATTTGTGCTGCGATCACCATGCATCATGCATGGTGAATCGTGATTGGTGGTTTTTCCGACTGCTGTTGTAATGCTACTGGTTCTCAATTGTTTGTATGCTGGTCTTATGAAGCAGAATCACCACTGACTATTTGGTTCTCCTGTGTACCGGGGTCGGACTCGGACGTTGTGACTTATTTGAAGTGCTCAGCAAATAATTTGTGTGGTTGCTGTGTTTTCTCTCTTCCTTTACATTCTCGAATCCATTATTCCGAGAGTTGGTCCTTGGTCGCAGCCATCCATGCACTCCACTGCACGTCTGGCTCATATGTCGAGTCCTCTCTCAGTTACCCGGCTGCAAATTTTGTTTCGAGGCTCCAGTGCGACCCCATTAGCAGCACACAGGCGATATGCTTCAAATGCTGTTTCTGAGGTACGCCTATATTTTGCGATTTTTTACAATATGCAATGAGGCGTATGTAGTTTCCAACATCCCCCAGCACACGGTACTTGAAGCCTATATATGACTTTTCTGCACATACACAATCCTCTGCAACCAAGAATACTATAGCACTTGGCGATGAATACCTGCTTCCCGTCTACGCACGTCCTCCGTTCGTGCTTTCGCATGGACGGGGTAGCTGGGTCTGGGACGCAGATGGCCGAAAATTTCTTGATTTCAGCGCAGGCATCGCAGTGAATGCATTGGGACATGCGGATCCAGGTGTCTGCGAGGTGAGTAATGTCTACATTTTATACCTTCTTTTCCATCATGGATGAGACCACACATTACGATGGGAATTTACACTATCCCACTATAGGTGATACAGCAGCAATCGTCGACCCTTCTTCATACCTCAAATGTATACTACAACGAATGGGCGCCGAAGCTAGCGGAGCTTCTGGTGACACTCACTAACCAAGAAGGTGGACTAGGTTACGCTGCTGGCAGCATTTCTTCATCTTCATCAGCTACTAAGCAAGGGGCCAAGGTTTTCTTCGCCAACTCAGGCACCGAAGCGAACGAAGGCGCTCTGAAGATAGCTCGCAAAGTTGGAAAGGACCGCTGGGCCGCGGCCACTGGCGGAAAAGTTGACGATCCATCGTGTCCTAAAATGCGGATCATATGCTTTGAAAACTCTTTCCATGGTAGAAGTATGGGTGCCCTGAGTGTCACTTCGACGGAGAAATACCAGATACCCTTCCGACCGCTGATACCTGGGGTCAGCGTTGGAAAGTTCAATGATCTGGAATGTCTCAGCCTTATCACTGATGATACCTGTGCGGTCATTGTGGAGCCCATACAGGGAGAGGGAGGTGCCGCTGCCGCAACCGAAGAATGGCTGAGGGCTCTGCGAAAACGATGTGACGAGACAGGAACAGTATTGATTTATGATGAGATTCAAGTTCGTTTTACTTTGTCACATTGTCGCACACGGCGTTCTGATTGAATTGCGTTACAGTGCGGCCTGTACAGGACAGGGAACCTCTGGGCACATTCGACATTGCCGATTGATTGCCATCCTGATGTCATCACGATGGCGAAACCGCTAGCCAACGGTTATCCAATTGGTGCCGTATTGCTTCGTGATACCATTGCATCCACAATGACACCAGGTAAGATTCCAAGAACGACAACCGTAGGAGTGCAATGGGAACTGACAGCTACTGGCAGGCACTCATGGGACAACGTTTGGAGGGTCACCCACGGCCTGTGCAGTCGGACATCACGTCCTGAACCGCCTAAGTGATCGTGCGTTCGTCACCCATATGAGGGAGATGAGCGCATACATGAACGGTCGGCTCGAAGTTTTGCCGAAATGGTTCTCGGCCATTTTACAGCCTCACGTGCGCGGTCGTGGTTTCATCCGAGGCCTTGGATTCAATGATGTTTCACATCCTGGAGAAGTAGTGCAGCTAGCGCGAGAGCGTGGCGTGTTTCTGCTGACTGCTGGGAAAGATGCCGTGCGTCTGGTGCCCTCTCTAAATGTGCAAAAGGAAGAAGTGGATACGGCTATGGACGTGCTTGAGGGGTGCCTGTCATCTTTGCGGGCTTAAGTGGGCTTAGTAGTTATTTTGAATACATTGCAGTGATCATCTGCACTGTCTTGTGGCAGGGATAGATTCCACGTCGCATTGCAGAATGGAAACACCAAAGAGGAATAGCCTACCACCACGTGATTCTTACCAGCCAATGGGCGCTTGCCTAATTCAAGTCAAAAAGTCAATAAGGTTTTTCAAAGTTTCAAACCCCCAATATCCCATCCCATTCAGATTTGACTATATAATCTGTGAGCTTTTCTCGATAGCTCACTGTACTTGAACATGGAAAAGTTTTCTTCGCTGGCTCGTTTCAAGAGCTCCTGCCCGTTTTTGGGCGGGACAAAGACTTCAACTCTTCGCGCTCTCAGCAGCACCATTTCCCCCAGATTCCCCTCGATCTCTCAGCTCACTGAGCGAGCCGTGGGTTGCCCCATAATGGGTCCGGCCCTGGTGATGCGCTCTACCCAGATGGTTGCTGGTTACGCCAGTGTCGCTGGTCAGGCCGATGTCCAGAAAATCCACCACAACAAAGGTATCTTCCCCGGGACCAGTGTTTCAGAGGCGGATATTTCCAAGTGCCCTCACGCTTCTGCTGCTCGGGCTGCTGCTCGCATGGCGGATGATCTTGCTGCCGCATCTACTGCGAAGGCACCCGAGGCCAAAAAGGAAGTCCTCAAACACAGCCCAGAAGGCCGCTGCTGCCGGATGCCCATTCCATAAGGCTGCCGCTGCTGCAAAGGAACAGCCCGTCAAATCGGCTGCCATAACTGAAACCCAGACTACTCCCACCGTTTCAGATGCCTACAACTATGACAAGTTCTATGCGACCTGAGTTAGAGAAGAAGCACAAGGATCAGTCCTACCGCTACTTCAACAACATTAACCGTCTTGCAACCAAATTTCCAATTGCGCACACTGCGAGCATGAAAGACGAAGTCCAAGTTTGGTGCGCCAATGACTATTTGGGAATGGGAAATAATCCTGTCGTACTTGAAACCATGCAGTACGTATAGCCTCGTGATTTTGTTTGGTCGCAAGCTAACGTTTTTCTCACTCAGTCGAGCATTGGACAAATACGGCGCAGGCGCTGGAGGCACTAGAAACATAGCTGGAAATAGTGCTATGCATCTCGGTCTCGAACGTGAGCTTGCTACCCTTCATCGCAAGGAGGCTGCACTCGTATTTTCGTCTTGCTATGTCGCCAATGATGCAACCTTATCTACCCTCGGTTCTAAACTTCCTGGCTGCGTTTACTTTTCGGACGCTTCCAACCACGCATCCATGATACAGGGCATTAGGCATTCTGGTGCGAAGAAGGAGATTTTTAAACACAACGACCTGGACGATCTTGAGGCCAAACTGCAGAAGTATCCGAAGGACACCCCTAAAATTATCGCATTTGAGAGTGTTTACTCGATGTGTGGTAGCATTGGGCCTATCAAGGAGATATGTGATCTGGCCAAGAAGTACGGCGCATTAACTTTCCTTGATGAAGTTCACGCTGTCGGGCTTTACGGGCCCCGTGGTGCGGGCGTTGCTGAGCATCTCGACTGGGAATCCCACCAGATGGCCGGTCAATCTTCCGAGCCGATCAAAGACAGCGTGATGGATCGTATTGATATGATTACTGGTGAGTCATCGTCGTGTATATTTATCGGACCAGCTTGGCTTACCGTTGAGCAGGGACACTCGGCAAGGCATACGGCACTATTGGTGGATACGTCGCGGGGTCTCGCGATTTCATTGATATGATTCGTTCATACGCACCTGGTTTCATTTTCACTACCTCATTGCCTCCCTGCTACAGTTGCTGGTGCTCGAGCTTCCATCATTTACCAGAAGCACCATGTTGGTGATCGAGCATTGAAGCAGGTTAATGTGCGCACTGTCAAGGAACGCTTTGCTGCTCTAGACATACCCGTCGTCCCCGGTCCTTCTCACATCGTCCCAGTCTTGGTTGGTGATGCCGGTCTCGCCAAAGCAGCCAGTGACAAACTTCTTCACGAACACGGTATCTACGTTCAGGCAATCAATTTCCCCACTGTTGCTGTAGGTGAAGAGCGTCTTCGGGTCACTGTCACTCCTCGCCACACTGCAGAACAGATTGATGGCTTGATTACTGCAATGGACACAGTGTTCACGGAGCTCGACATCAATCGGATTAGCAAATGGGCGAAGTTGGGTGGACGTGCTAATGTTGGTACAGGGAAGGAAAACGTCCAACCCATCTGGAGCAACGATCAGATCAACACCGCTGGACTACCACAGACGTTGCATGATGGAGACACAGCCTTGGTTGATGTTAATGCAGTTCAGGCGGTTCGGGAGAGCTTCGAGAACCTTTTGGGAGCTGTTGAGTTGAGCGAGACGGAGTTGAAGGTGGAAGCTGCGCTGATGACTGGAGCTGTTGAGCACATTGCTGGGGCTCTGCCAAAGAAAGTGAAAGCACCGCGAGCTCTCGTTAATCCAATTAACATGCCCGTTGCGCCTGCTGTTGCAGTTTCGGCTTAATGGTAGTTGATAGACTGTCAAGTATGACCCATATTCCAATGCTATCGTGGTCATCTCCATCATTCTTACCGGGGTTGTGTACATTTGTGCCTGTCTGATGGTGCTCGCAATCCTTGCACTGACACTTCATATCGCTGAAACACGCAATCTAAGAGCGAGCTGGTATCACTGTACATCCGACAGAGCACCCAGTAAGCTACGAGCTCTTGTCACTTTGGTCGTCATAATGGACCCTTCATTCGAAAGATCACTCGGCAATATGGCTGGCTCTGAAATCACAGGATCCGGTGTCTCCGTGGCCAACACGGAATTACACATCTGTACGAGGTTCTAGAGAAGAGCATTATGATAGAGGTATCAAACAAGATGACCAAGACATACATCTCGAATTCCCCCCTTCACATCTGCAAGATATTTGGTTACTAGGGCAAAATACTTCTCGGGTATCTGGCACAGAAAACTACGATCAGTCAACCGACAAACTCACAGGAGAAACTCACCATTTCCTCCGACCACAATCTTTTGATCAGCCATATTTGCCTGGCTTTATTGAACTTCCAGTTCGGTGGATCTTCAAATCGTGCATATGCATACGACAACGCTGTAAACCATTATATGCTCAGTGAACACATGCAAATTTCGCGATATACCTTTCCGACTTTGCTCAGACAGAGACTCGTCTACACTAGGATCTGTGGAGGGCAAATCTGATGGACGGCGGCCTTTCTTTTTTTTGAACGGTTTGCTATCAGGTGTTTCTTCCGACTGTTCCTCCGCCTTTCTCTTCTTCTTTTTCTTCTTTGAGGCAGCTTCTTCGGGTGTCTCGTACCTTGATGGCGTTTAAATGTACAGCTTGGCCATCGAGTGCGGTTCCTTCATGTTGGTCTTCGTCTGAGTGCTTGAGTGTCTTTTTCGTCTTCTTCTCCTTCTCCTTCCTCTCCTTATGCTCGTCACTTCTGTCTTTCAACTGTTCATGTGCCACATCCCCCGAGTAACTCTTTTTCGGCTTTTTTCGCTCCGTATCACTTGCAGTTGAGTTTGCTAGCTGGACATTTTTAGATGCGATATTTCCTGCGGAGGGTGCACTTGAAGGAGATAAGGAATGACTCGTGCTTCCGAGAATCCCGTATCGTAGAAGTTGCTTGAGCTTTTGGGGTGGTCTCGGGTAATGCGTCACTAGTAGCTTCTCTGTGCTTTCTCTTCTTCGACTTTACACGTTCTTGAACTACATCCTTGGCATGAGAGTCCGCGGACCTGGATGTTTTCTTTTTGTGTGATTTGGGTGATACGTCCCCGATGACTGTGACAGACATGCTGCACAAGATGATTAGGGATGATATCAGTAGTATTAGTACTTTCAATTCAAACAAAGGCTCAGCTAAGTCTTGGACTCGGATGCAAACTGGTGATTTCACTCGCGCACGTGATAGGGTCGCCAGAAATAGCGTTAAATTACACTAGAGTACTTTACCGTATACTCAGCAAAGTCACAAACTGAATCCATGGGTCTTACAATATCTTCCCTTTTCACGTCGTTGTCATCGCTGGTACGATGGAGCAAAGACCAGGATGTCCGTATACTCATGCTTGGCCTCGACTCGGCTGGCAAGGTATGTCCACTCGCAAAGATGACGTTATACGGGTTCAAAATTGACTGCGTGTTCGTAGACGACAATCTTGTACCGATTACAGGTGAGTAATGCTGACAACATATTCAGTAGAGGTCCAATTAAATTGGCAGATTGGAGAAGTGGTTTCTACGATTCCCAGTGAGTATGTCATCATAGGGTTTGTGGGGTTTGGGGCTCACAAGGAACAACCCAGCAATTGGCTTTAATGTAGAGACTGTTCAGGTGTGTTTCTGAAGAAAATATATGTATCCAGCTTTATTAACAATACTGTCCAGTATAAAAACATCAAGTTCCAAGTATGGGACCTTGGAGGACAGTCTAGCATACGGTGTGTACAACTTAATTTTCGTCAGTAGTCTCTAACTGGTGCTCGAAGGCCATATTGGCGATGTTACTTCCCAAACACATCTGCCATCATATACGTTATCGATTCTTCAGATCACGCGCGGTTGACGACGTCACGGAGTGAACTGTTGACCATGCTTTCCGAAGATGAGCTCAACGGCGTGCCACTCCTTGTATTCTGCAATAAGCAGGATGTCGAAGGAGCACTAAAACCCGAAGATATTAGCGAACAACTTGGTCTCGCAGGTCGTGAGACGTCAAGACCATGGAGTGTGCGCGGGAGCTGTGCAACAGGGGGGCAAGGTCTGGAGGAAGGATTGGACTGGTCAGTGATGTGCCTTGTTCTATCCTGACGATATTGATATGTTCGAATGACAGGCTGGTAAATGCAATACAGAAAAAGTAGAACATGTAGCCGTTCTCGCGCGCATACATTTTCATTGTCTTTTGCATATTTCTTCTTGTCGTCTTTGGACAGTGGTATACCCATTGGTACAGCAAGCATAATTGATATTGCCCCACTATAGACTTGGATTCCGTCTTACAAAAAATGACCCTATCTCAGCGGACATTTTGAGTTTCAGGGACCCGTGCTATTACAGGTAAAGCTTGATGTTGTTTGATGCTAGAGTTCGGAAGTAGGCAGCGGGCTTCTTACACCCCTCCTGGTCCAGGACGTTAACTACTTTGACGGTCAATCGGACTGCTTTTGTCCAACACATGTGAGATCCCGCACCATTGTTCGATTATTTCTCTCAACACTCTTAGCAAAGGTCATAGATACTCAGATATCCTCCATCTCAAGGCTCATATTGGCATCTCTGCCCAGATCAATGCATAATGCACGACAGGTATATTAGGATTAATGAGGTTTGTCCTATGAACCTGTAACTTGCAGTACGATCCCACAAAGCTATCAATGACTTCATATCGTCTCTCTGAGTCTTGCACCACGTCGCTGCGTCTCCACGCGAGACTGCGTCATGGTTATTCTCCTTGACATTGAACTCGTGTTGACTGCAAACTTCTCACTCTAAGCCCTCCTGCTGGTCCCGGTCAGTGGTCACTGCAGTTATCCTCGTCATCACACCTTCCTAAAAGAGTTTAGGTCCAGGGAAAACAAATATCCAAGACACATTCCAGATCCTTTCGAATAATTTTTTTGTTTGCCTTGGTGGCTCCGGTTTTACTCGACGACGGTCTGATCCCCCTTTTCTCTCTCTGATTTGCACAGCACAAAATCAGGCTCTTACTGATCTGCGCTGCACTATAGCTACCAGCTCTTGTAAGAATCTGAAAAGGACAGGAGTGCGAATGGTTGCACAGACCGCTTGTAGGATATATGAGTTAGAGGTTTGCGAGTAAGAATGTGGTGATTCTGGGATATTGAATTGAAATAATGAAATCTTGTTGGCGAGTCTCAGGGGACTTCAATAATGTCATAGGACTGTAAATACTATGGTGCAGAATGGTCAGGCCGGTCAGGGTCCTTGGGTATGATTAGTCCGAACAATTGTGTGAAAACGGACTCTGAAGAGAGTGACGTCGCGCCTGATAGGATAAAGTAGAATGGAGAGAGATAAATGTGAGTAAGTGGCGTTGTGAGTAAGTGGCGTCGTGAATGGGTATGATATTGGACAGGTTAACGAGAGTCGCTAAGGATCATTGACAGAATTTAGACGGTTAGGTTGCGAGTAGGGCGGTGGCAACGAAGACAGGGACTCGGCGAAGGTCGAGTAGCACAATATTGGCGGTGGAATTGAGACGGAGACCGTGCACGTGGCTTGAGCCTTGAAATTTTGAAAGCTTGAAGCTTGAAACTTGTCAAAGGTGGTTGCGGTGAGTGTTGATTCGGCAACTTCCGGCTGTACACAATTTGTTATCTTCCCGCCTCATTCAAGTTCAAGTTGCATTGATGATCTCAAATCATGAAACGGAAGCTTAAAAGTTGGTCTCGGCTTCCAGTCTGTAGAAAATATTTCTATCTCTGTGCTCGTGAGCAGTCCAATAACGTTGCGCAGGCACATTCTGTCTGTATTTACTGTGTGTGCATGTAGGCGCGTCTTTAACTCTAACCTTGTTTCAAAGGTTTCCAGCGCGACTTCTCGCTCCGAGGTTCATTTGTGATCAATGCGATCATCGTGTTCAGCGAACCACCGCTCAACCTGCCTCACGTACCTGGCAACCCCCATGATGCATGAGGCACGATGTCTGTTGAGGAAGGAGCAAAATACCAAACGGCATGATGCATTTTACTGATTACCCCTGGATGTAGTGAAGTTTTCGACAGTACTTGGAATGGGAGGCAAACGTGCGCAATCTGTGTCCATACATTAGACCTCAAGTATGTAGACGCGCCCAAATTTACGCAATGCAGAATGATTGCAGCGAGCAGTCGGATCATCATACTGATACGGTAGCGGGTCTTAAAGGTTCAGGGATGTGTCGCATGATTATTTAACTTTATATCCCCGAACTAAATGGTACCTGTGTTTTCAATGCAGGGTGGGTCAATCACAACTGAAAATTTACTTCTGAGTTGCAAACTCAGGAGTTTTCAAATCTGATCTGCTTTTACATCCAAATAAGCCAACATGATCGCGCAAAGACTGAAACTGGTACTATAGTAGTTACTATAATTTGATTTTATTAGCTGACAACAACTTTAAGTGCATACATTACAGATCCCCTAACTGAATGCGCGGACTTGCGGGGTGCTGTCATTTGACAGCTGCAAGTCCGCAGAAGTGGCATCCCTGACCACTTTTTTGACTATATGAATAGTCATGGAACACATCTTACTTTCTGCTTCATACCAGTGCACTGTAATCTGCTTCATTGATGTCGGACGCAGCACCAGCCTACTATGCGTACGTGAGGGGATGGGGACCTGGTGTCATCGGTCAGTACTCTTACAATCTCTCTAAAATCCCCATCTGTAACCTGCGGCCCCACATCAGGGTACATCTTTGCTCTGTGGTAAGTTTTCCATATTGCGACTCGAAATACCACTGAACGGGCCATGTCGATAGGTTGTCCGGTTTGACTGTCGGTCAAATGGTCTTCTATTTGAAGGTGTATGCGAATGACCACAAGGGTATCAAAGCAGCGGTACGTCTAGTTTAGGACAGTGTTGCAGTTCGGGCTGGGCTCAGTAGATCGCGTTATAGGTGGTTTTTGTGTTGTGCGTTTCTTTCAAGATCGCCGTAGCCCGTTACTGTATTGACAGTTGTCAACTCAAGTGTTTTGGATATGGTCCACACATATTGCACCAGCGCTCTCTTTTGGCGACTGCTGGTTAGTTGTCGTCGCAACACTAGTCATGAATGTCTGCTTCTTCCACAGTGAGCCGCATCGTATTATTGTGCGTGACTACCGATGACAATTTGCATAGGGAAATGTTTGTATGTGCCAGAATGATACGTGCATGCTCATGCTCTGTGACTGACGGTCTCATCTTAGGCTGGTATCTTTCTCAGTGTAATGAAAATTTGCATCTGTTTGGATGATCGCTCTCATTTTTATTTCTAGTCCACAATAACTGTCATCGTCCAATGGTATGTAATCATGCAAGTGAGAGTGGTGGCCTGGTGTCTCAGGAGGCTTTTTTTATCAAGTTTTTATGCATATCGAGTCTGTATCAGTGCGTTGCTCTTGGATCTTATCATACAAGGCTTTTAATCAGTTGTTCAGTCAGTGACAAGAACTGGAAACTCACAGGGGCTGTCGTCGTGACTGCGCTGGGGCAATACGGTGAGGACGCACTTTAAAATTGACATTACCATGAGGTATATGAGAGACGTTTACAGGGCTCGGACTCGGTGCGTTCATCTTGTTTGGATATGTTTTATGGCATGCGCTCACGATTATATCGTTCAAAGCGGTAATGGTGTCCACGTACGTTCGTTTTTCTTGTCTTACAAACTTGAAAATTATCAAGGTCCCAGTGCCGTTTCGAGAAGCGCAATTGTATTCTTCACTTGCCCCGTACGTCCTGAGCTAGTTGGCAGAGAATGAATTTGTCGCCGCTTACACAAATGCCAATGTGACAGTTCGACATCCCATACTCTGCGGCTAGCGTGGTCTGCGATGTTTTGATATCTGGATCATGCTTATTCTATCTTCGGCCGGGACGCAATGGAGTCCAACAGTATGTTTCCATTTGTTTAAGTACCCGATACTTTACTAAAATCACATTTAGTTCGAGCAATCACTTGCAACGCCTCCTCGTCGTTACCTTGCAAATGGGAGTACTCACATCGTATGTTTCCTTTCACTGTGAACAGTTTGATTCATATGATATCATTTTTCTTTTCAAATCAGCCTTGTAGCTATTGTGTGGTTCATGCTGGCAAGTCAATCAGGGTTCACCGCTGATGATTGCTGTCCTGATTGTAATTTTTTCAGTACTTTATACAGGGTGTCCGTTACTGGACTGGGTTTCCTGCTGCCATTCTCTGTAAATGTGAGTGCTTGTGCGCCGGTCAGATGCGACTGCTAAGCCGATTCCCTAGCACACTTCAACTCGATGCTTGTAGTGTGAGCCTTATAGGAGATCACCTTCCACTATCTTGCTGACTGTCTCGCAGCTTAAACGCCCGAAAATCAATCCGAAATCAGCTGAAAGACCACGTGCCCAGTCTTTCAACAATACCTATGAATATCGTTTCCGAGTCATCTACCGAGCCCAGCGAGCCGTGAAATGTATTCAGTCATAACAATCAATTTATTAAGTGGTTTGTGTTCGTAGCGGGGCTGCAACCTTCAAAAATTGCCGCCCGATCGGCGAGGCTCACCAAATTATCTTGATGTGTACAAGAATAATGATTGACAATAATGGCTACTGGTTAACAGGCACTTCGACGGTTTCCTTGGCGTCCTGTTTGTCTCTATGCGGTGTTGCACGTTCATTAGACGCGTGTGATCAAAATGGTCACCAACCTGCAAACCACCAAAACATTTGGCTCAGTACAATCTAAAGTAAAGGTTTGATTATGAAGAAATATCTTCGGTAGCAACATATGCTACACTCACATCAAGATTAGGTCAACGACTTTAGGTAGACCAAAACCAATCCCACTTTTGTTCCTCCGAATTCGAGATACAGTTTTGATACACCTCCAAATCAGGCCGCCAAATTCGTACTGTCCCGTCATCAGCACAGCTCGCGACCATGTCCCTTGCCCAGTCAACCGCCCCAATTTCACCTGATTGTCCACTGAAACGGACTGTTGGTGAAATTGGTTCATCAGCCCGCTTCCCGTAAGATGGTGCTACTCTGCCAGCGTTGCTGATGTCAAAAAGGAATAAGCTTCCAGCTCGGCTTGTGCTGCCGCTTGCGAGCCAGCGTCCACATGGAGAAGTAGCTAGTCGGACATAGAACGAGTTCGTCTGGAGGCTTGGGTGGGATTCAGTGCGAACTGGGGTCAGGGTGGGGTAAGAATAAATGTACAAGCGAGAATCGGCGCCGAGAGCGAAGAGGAGGCCTGCGCTTGGACCTGATCCTCGAGACATACTGGTGATGCCTCGACAGCGAGCACTATGAAATGTAGTCGGATCCATGGTAGAGGAAAATAAAGGCTTATATGACGGTTTTTTGGGACTGCGCTTCGATGACTTGTCTGATGGAAGGCGAAGGTCCCAGTAGTGTAAGATGCTACAGGGTCGATTAACCACGCACTTAAAAACGAAAGTAGAACCTTACCCATCAAAAGATCCGCTACTGACTAGTCCATGGGGTCGGTCATCAGGGTAAAGAATATTTGTGATACCCCTAGGCAAAGGTCGAATCTTGCGTCTGCCTCCGGAAACTTTATCCTGTCCGTGGGCAGCGGTGATCGTGATTACAGCACTTCTTGCAGCGATTTCATCTTCATCGGACAAGTTGTTGACACGCATGTCGTACAAGCAAAGCATTCCATCCCTACCACCCGTAGTCAAGAGGTCTCGATGCGTCGGATCCCATGCAACGCATTTTACAGTGCTTGTATGGCCATCAAGAATAGAAAGCAATTGTTGCGTCTCTACAGAAGATATTCTTGTGCTTTTATCTCCAGAAGCCGTAGCGAGAAGAGTGTCGTCTGCATTCCATTTGACGTCAAAGATACCATTTTCGTGGGGCTCGAGTGTCACCCGTGCAGGTTCTTGATTCAGGTCAGTATCTGTCACCGCCGGATTGACACGGTTGAGACCTACCACAATCCCATTCTTTCCGTTTGGTCGTATCGAGAATATGGACGGACCCTTGCTCCGTGGCAACGGCAAGAAGGGGTACGCCACCACGTTTTGCCTCTGCATGTAAATTAAGTGGGAATACTAATTTCAAAAAGGGATCTCATGCCATTGGAGTACGCACAAGCGTAAGGGGGCGTGACGAAAGAGTCGACTGTTCTTGAGTGACATTTGAAAACATCTGACGTATGTGAGGACACAAATGACTGAAGAATGTTTCGAGATGGCACTGCAGAGGTTACTCAGATAGATATGCAGAATAAAAGCTATTTGACTGACAAAGCATCCGATGAGGTTCAGCAGGATAGCCATTGGAAGCTAGGCCCATCATTCGAAACACTGCACGACGAGAACCTCGCCTTTTGACGACAACATCGTCCACCTCAAGATCAACATCGACTGCGCCATTGCTAGACTCTGCGACCAATAGTCTCGGCTTTTTTGTAGGTGTTTCGTCACACTGTGATATACGGCGCTTTGGTTTTCCATCGTGTATCGATGTAGCTGGAGTTGGAAGCTGAGACGCGTCCCAAACATTGGTAGCATCTGAGAAAATTTCGCAGCGAGCCTCGGGACTATCAAGCATGTCTGAGGAATTTTCGTACGAGGTAAGTTAGGTAGACGGTGGTGGCAGAGTCACAGATAGAATGACCGCCATTATACGCGTCGTGTTGCACCACGTGCTACGCGATTAACTGCTTTCCGACTCGGCCGAAGCCGAACCATGCGCGAGCATGCTCGGCTCTCTTACGAGTTATCCTTCCTGTTTCTACCGTTTAGTTGTCTCAAACACCTAAGCCTGACAAACCAATACTATGGTATTCAGAGCACCCATTCGTTCGGTGGCGACTGCTGCCCGGCAGTCATTGAAAATCGGGATGCTCCCAGCTGACGGAATTGGCAGGGAAGTTTTACCTGTTAGTGTGAATATTTTCTACTGGTATAGATTGATAGACATGTCAGTCAGGGTGCGAAGGCTGCCATTCTGGCTCTTGGATCTTCTATACCAAAGACGGAGTTCATTGACTTACTCGCTGGTTTCGAGTACTTCACAAAAACAGGAACCGCACTTCCTGACGAGACTGTTGAGGTATTGAAAAGTGAATGTGATTGTGCACTTTTTGGGGCAGTCAGGTATTCATATTTTTGCCTTGTGGATAATACGCCGGGCATAACACATGAATGATTCCAGCTCTCCTTCTCGAAAAGTGGCTGGGTATTCGTCACCAATTGTTGCACTTCGCAAAAAGATGGATCTATATGCCAATATCCGGCCGGTGAAATCAGTGTGTTCAGTTTCCTGTTCAACGCTACTCGACCTGTCCGTTTATGTATTCCTCGTCAGGTTTCTGTTAATCCTGAAGGGGCGCCAGGCGTGGACCTTGTTGTCATTCGTGAAAACACCGAGTGCCTGGTAGTGCTATTTTTGTGCGACATGTCTCTTTGACTTACAAGCGCAACAGTACGTCAAGCAGGAAACACAGACCGTCGGGGAACATGGCAAGGAGGCCCGAGCTACTCGCCTTATCACAGAGCGGGCTTCGCGCCGAATTGGCGAGTTGGCGTTCAAAATGGCTTTGGAGCGCCCTCGTAAGGTACTCGAATACTCATTGATCAAACATCTCTACTGACGCATCAACTTAGCACTTGACCGTGATCCACAAATCGAACGTCCTTTCTATTACTGATGGCCTGTTCCGCGAGACAGTCCGTGCAGTACCAACATTACCTGGTGTGGATGGCAAGTATGATGATGTAACAGTTGCCGAGCAACTTGTAGATAGCGCTGTATACAGGTGCGTGGAATATTTTGATGGCTAGCATGCGATGACATTCTGTGTCCAAGATTGTTCCGTGAACCCGAGTAAGTCTGCCTTCGAAAGCGAGATGGCAGCTTTCATTATTTCTTAGAATTTATGATGTGATGGTTGCACCCAATCTTTATGGTGACATCCTTTCGTAAGTCATTTGCTGGTCCTACTTTTACAATGTTTGACTCGCTTGGTGCAGGGATGCAGCAGCCGCATTAGTGGGATCGCTTGGTCTGGTGCCTTCAGTTAATGCAGGAGATTCATTCGTGATGGGGGAGCCGTAAGCAACAACGTTTGCCAGGGTTCAGTTCATTGATCGACCCTAACAGTGTCCACGGCTCTGCGCCAGATATCGCTGGACAAAATATCGCGAACCCGTTGGCAGCAATTCGCTCGGCGGCGATGATGCTGCGTCATATTGGATATGGTGATGGGGCGGATCGTATCGAAAGAGCGGTAGATTCTGTTCTTAGGGAAGGCAGGGTTCTAACACCTGACTTGGGTGGCAAGAGTAAGACGAGCGAGGTTGTGGATGAAGTCACGAAGCGGATATAATGGTGTAGCCGAGTTGTAACCTTACTTTAAGGTTAGGGGTTAATGTCTTCATCCCCAAAAGGATTGGTCTTGTAAACACAAAATGACTTTGTAATACTACACCACTGCAATACGAGTCTGAGGCTAGACATACTCCCCGTGCCATTTTTATAAGTATATTTGCAGCCATTCGTGCACAATGTTGAATTCAATGGGAACGGATTGCAATGGGACACCTTATCATTTCCTTTTTGGGCTTTAGCTAAAACCATTAGCATAACCCGCATTTCAATGAGAACATAATATCAATGCATACATGTAATTCTTTTAAAAATTATGGCATACATAAGTTCTTTTGCTGTTTCTTAATCTACACTGTAAGGTCTGTAGTTCCAACTAGCTGTAATCGAGGAAGTGTGTCAATGAGTAGTTTCTCTGTATTTGTTTCCACGGCCTCGTGTTCGGTTCGAGTTGGGTGCATGTCTGGTACAATTCCGTCTATCTCCCTTGTATCTGGCAATCAGCCCATAATCGTTCTACGCGATTTGGAAATCTTCTATCGCTTGCCCTGATCTTATTCATTTACTTGGTTCAACCGAGCGGCATCCTCGAGCCTTTCATTTCTTGTCCTTACGCGTGTAAGTGCGTCACTAAACACGAGTCTTGCAATCTAGGTAGTTCGTGTGGGGTAAGATGCCCAAGAATTCAAATAACAAGAAGGGCAAGCAGAAGGAGACTCCTGCTGCACCTCCTCCACCACCTCCTGTTCCACCACCACCTCCGCCCCCGCCACTCGCACTGCCTCCTCCCCGGGTAATGACCATAGACACGATCGAGGAAGAGGAGGATGATTTTGGTGGACTCGGTGAGTCTTTTTTGCCCATCCCATATCTATGGACACAAGATTCTGATTGTTATCTCTCACGAAGGTGAAATGGATGCCGGAGACCTTAATGAGGATTCTTGGGAGCATATGCATGAGGCCGGCGATGCCCCACAGGATCTGAACGCTTGGGCGTCCAACGATCCTCAAAATAGTAACGACGGCTGGGCCAATGATGAGCAATGGGAGACGAGCGCTCCTCCCCAGGCACAGATGCCACCACGACCACCGCAGAAAGACGGTAGCAACACTAAGTCTCAAAAAAAGCAGCAGCAACATCAGCATCAGCATCATCATCATCAACATCGTCAACACCAACAGCATCAGCAACCACAACATAATGACGGATGGGAAAGCGGCGGCGGAGCTTGGGAAGATGCTGGAGGAACGCCAGCACCAGCGAAAAAGCAGATCCCGAAAGGTAACTGGAGTCAAACAACTCAGCGCGCTATGGAAGAACCTGCCTGGAGTACTTGGGGCCACGAAGCTGGCTGGGAACAAGGCGGAGATACCTCGGAAAACGAGGAAGAAGATTGGCCTGCTGAAGATGATCCATGGAGTGCACCGGCATCGGCCTGGCCTCAACCGCAGTCTACCCACGCACCACAGGCGTACGCTCAGAAGCAACCTGCTCATGCACCACAGGCGTATACTCAGCGTCAACCGAGTCAGCAGAGCAGTTGGCAGACATGGGGCGAAGAAGCACAAAGATTACCCAAGGTGACTTTTTATTCCACCATCAATCCTCTTCCTGCTCCACTTGGAGTATCGCGGTCCTATCTCAATTGAAACGAGACCGATGCTTAATAAGCCACAACAGAGTCAACAACCGTATGCCGCTACCAATCCGCCCCCGGGTACTGGTGGCTATTTCCAGCCGCAGGGCATAAATAAACAAGCATCTCAGCCGCAATCTGCCAATACGCAGTGGTCCCAACAGCAAGCCGTCATGTCAGCGGAATTCCGACAGCAACAAGAGCAAGCTTACGCTCTAGCTCAGGCACAAAGCCAGTACAAACAGCTTCAGCTTCAGCAGTTGCAACAGCAGCAGCAACATCGCCATGCTCAACAGCAACAGGCTGCAGCCTACGCTTTAGCTCATGCACACAGCCAGCACAGACAGCAGCAACACCACCACCAGAATCAGCCGCAACATGACGAAGCTTACGGTTCAGCTCATGCGAATTTACGCAGGCAACTGCAACACCACCAGAACCCAAACCAACCGCAACATCATCATGACCCAAACCAATCTCAACACCATCAGAACCCGAACCAGTCACAACACGAAGGGAAGAAGCATAAGAAAGACAAAGAGAGCAAGCAGAGCAAGAAGGAGAAGAAACGCCAGCAAAAGGAGCAGCAACAACAGGAGGAGCAGCATGACAACGATGTCTGGGGTTTGGGCGAGGGCTGGCAAGATCTTGAAGACGATCCCGATGACTACGAGGATATGCACGATGCATGGGGTCGACGAGTACATTTTTCGCCCCCTCACACCGCTCCTTCCGTTGCTCCATCTACAGTAGTAGAAAATTTTACAGTTAACGCATTTCCCCCAAATAAGCTTGGGTTGTCGACGTTCGGCAACACTGCTTCGAAAACACTTACTTACGCATACCATGGAACGGCGGCATCCATAGAAAATCGGCCAGCCCACAACAATGCGCAAGATTTTGCAGACTTTATCGAGTCTAGAGGAGCTGCAATAAGTCCTGTGGCTGGCGCATTTTTCGGTCGTGAGCGCAAGGCGAAGGAGCGTTTCCACTGGATGTTCCCGCCTGACAAAGACGAGCGCGTTGCTTCTTTGTTGGCATGGATTCAGTCGGTATCATACGGACTGGGCTCGTTTGGCGTAAGTCGATTATCCGTATCTGATTATTCGCCGTCTTGAATCCGTCATTAAAGCTGCATAAATTTTTGCAAACACGAGAGCGTGGCGCTCTCATAGTGAACGCCGATTATCGGCCTTCAAAGTCACCTAATGAACCAGCTTTTGACTGGTTAACATTCCCGGAGCTACAGAAGACCATGGATCGTACTCTGCAAGAGTCAGTGGCCTTTTACGACCCCTCTGCGCTAGTGGTCGTTTTCGTATTTCTCCCATCCAAATCGGGCAATAGCCTGGCTATATGGCGCCGCAAGATTGCGGTGCCAAGTAATGTACGCCTGGCGTATCAAGCGCAGATAACCCAAGCTATAGATTCTCTAAGCAGAGACTATTCTGTATACGTAGATGAGTATGTCGCACTGGCAGGGTTGGTCTTCGTTAGATTGACTTCTATGACAGGATACCTCCCCCCAAACCCGAACCTCCCAGCTCTCCTCCGAAGAAGCGCAAGTGGTGGAAGTTGTGGCTATCTACGTGAGCGTTCGTTTTTGTATATATGTATACCTTTCTTGCGTGGAACTTGTATTAGCCTTGGTCTGTTGGGCATCTTACGCGCCGTGTCTTTCTAGTATATGTAGTATCAACTTGTATGATGGGCTGCTTTTGTCGTCACTAATGTATCAATTTCACATATTCTACGTAGAGCTCTGGAAATGTTTTGCAATTGTTGTAATCAAAATAAAGACATGACGGGTATGCTCGACGGCGCAAGTACTGGTATGGCCCGCAAAAAATAATGGTAATACATTCATCAATACAACATGAAATGTATCATACAGCTCTTAGTCCATCACAATCAACTCTACATAGAACATCCTACAATTCTCACCACTGAAATAGGGGTATGTGGTTGACGATTATAGGTGGCTACCTCGCCCCGTCTGACTGCGTTATGTGTAATTTGAGTGCAAGTCGGCGAAGCCTTTCCACCCCAATGACACTTGACGTAATGCCATCTTGTAACTCTACTTCGTACATGAATGCGGCGACATCAGCCAGTGAAGTGCCCAGCTGGGGGAGAAGTGCCAGGCGTTCGCTGTAAGAAACCGACAGTCAGCGATGAATGGCGTATCACAGAATGACGCTATTCCAGTTTCTGCTTGCCTGGTCAGCTTTCTCTCTTCAAGAAGCTGCTTCAGAGCGTTCTGCGTCGTCGTTTCTGTCGCATCACGTTCCATACGAAGTTGTTTGAGGCTGCGGCGCAGCTGAATGAGTTCCGATCTTGCAGCCTCAAGTGAGGCTGAGGTGCGATGTGATTCCACCTTCCGTGTGGCATTCTCAGTCACAGAAGTCTTTAATTCCTTCCGCAAAGCAGTAGTTGTGGCTGAGAGTTCGTCCAACCTTCTGGATAGAGCGGAGATGCGTCTCTTGGATAGTAAATATGGCACTTGCAGCGAGTGGTGTCAGAAACAGTGCTAACGCTGTGAAATGCGTGATGGCTGGATGTCTTTGGAAAAAGTTGGCTCGTGCATATTGTGCAGCATTTGTGGGCGCGGCAGAAGTATTTGTATCAGTGTTTTCTGGGGGTTTGGCAACCATATCAGAGGAGCCGAACAGAATACAGTAGAAGCCGATAAGTAGTCCAGGTCCGAGATCTTCTCCCATCATTGAACCGACTTACGTAATAATACATACACACAGTCGGTGACTCGGATTGGGCTCAGGCCTCGTTGAATTCTGCAGGCAAACGCGCGGTCATAAGACTCTGCTATTCAGCGTTGCGAACGTCTGCAGGCAATGCTACATTTTCCTGGCTGAATACTTTCATATATTTGTTGGTCTTTATCTTACTGGATGTCGCCCGAGGCGCCAATAGCCACGCCAGCGGCTGCTTCATGTGTTTCACCAGATATGGCGTCCGGCACGCCTCCACTCGATCAACAACAGGTATTCGCTGACTCCGAATTGGAGCTCACTCAAGCTCGAGTTTCGCAAAACGAGGAGGAACAAGCGTTAGAGATTCATGAGGTCATTGAGCTTCAGGCATTCAGCGAGCGGAAGGCCTGGATAGAAGATAAAATCAAAGTGCGGATCATTGTCATTTTTATCCCTGTCTTCAATTCAATTGTTCTTTGTTCCATAGTTCTTGGAGGCACTTCCGCCCATCGAAGTTTTCGTCGGGCTGGACGCAATACGAACCTCTGCAGAAGACATCCCTGGTTTACCCACGCGCGAAACAGCTTCAGGAATGGCTTGCAGAGCATGACAGGATTGAGAAAGAAACAGAAATTTTTGACTCTGGGGAGCTCAAGAAACTTAGGGCACTCACTAAAGGTACGAGCCTTTTGTCATTCAGTGAATAAGTACTGACGACGGCACTAGCGGCTACACAGAGGCATCTTTCGCCAGAAGACACTGACGTTATCGAACTCACACTTACGACCATCTATGAACTCGACAAGCTCCTCCACCTCCTACGGGACCGCTCCGAAAACTTTGATCTTCTGGGCATTAGGCTGACGTGGGAAGAGCAACGCCGCGCAGCCTGGAGTGACCGCCAAAAGATACTTGCAGACATCGAGAATTTCCTCACTGCTCGTGCTAGATGGTCGCCCTCCATATATGAATTCATGGTTAAATCTGAAGAAAAGCCCTCGAATCGTCGCGGCTCTGTCGCTTCCATTGCTTCAGATACATCTATTACGTCCAATGCTGGTTTTTCTCGTAGCGCCCGTTTCAAGCTTGCAGAACTCCTATCACGGGATTCGGCACAGTTCGCCGGCAGGGTATCTTCTCTTAGGCACGGAAAGGTCGCTGCAGCTGGCAAAGCTCTGGATAAGTTGATAGACAACAGTCGCAGAGCTGTTCCGGAGGAGCTACTGGACGAACAGGACAAACTTGAAGACAAAGGTATCAACTGAGATGGAACACGTCGGGAAATTTGTCATGAATATTGTTACTCAATGGCGGAAGTGAGACTTCTAGCTTCTTATATGAACGTCATGCTAATTGCTCGTCAGAGCTGATGAAATCTACGTTGAGACAATGAAAGATGAGAATGCTGCTCAAAACCTTTTGGAAGAAATCGAAACCTCGAAGCTTTATCATCCGACTTACCGCCAGAGTGCCAGCTTCCTTTCCCGTGCAGAGACGCTTGTAAAAAGGCTTGCTGTGAGGGGTAAACCGACCGCAAGTGGTGGCAACTTCCCGCGACCACAGCACGTTCTCTTTCCCAATCAACAATCAGCTAACGAGGTCATCAGTCAAATATTATCCTCAGAACTTGCTTCCACTTCGGATCTCGTTGCCAAGGTTGATTCTCTTGCCAAGGATTACAGAGTTGGTTATGAAGCTGTCAAGGATGTTGAGTCCTTGTCCCGGTCTGCTGATGAGCTAATGGCAATCTTCAATTCCGCCATTGATCGCCTTAAAAATGGAGTCTCTGCCTGTGACGGTGACGGCACCCCTCCTAGTCTCATGTCGGAGGATTGTTTGCATCCTACGGCACATTCCGCATTCCTTACTTTCCTACCATCAATCACTCAAGAGGTGGAGCAATCTTGTGCTCAAGCCGACCATCTACTGCGAACTTTTCGAGTGGCACTTCTCAATGTGGAGCGACCCGGTATCGACCAAACATTTAAGGAAAATGCTGCCGCTCAGATTGAGGCTTTAGTTGCTGTTCGCGACAAGGCTGCTGCCATTTGCGCTGATGTGAACGCCAGACTCGGCAGACTTCGTGTAGCCAGGAGAGTTTGGTCGATCATGGATGGTGTTCTGAATGAACTGGAGGATACACGGAGCGAGGTCGCCGACATGATGGAGAGAGAAAGATGGAAACAGACCAGTCAAAGTGCGGAACCACTCACTCCGGAAACTCCACCTCGAGATATCCTTCCTGCGCCCTCGGTATCGTCGAGCGATATAGTGGGTCGTCTAGAGGTCGTTCACCAGACCCTCACAAATGACGTGATGCATCCCCTGGCTACCTTAACTGGAATGTTGGAGAAGCCCCTAGACGAATTCCTCTCTCATACCTCTGAAGGGTTATTCGGTCACTTGGACAATTTGAAGCAGATGATCGTCCTCCTGGATGCTATCCGGTCACAATTTGCAGCTATGACTTCCTTTCAGGACAGCGTTCACGAGCTCCAGGTTCGTATTGAGGACCTCAAGATCCATTATAATGCCACCATCGAGGAAGTTCTCAATGATCAACTTTGTGGGGTAAGCTTGGGTACCGCGCAGGCTCGACTAAAGGACGAGGCAGATGCGCTCCGAAGTACTGCTGATGCGTTTACGAACACCGTAGCTCAGCGAATACCATTCCTGTCTCAACATGTCTCCGATCACAGGAATGCACCTACCCTCGTTCGGAAAAGGTTTTCATCTGCAGGGAACATAAAACTCATCACATTCGATCTACCAGCCACGGTCGAACCTCCCTTTACGTTGCGCAGCCTTGATGACGCCGTCCGAGGAGACTCCAATCTGCTAGTCATGCGTCTCTCAGGGGATGTACAAAACCTTGAGCGGAAGTCTGAACATCTTCAGCTGGCGTGCATGGCTAAAGATGCTGACTCTGAATTGACCTCGGTGGCTGATGATCTGCGAAGTGTCACTGGGGAGCTCAGCTCGCTGAGAACACTACTGGACTCTATCTCTCGAGCAGATGAGAAGCTTACTCCGCTGCAAGATCTATCAGTGGAGGTTGACAAACATTCATCGCAACATCGTTCTCGCTTATCGCGCCGCCTTTCCTTGATCCGTGAATCATTACGCCAAATGGAATCCGTACCTTGCTCGCATGATCACCGTATCTACGAGACTCTCATCATGTCACGAAGAAGGGAGGTGGATAGCCTTGAGGTCAAATTGAATGCCTGGGCTGATAATGCAGCTATACTTTGGGGCAAGCTGTCGGCTGCGCTCACCGCGGAGGCAACACGCGTCGAGGCGGCTAAACTCCAAGAGGAACAAGAAGCAGAAGAGAGAAGGCATCAGGCTGAACTCGAACGCAGGGAGGCGGAGGCAAGAGCCAAAAAAGAGCAAGAACGTAGGGATGCAGAGGCAAGAGTTAAAGAAGAGCAAGAACGCAGAGAGGCGGAGGCGAAGGCCAAAGAGGAGCAAGAACGCAGAGAGGCGGAGGCAAGAGTTAAAGAAGAGCAAGAACGCAGAGAGGCGGAGGCGAAGGCCAAAGAGGAGCAAGAACGCAGAGAAGCGGAGGCAAGGGCCAAAGAAGAGCAAGAACGCAGAGAGGCGGAGGCAAGAGTCAAAGAGGAGCAGGACCGCAGAGAAGCGGAGGCAAGAGTCAAAGAGGAGCAGGACCGCAGAGAAGCGGAGGCTAAAGTCAAAGAAGACAACGAGCGCAGAGAGGCGGAGGCGAAAGCCAAAGAAGAGAGGGAACGCAGAGAGGTAGAGGCAAGAACAAGAGAAGAGGAAGAGCGCAAAAAGGCAGACAGGCTGAGCATTGAGAAGGAGCTGCATGAACAACAGACGCGGGAAGAGCTTTTGGAGGCCGAGATGGAGCGTCAGGCGCAAGAACGCGAACGCCTTGAAGCTGAGGCTCAAAGAAAGGCAGCTGTTCAGCTACATCACACTGAACGTGCCAAGGAATGGCGAGACCTACAGGAAAGAGATGAGCCGCAACCATTTGAAGGTGAGGGGGTCAGTCTTTGATGTTTGCTGCTAAGTTTCAACCATTCGCGTTAGATGTATTTGGGTTGCGTATTGCTCCTTCTCCGTCGCCGACGAAGACCCACCAGAGAAATGACCTGCTGGATAAGGTCGTCTCGCTGAGGAAACGTCTTCGTTCTATCGGTATCAACGAGGTCGCACGTCCCGCCGCTAACTCGAATTCTTCTAATCATCTACCAACTCTGGAGCAATACGGGAAGATGAATGCTCGCTTTGTGACCATAGTCTCTGAATTGTCTCAACTTACTGCACTGCCTTCTTCGATGTCATCCCCTGCTGCAGATATGGAGTTGCGATCAGTAAATTCGGAAGTGGAAGCATCTACCGAGTTGATGCAACGAATTCGACAATTGGCCGACCTATCTGATATCGCTCATCGTTGCGATATGGCTCTCAGTGATCTGCTTGAGCACATTGACAGCTATCCTTCTCCTCCCACTGGACCACTTTCTAGCACGCATGTTTCGACTTCTCGCTTGCCCCCAGAAGAACAACTCGGAGCTCGTCTTGGTTTCACGAAGCGCACCGTTGCTCAAGTAGCGGCATACATAGAATCGGTCAAGGGTGACGCTCGCGCTAGTTCTGAATATCGACGCGTTCAGCAGACATGGGTCGAGTTGGAAGAAATGGCCAACGACAGGATCTGCGGCAAGAAATCCCGTCCTGCTAGTGTTCTCAGCTCTGGTAGGAATAGCAGTGCATCTGGTATCAGCTCTGGGACGACTGGTCACACCAGGAAGGCCAGTGGTTATTCCGGTCTCTCAGTAAGAGGATCTGCCAATGGGCGTTTCCTAGCTCCAGCCCATCCAAGCCCCCGCCGAGTTGCGTCTGGCGATTTTCAAACCCGACCTCGGCCGTCCAGCAAACTTTCTATGCTATCTACCGCTAGCATCTCAAGATCAGTATCAGGGCCAATGGCAACGCCTCCCTCATCATCATCATCATCTTCTCTGCACGGTTCAACTTTTGCATCTCGTCAGCGTACTGCTAGTCTATCTGGTAATGCACCTCTCAGCACGCCGGCGAAGCAACCTCCCATTCCTACCCGTCCCCGGGCACAGACCCGTTCGAGGGCTTCCCCCACGCCTTCGGAAGTTTCTGTCATCGCGCGATCCACCGCAAGTCACTCAAGGTCGTCTTCATCCATGTCCACGTGGGCTCGCGCACCGCGACAGTCATTTCCCGCGTCAAACAAAGTCCAAACGCCCCCCAAGAAAACGCAGCCACAAACGCGGAAAACCTACGTTGCTAATCCCAAGAACAAGCTGGACGTCGCGGTTGGAGACGTAGTCAACAAATTACCAGTTAATATCAATATCGAGGTTGTCGCCGACACTTGGAAGGATCAGAGTGGGAAGTACTGGATTGGCGATCAAGAGCCAAAGCTGTGCTTTTGTCGCATATTGCGCTCGCAGACTGTTATGGTGCGTGTTGGTGGTGGTTGGCAAGAATTATCAAAGTAAGCGCGCAGGAAAGTTTTGATCTGATGAATCATTGACATGATGTGTAGGTTTATCAAAGATCACTTCGCAGATATCTTTCGTATTATACCTCCAGAGTCTCCTCCCAAATTCGGCTCTCCCCGCTTTGGATCTCGAGAAGAAAAGTGGATTAGCTCCGCGACTTTGCTCGAAGCGCCTGAGATTGTGACTACTCCTCCCCCTCGCACTCCCGAACCTAAAGGTCCTTTCCTTCCATCCTTCACCATCTCGACTCCAGGAGCGCATAGTCCACATTCAGTAAAGTCCACACCATCATCGGGGTCTCCCTTGGCTCCGCTTCAGTTTTTGAGGCGAGCGGATCCTGACGCAATGCGCCCAATAACACCATCGAAACCACATCGACCTCGAACAAGCATTCCTAACACCCCAGCTCGACATAATCTATGGAGGCCTTGATAACCTACTCGCACATTATTGGACTGATTCTACTCCTGATACCTCCCTCATCTCCTCATAATAAGACATTCGTGTTTCATTGATCAAACACAATTGCTGATACTCTTTGCTATGTATTCGTTTTGTTCAGGCTTTGTTGATATTCGGGTTACGTACAGCATGATTGCCGGACTCGGATGCTATAAACTATTGTAGTTTCCTTTTATGAACAGCTTTAAATCAAAAACCCCTTGCCCGTGACTCAAACTTCGACGAACAGAACTGGGACCCCCCTTTAAGCCTGAAGGCCTGAAGCTCGATACGCAGAATAACGATACCATACTCGTACTACGAGTATGGATTCAGAGCTCCGATGTAACCGACTGACATGTCGCAAGACTCTCATTGATAGGGCGGTGGTGGTGAGCCCATCCCAGTCTCCTGTTCCGATTTTGCTCTGTCGTGACAACAATTCTTCCAGACAACATGTAAGTAGTTGGCAGGTGTGATTTATGGTTTATGAATAACCATTTTACGCTAGGCTCGCATATATTCTGTGGTAAGATCTGTTGAATGCCGAACGAATGAACGTGAAGGGTTCATTCACTAACTGGGAATTATGATTACCAGTTGACTGTGCGAACGAATTGTTCAATGCCTCAGCGGTTATGTCCTGGTAAAAAATTTTTGTTTTTTTTTTTACATACTGCATGCAATCTGATTGACGTTCAACCAGCTTGTGAAACATCACTGACCGAGCCGTAAGTCCCTCGTCGATACTGCAATTCGCTTCGAATTAATCACTTGTAATTTCACACAGAGACGACTGTGGTTGTAAGTCACTTGGCGCAGCACATTCCGGTTCAAATTTCTGATCGTTTCCAGGTGTGCTCATTACATCCAACTAATGACTACAAAACGGTGAGTATATGCGCGAAATTCATATCGAATCCAGGCTCAGTGTCGATAGTCTGTCCTTTCGGGCCTCAGCCCGTCCTTAATTATGGAAATCTGCAGCCGGTGAGCGTTGTGTCGCTCGGTGGCCTACTCTTCAATTATCTAACATATTTGATGCAGGGCGCTATCATTCTGGCAGTATCAGGTGCACCAAGAGAAGTACGTGCTACACTACTCGTGGAGTGGGGGTATTGTATCAGTATATTAGTTCATTCCAACAAGCGGTCATCCGCAACCTCAATGACAAGCAAGCACAGTTACAGAAGCAGCTAGACAATGTCATCAGAGAAGGTGATACTCCTCTTGTGTTAGACTACCTTCACTCACAGCTTCTAGCGAATGGGGAAATCAACCTTTTGAGCAACAAGGTCGCAGGTATAGTGACTTGCCTCACTCACAGAATAACATAGGCTTCAAATAGTCTCAGAGTTGGAACGCGACATGGAACTAGAACGGCGAAAGGTTCACGAACTACAAGATTCTTCCAGAGAACGCGAGAAGGAGTATCAAAAACTCAAGGTCGCTACAACCGTTACCTGGAGGGTTGATATACTCACAGTCGCGTCAGGCCCAATACGACAAAGCTAAGCGGAAGTCGTTACTTGCTCCAAACACAGCTCCGTCTGGGCAGGGTGGCGGCGGCGTGAACATGTTTGATCGACCTCCTCAGGACGACCATAATAAAGGTAGAGCTGGTGTGGACATTGGTGCCATGATCGGTGGAATGGACGCGAATGGGGTACAGGGTTCGTACTACCAAGTTGACTTCACCTAATACATCCTCAGATACAAAGAACTCCGTTGGTTAATCGCACCATGGCTGGCCCTTTCGGGTCTCATCAAAGCGCTCCTTGGCCACAGGCTGCTCGCCCTCAGCAGCGCACGAATGTGCAACGTCGACCTTTTACTGTTCAGCAACAACGATCGTTCATATAAAACAAACTCCATCTCGGAACGTTCCGATAGCGCCAACGAGGTTGAAAACATGCTTCTCCCACACGTCAATCGTTCAAAAGTTCCTCCGCCATCCGGTTGGGGCGGGACAAGTTCATCCGCTAGACCTCGTCCTGCTCAGCAGCATCGTGAGTCGACTGCCGTCAAACTTCTGGCCGCACTAACATACCGATCTTGCAGAGTTCAGTAGCAACCAGGCCATCAAACATGGTTTCAGACCAGCAAGGTAAATCTCAGCATAGTAACAGTCTATTCCGATTGCGGCAGTAGTGTAGTCCTGAAAACAAATAATACATGTATCATATAGGCGGATCGGAGCGTGGTATTGCACGAGGGTATAAAATGTGCGAGTGAAAGCAACAAAGCATAAATGAGAATCGTCAGATCAAAAAATGACAAGAGGATGTATTAGTCGTTACGTAGAGTTCCATTCTTTTCGTCTTCAAGATATTGCCCAATAGCAAGGATATCCTGACCTGCCCTGCGAAGATATCCTCCAAGGACAGTTTTATCGGCCTTCGGTAGAAGAGCAGCAAGCTTGTCCACCTGGCGTGTGAATTCACCTGGGTCAGTGGGTGATCCGCGTTCGGAGAATGTGTTGCGGCCACTGAGTTGCGAAGGTCGTTGTATAACAACTGTGCTTGACCGGTAGTGACCCAACCCATTTGACGGAGACTGAGGGGAAAGGACTATGGTTTGGGACCTTTGCATACGATTAGGGGGTGCGCGTGGACCCCCAGGCACAGATGGGGAGTTCGGAATAGTCATCGGTCGAGGACTCGGCTCCTGTCGCGGTGGACTTTTAGACAGCGCCCTCCCAATTACAGGAGCTATCAATGCTACGCCCTTATCTTTCTTAAGACTTGTTTTCCGCCCTAAAGACGCAAGAAAACTTCCTGGAGACTTGTTCATTGAGGTAGGGGAAGTCAGCGAGCGACCAGAGGATGAAGATGAGCTGGCAATGATAATGGATGCCTTATTTGACCCATTGCGTGGCGCTGAAGCAAGTGCTGGGTATGGAAGCGAAGGAGGTGCATTGGGGGGACTGGAGTCACTAGAGGGAGGTGTCGACAGATCTGTAGCCAAGTATGCATCTGGACGTCTAGGAAAAGTAACTTCGGAGCCAGTCGAGGACTCTGAGATATTACGAGTTTGGGTGCGGGGAGAATGCGTCGATGGAACACGAGCACTCGTGTTCGCAGGGGAGCGCTTTGGGGGATTTGCAGCTAATCAAGCTGTAAGCGCATGTATGCATGAGTGACCAATATTATTCTCACCTTTATATCTTGTCTCTACAATCCAATCACCTAACCCACAATCGTACATATACAGTTCATTAATCTTCTGCGCATATCCCACCGACCGATCGAGAACGTTTTTCTTCACAACCACATCTGCGAAATGCATACCTGGCGGCCACGCAGACTTGACCTTTTGAACTGGAGGTAGTGCTTTTGCTACTGAATGGCCCACGAACGATGGCGACGGTGTCCTCGAAGACCTTTTACTTTCTATGGAAGGCTGGATGAGCGATATCGGCGAGGGCGTGCGCGGAAGAGACGAAAACCGCTTGATACTGAGCGCACTTCTAACTCGCAAGTCTGAAGGCTGAGGCTCGTTCTTCGCCGGCAGGGGCGGAAGCACTTCAGCTCTGCTCTCATTATCAGCGCTATGATCGACATCTAGTGGTGGCGTAGGTGTTAAGGAGATGCGGCGAATGTCGAGACCAGATCGGTTGCCACGATTCTCATTATGCCGTAAGGGCTCGAGAACAGTCGGGGGAGGAACGTCAGATGAACGGATTATACCCATGTCATCAATTGCGTGTCCGACTGTAGCAACAAGGTCCTCTATAGACTCATGGCGAGGAAGAGGAACTATTGTTTGATCTGGGGACACAGTAGGGTTTGAGTTTGAGTCTGCGGCGCAAATGCGTGAGGGAGGGAAGGCGCCTTCGCGAATATGAGCTGGCGTCTGGGGAAGTTCGGACTCCTTCTTTCCCTGGTTTGAGGTATTGAGCCTGCATGAGGGTAATTCAATACGGGGCGGGAACACAAAAGAAAAAGGCGCACTGAGACTCTGGCTCCTCTGATCGGGGTTCGGAGGTAACTGGTTGTAAGGGTTGCAACAAAGGGCTAGTACCCAAAGACGGAGCAAGCTCCTTCACTGCTTCCGAACGCGGGGAATTGGCACTGGTAGTCGCTCCGCGTTCTTCCTGGGGCTCTACGAGAGGCATTCGCGTTTTGAGTACAGCCGCGACAGAGGGAGGCAGAGCTAATGCTTGCTTCACAGCATCAATGTCACCTTTCTTCTTCAGGGGCTGATGTCGAGGTGGTCTAGGTGGCGGCGGCACATTGGGATCAATACTAAAGATAGACATGGGTGGAGGAGGTAGCGGTCCTGCTTTTGCATGCAGACCTGGCTGATAGTGCAAGTAGGGTGTAGCAGGTGTGGCTGTAGATGTCTTCGGGGATAAGCTCATGATGTGCTTCCCACTAACAGGTGTGGGCGATTCTGGGAAGATATTGACGATAACAGGACCAGCTACACGATCGCCGATACCCTTGCTCTCTCCTATGCGTGGCGTCACCACAGGTGCGGGCATGGGGCTTGCTGGGGGAGACAGTGTTTCTTTCAGCTCCTTGATTGGGCTTACACTAGGGAAGAGCGCATCTTTCCTCCTTCTACTCTTGGGAGGCGCAGTGGAGCTCCCTGAATCAGATGTCTCAGGTGTCCCAGGGGAAGGTGAACGGGATTGAGGAGTTTGGAATATGGGTGGTTTGAGTGCCTCTGTGACAGGAGATGAGTAGTCCTGGTCTGACGGTTTGGTTGAAAGAGAAATTGTGCCTACGACAGCCACCTCGCGCGATGACTTCCGAGAATGGCCCGTAACTCGTCCAGAGACTTTGACCGCCTCTGATGATGAACGTACATGAGAGGATGCAGTGCTCAAAGAAGGTTGTGATTGGAAAGACGGAGGCTGAACAGGTGAAGTGAGTGGACGGGTAAAACCGAATGTTCGTAGCGACGCGTCTGGTGGCGCAACAAGTGCGAGACCGCCCAGCTGTGTCTCACGACCTTGGGGGTATAAGTCGCTTGAAGGAGAAGTGCTCGTGTAGGAATCACTCTTCGGGTACTCGCCAACATGTGTGCTCATCTCAACGATAGCAATGCGCCGTCTGTCTGCGCTTCCTTCGGACGGTATGCTTTGGCGGCGTGCTGGTCCGTTCAAGCCAAGTGGGGAGGCAGGCCGCGTCTGAGGAGGTTTATACGCGCTTGGAGCAGTTGCACGCGCCTTTGAGGACTCAGAAGAGTAAGCGGAAGAAGAAGATTGTGTAGTAATAGACGTCGACGAGATTGAACGAGAATGAAAAGCAACTGGAGAAACAAAGGTGGATGGAGGACCTGAACTGGGAGCTAGACTGCTGGAGTCCGACATTGCTCCATTAACCGCAGCAGACTTGTAATACGATAAAATCGGCTCAGTATCTCCGGTGGGAGCTGACTGTAACGGTGATCGAAGAGCTTTAGCTTGGTCTAATTCAGTCACTACAAGGTCAAGCGGGTTACTAGGGATTATGAACTGACCTGAAGCAGGCAGATCGGTTCCGGTGAACGCTACCATCATTACGATAACGACTGTGACGGTATCAAAGAGTGTTTATCACTGGGTTTCTTTTAAAAAGGATCCTTGATCTGGTCACACGACGAGAGCCTAAATTTATGGTGAGGAGGATATTGTTGTCTGGAGGGCATTGGGTCACTGGCTAGTGTCTTTTATTGAGTTTTTCGTGGCAGGGCTTGTGCAGGGCAGACTCGGAAGCGTTCAAGTTGGCTTCTTCCGGTGCGCTCATGACTCTATCAATATTCGGACCATTCCTCTACTGCTCTTACAGCTCTAGTCGCGTGTCGTCACGCGTACGAAGACGGTGAAGCCACCCATGACGGTTGTTTCATTAACTTAGAGACCACAGTGGACCGCTGCGCAGAAGGGAATTCCGATCGAACACTGCTCTTCAGAGTCTTCACCGATGGGCGCTCTCGGCGCTCAGCCTCGTCACAGCTTCAGGTTGCACTGCCCGGAGACAATGCCACGGCCAAAGTTCAGGGCATTCTCTAGATGGACAACTCTTTGGGCATGCTTGTACCCAGTGCCATAAATTTGTCACATCGGCTTCAAGGTGCCTTGAAGTGCCTCGTGGATGCTTTATCAATCAATCCTGATCAACAACAATGGCCATCACCAAGGTCTCTTGTTCCACCTATTCGGATCAAGGCCACGTCGGGAAGGAGCTTGCCAAGGCCTGTTCATCCCCATGAACGAAGCTGGTTGCACCAGTCCCTCCCCTTGAAATTTGTCCACACGATCTCACGCACCAGACGCGTGCGTGATGTCATTAATGCAAACCAGTACCCTCATATCCGGAGAAGTTGTTGAATGTTGGCTCGTTGAACGACTTCGTGAGTGCTGTAGAAAAACTGGCATGACAGTGCTGAGCTGGGAGATCTACTTAGTAGATTTCCTTTCGCAGTGCAATAAGTCGCTACAGCTTTTTAGGACGCCGTTCATAGACTACCAGTGAACAGGTCCCTGATGACGTAGGAAGCAATGTGCTTCTGCGTGCAGTATCCAGCTTGTCACAGAATTTAACGCAGGCGTCTATTGACCGGTTAACCATCCTGTGCACTATGATGTCACGGTCTACAAATGAAATACCACTGCCGTGCCAGCTGTTGGTTGTCGTGGTGTTGCAGACGTGAACTCTGCTATGCTGGCTTCTCTTCTCCCCAACCCAACCTTGGTCATTGGTGGGTGCCATGCGCAGTCAAATGGAGCTCCGTGTTTATCGATACCTGCTAACTACTGGGGCGGAAACGCCTGAGAGCAAGCTGAAGTGATGTTTTATTGTGATCAAGCCATAGAACGTCCCGCAACAACGTGCAGTGGGACGTATCATGTCTTCCTGCGCTGCCGCATGTTAATATACTATGTGCAACTCTTGCTCTCGCAGATTCTTGACACAGTGACAGCCAACTGGTAAATTTGATATATCTGGGTATGCATTTCTGTGCTACTTCAAGTCCGCTAAAATCAGTGGTTTTACATACGAACGTAGCTGAAAAGGACATCGACAGTACTTGCTGCCAGCATCATTCACTTCATCAATATTGTACATATTACATTAGATTTCTAAGTGTTAACTTGAAAGTCACGGGGCAAACGATCACGTGACCACACTGTTGGACGCGTCAAGTTGATTTTCGAACGAAATGAGGCACCCGGCAAACTCCTGCATCTATACTCCCTTCATAATTGCTCGCTGCGTCGAGCTAACATCTTTCATCGCGACCGCACACAGCGACAACTACCTCATTTGTTCTACACAGTCTGATAGTCCTTAATCAAGCCATGGTTGCCGCTGGCTCCATCACTGTCGCGGGTGAGCTTCTTTGATAACGTGCTTCAGACTTCTCATAATCTAATATCACCCAGTTCGTGTCAGACCTCCCACAACATGGGAAGCTGCGCGTCTCCCAGAGCCCTCTTATGATACTACAATTCGCGGTGACGGCACTCTTGCAGCACCAGGAAGACCTTTAACTCAGTCAGCACCCCTTCGCGACATCGTGCAAATCGTCGATGACCGCATTCTTACATTTGACCCAGAGGAGAGAGACAAGACCCGTGCGTTTGTCGAGCGTGGATTTGTGCCCCCTGGGACAAAGAGATACAAGGACAAGAGATTCATGTTTGATCGAGTATTTGACAGTGGGGCGAGACAGGGTGATGTCTATGAAGCCACCGCGAAGCCATTATTAAGTGGCCTTCTAGACGGCTACAATGCTACTGTATTTGCCTATGGGGTTTGCAAATTTCCTTAAATGCTGTTGGGTAGCTATTGATGACACTCCATAGGCAACAGGATGTGGTAAAACACATACCATCAGCGGGACTGAAGAAGATCCTGGTATCATCTACCTCACAATGGCAGACCTTTTTCAACGCATCGAGGATCGAAAGGATGACTGGAACATAGAAGTCGTTGCTACTTTTCTCGAAATCTACAATGAAGAGATTCGAGATCTACTTTCCGAGCCTGGCATGCCCACTCCGCGTGGCGGTCTGCAAATCCGCGAAGACAAATCTGTCAAGGTCGTAGGCCTCGTCGAGCTGCGCCCCACGAGCGCAGAGGAAGTCAAACAGATCGTTCTCCAGGGCAACTCGCGGAGGACACAATCCCCAACCCATGCGAATGAAACATCGTCCCGATCGCATGCAGTCCTTCAAGTGCATGTCACTCAAGCGCCTCGCACGGCTTCTCTGACTGAGCAGCGCACCATGGCGACGCTCTCCATTATTGATCTTGCCGGTAGTGAGCGTGCTGCAGCAACGAGCAATATGGGACAGCGCATGGTTGAGGGCGCCAACATCAACAAATCACTTCTCGCCCTCGGAAACTGCATTAACGCGCTCTGTGAGAGCGGCGGTGCTATCCGCCATGTGCCCTATCGCAACAGCAAACTTACGCGATTACTGAAGTTCTCACTTGGTGGGAACTGTAAGACCGTCATGGTCGTCTGTATTGCCCCTACGTCGCAGCACTTCGATGATACGCACAACACCCTCCTATATGCTGAACGTGCGACCAAAATCAAGACCAAGGTTGTCACCCGTAATGTCGTCAACGTTGACAGACACGTAGGTCAATACGTCGAGGCTATCAATAGACTCAACCTTGAAGTTGCCGAGCTCAAAGCCAAGCTTGCTGGCAAGCTCGGTGCTGAGAACGATATCCTCAAGCGCAAGAGAGCAGAGGCCGCTGCTGAAGTTGACCGCTCTAAACGAGATATGCAAGATAAAATGGAGCAGACTCAGGCGAGCATAGTTGAGGGCGCGTCGTGTGCTGGAAAGATCTCAGTAGCAGAGATGAAACTTTCCATTATCCGCTCTCGGCTTGCGCAGATTGATGCAATGGCCTCGTCATCTCTCCCGCTTTCTTCAGATCTAGAGGCGGAGCGTGCCCTTCTCAAATCTCTCGCACGCCTCGAAGAATCCGTAACAACTCCTGATTCCCCCCTCGTAACTCGTCTCACGCGGTCCCAAAACTCCCGTAACATGTTCGAGGCGACCTTGCGCGCGGTCTCCGAGCGACGGTCCGATAAACTAGAGGAACTGCACGTCGACTGCATCAAGACAGATGCACGCTGCCGTAAGGCAGAGATTGAGCGTGTGCGAGCCGAAAGAGAACGTGATGCAGTGCGGGAGTCGGTGCGCGCTCAATCGGAGATGATCATCAGCCTCCTGGGTATGGTTGGTCGGTGTACGGTTGTACTGGCAGAGACGGCTCGATCTCTAGATGCACAACATGGCTTCGAAGGAATGGCATCCGCACTTCGCGGTGCGGCGCAGAAAAATGATGACGCATTTGCTGCCCTGGTAGGACAGACTACAGCGACATATGCAGCTCATGGGACGGGTACTCTTGATACATTCCGTGCACCTTCAGGTTTGTCACTACCACAGGTTGCCAAAGCTTCCAGAAAGTCCATGTCTTATAATACTATCGCTTCACCTCTACGGCGGACATACAAGTCACCGCGACGCTCACTGCGTTCCAGTATCGGTCAACCTTATCGTCGCGTCTCCGACAAGGAGAAGGAGAAGAAGGTCGTCCAATGGAAAGATGAAGCCGGACAAGGCGCACTGGATGATAGGGGAAACGCACCATCCCCTCCAGTTATTCTCGTTACGTCCAGCGATAGCAGTGAAAGTGTCAATGGACGCTGTCATTCTGTCGCTGGGTCCGAGAGCGAATGGGAAGACGAGCGGACAGAAGACAGTCTCAACCTGAGCAACGTCATGCTTCCCGCATCATCCTCTTCATCGTCGGAAAGGTTCAATTCTTCTATGAACCTTCACTCGAGCACAATCAAGCGCCCACGAGCCAGCCGCCTTGACCCGAGTTTTCTTAAAGTGAAAGGCGCATCTTCCCTCGGCTGTCTTCAGGAGGCGGACGAAGACTCGCCAATGCGCCGTGCACCACCACTTTCAAACCGCAGCATGAACAGTCAAGATTTAGAATCTCTACACATTCCGAAGTACAAGGACCGTGATGCTAGCCCAACGCGACGCCTTCCTACATCGGGCTCCCGTACAACGACGCAGTCCAAAAGTTCACGACGGCGCTCAAACATTGGCCCTATGCGCAGCGAGAAGGCAAGGAGACGATCTAGCATGATCCTCCAGCCATCCGAAGACACTCCATTGCACGAGTCTACAAGTGGACCGAGACGCGTGGAAACAATTGGGCGTTCCCCTGCGAAGAGGCCAAAGAGACTTTCACTTCTTGCCAATGCGCAAAGGTCATTGCGGGTGAAAGGACCCAATGTGATAGCAAGCCTCCCAATACCCACCAGCGATACAAGTGCCAATATCAGCGCGGACTTGAGTATTCTTCCTGATTCAAGCATGAGAGTATCTTCGAAGCCTACATGGAGATGAGTAGCCTGCATTTTTTTCAGTTTATTAGATGGAGAGGCAATGCTTCCCTGTACTTTTATTTGTATATTACGCAGTATCGCTCCTTGTGCTACCACGACACGAATCACACATTCCTACGATATTCGCTATGTCCCGTTATACCCTGTGTTGTCTCACTCGTATTTTGTCGCAGGGTCCATATTGAACCTGCATGCTACCAGTCATTATGTTACTTTACATTGATCTATGTGTACCTGCTATTCTGTTGTTTGTATAATCGAAGTTGCCCTGTCAGACAAGTCATTGGAATTTTTTGAAAAATACGCATGCTGTAAGTTACGTGCGTGACGATGGTCTACTATTGCAGGCGCCCAGCGCGTATGGATCACAGGTCCTCTCCGACATAAAGATTCCTTGTTACGTGCACCATATCGACAGAATTACTGCTCTATAATGGCTATCTTACCCAATTTGGGAGTCATAGACTATATTATCCACTTTCAAGAGTTGCTTATATCTTCCTGACAACGATTAGTTGCGTATCATCCTCCCTTGGATTATGAGTGTCATATTGTGAGACACATCATGAGGTAGTAAAAGCGAACGTATGATATTCCCTAGTCCATGCGCTATATAACGCGTTTCACTTCAAAGAAGCTCTATAGTCACAGATCAGTGCACAGAAGCTAGCAAATGAGGGGTTACAACATACCTTAAGGTAATACACCTGCCACGCGACTACCGCGAACAATACAAGTGCTTGGAGCACAGACCACCACTTCACACGGTCACAGGTGCTCTCTGCTGTGTCCCGATGCCTACGCTCGCGGACGACAATATACTCCTGTTCGTCCTTGACAGATGTGAGACCTATAGCTAGGGAGCGGATTTCGCGCTCGACAGGAGCAATGACATCTGCTGTGAGAGAAAGAAAAGAGAGGTTAGCACAGTCTGGCAGATATGACTGAGGGTAGGGCACACTCACTTTCTTCTGACACGTATATGATACCATGAACGTTGAAGCTAAGCACACCCCATAAGTATATATACCGGAAAATTGCGGGGATAGCAAGCCATACCTGACCATCTTGTCCGCCACCGTGCTCATCTGGTTAGAGAAGCAGTACTCGTATCGACCATCCTTTTCAGCTGTTATGGACGTTGTGCCGGTGCTTTCACGAACGTGCTTGGTGAGAACATTGTTTTCTGGATCCGTTAGCTACGTGCAGGGCGTCAGTAAGGTCGCTCTCGAGTATAACAAACTTCGACATTAGGCATACCCAGAAGTCAATGTCGAGGTGTCCACCCTCCCCAACCTGGTATGTAACTGTCATTTGGTCATGTTCGTGTAGGTCCTCAAAGAAGCACTCTTTTCTGGAAGCCGTGACTTCAATCATGTGTGCAGAAGCATAGGATATTAGAGACAGTGTCGAGAGGATGAGCCATGGCGTATGTCGCCACGACAGAAACACTGTCATTTTGGAAGTTGGGCAGCGAGTAAGTAGTTGAGCACTGGGTGCGTGTGTCGAGAAAGCTCTGTCCAAATTGGGAAAGACCCCCGGGAACCTGCTGATCATGAGAGTCTTTAGGGTCCCGATAAGAAATCGAATCAGTCTTTGCAAAGTTGAGTGTTCTTTGTGATCTTGCTCGTAATCGTAATCTCAGTCTCAGTCATTCTGTCTACTCGAACCAGATTCCCTAGAAGCACTACAAATTAATCACAATGGCCGATACTTCTGATGCACTCGCGCCAAAGGTAAGTCTCTTGCACGAGACCAGTTCAGCATCATTAACAACTGACGAGCTGCGGTGTTGTGGCGCGATGTAATCAGCCAGAGGGCGAGGAGATTGATCCTCATTTTGAGCCTGTTATTAAGCTCACAGAACAAGTGGAAGTAAAGACCTACGAAGAAGACGAAGATGTACTCTTCAAGATGTGCGTTCTCGTACCCCTTGACCCACTGACCACCATCATTTAATGCTATGTAGGCGAGCAAAGCTCTTCCGCTTCGATAATGGCTTAAACGAGTGGAAAGAACGCGGCACCGGCGATGTGAAACTTCTTCAGCACAAGGAGACGAAGAAGGTCCGTCTCGTAATGAGACGCGACAAGACACTCAAGGTTTGCGCCAACCACCACGGTTAGTTGGATTTTTTGACCTCTTTGCTTCTGCTTATATTGAGAGAAATACAGTCTCCGCAGAAATGCGCCTTCAGCCTAATATTGGCTCTGACAGGAGCTGGGTTTGGAAGGTTGCTGCTGACTATACTGAGGAACCACCAACCGCCGAAACCCTAGCCATCCGCTTCGCAAACTCTGATAATGCAAATGAATTCAAGCGTCAATTTGAGTTGACACAGAAGATGAACAGCGGTGCCTCTCTTGACGAGAAGTCTGCACACCAAGTAGAGGAAGAAGAGGATGAAGAGGCAAAAGAGGATGAAGAAGAGGAAGAGAAAAAAGAGGAATCACCAGAAGAGAAGAAGGAATAATAGTGTGCCGGACGAAGTGATTCCTTCGTCTTTCCTTAAAGCCTCTTTCCTATTGTGACGTCTATCCGTCAATTTACTTTCATGAGTGCCCCCGCGACACCACCGCTCGCTGCCGTTTTATTGACCAAGTAATGTAGATCACTTACCTACATTGCTTTACGAAATTCATCCGACATGTACTGGAAAGAGCTCGTCGTGGTGCATCATGAGAGGAGACAGTTCCCCCACCTTCATCTCAATGAGAATGAACTTCATCCTCAAGTTCACCTGGTTGCATTCACGCGGTCTCGTGACCGTATCTGCTGGCGAAATCGGGACCTAGGAGAAAGACGAAGGCTTTGAAGAATTCCAGATGGATCCCGTGTCCCACGATACTACACGATAATACATTCCAAGAGAGATGCGCCTCTCACCACATCAATCGAGCAAGCAGATTTTCAAATGTACTGCGCCAAAAATACGCACCTACACCTGATCCCTTTCTGCTCGCTGCTCCTCATCCGCCCAGGCTGCCCAAAACGCAGGGCCGTCCCCACGCATCCAATAAAGAGCTGGCGACTTGCCTAGTACCATGTCTCCCGTGATCAGGACATAGCGGACATTCTTATACATCATCAACGTGAGTAGCGGTCAGAAGAAGAGACATCATACCGATCCACTGGTGAAGCGCCAGAAAACAATTAACAAATATATACAACATTACGAGGATTGAGAACTCACGGGACTTCGTACATCGCATCCAATAGCAGTGATTCCTGCAGTATTTAATAAGCACACCGACGAATTTCCGGATAAACAAGAGTTACCATGATTCCCCTCAGCCCTCTCGCCCCTCCGCCTCGTTCGACAGCTCGCGAACAAATCTGATCAATAGATGCTGTTGTAAACCGAATTTCAACGCCCGATTGCCCAAAGAGAGCGGTGTACTGGCTGATAAGTGACCCACGGACGTCGGTCAAAATGCGTCGTAAATCCTGGGTGCTTAGCGGGGACAGTGTAGTTAAGGTTGGGAGGCGGGAGATAAATTCAGGAATGAAGCTAGGCAGGGAAATAAATTCGAAATTGTAACACAGCAGGAGACAAGTGAGTTACCCATATTTGACTAGATCTAAATACAGGTTTGAGGTGTTGGACGGTCATTTTAATCAAATATAACTTACCAGCAGGTTCAATCATCTCTAGGAAGTTTTCTGATGACCGACGATTCGATGTAAAGAACGGCATGAAACCCTTGTTGTCTGAATCTTCCTCCTTGGGTGCGAGGTTTGCAGTAAAACCAATGGACTGTATTTACAAGAGTATCAATTAATAAGAGCTGAACAAGGTATGATATGGAGAATGAGAAACATACTCCTTTGCTCACTCGCCTCTTCACGACAGAATCAAGCCCCACAAACGCACCACTAAGGATAAAGAGCACATTTGAAGTATCAATATGGAAGGTATCAGGTCTCTCTGGCTGACACATTAGTACTCCTCACGGATACCATACATTTTGACGAGACTTACGCTGTGCAGCAGCTGGTGAGCCACGCCCTCGTGTAGTGGGTGCTGGGGGTTCCAGTGACGATGGCTTTCCTTGCACAGTGACAACAGAACCCTCCATCATACGCAAAAGAGCCTGCTGCACTCCCTCTCCACCGACATCTCGTGAACTCTCAGTCGTAGATGAGGATTTACGTGCAATCTTATCGACTTCGTCAATGTAGACGATGCCTGTGCTATAAGTGATATAAGAAAGTAGAACAGGCAGCGATGAGAAGAGCTGAAACGAATAACAAAATTATGAACAGGGCGAAGGTGAGAATTACCTAGCACGATACGAGTCCCAATTAGCTGCTTGCAGCTAGGTAGTACAGAATGAGACTGTCCACACGCCTTCAGCTTATATGCGCGTACCAAACGTTGTATACACATATCAACATCCTCTCCAACATCTGGAAGGACATCAGCTAACCTTCAAGAGAGGCAATTAGTTAGACTCACAGCCAGCCTAATTCGACATAGTAAGGGGTGAAAGGATTGTAAAGGTGATAGAAGTCATCGCACCTGCGTGAAGGATGTCGCGTCACTGACGGAAAACGGAACGTCAAGAACGCGTGCAAGGGTACGCGCGAGTAATGTCTTCCCTGATCCTGTTGGTCCTCTGTAGTAAATGAAATTTCTGAGCAGGGCATATTTTCATATAAAATTTTCTGCATACATGACCAGTACATTGCTCTTCTCGAATAACGAGACTGGTTTTCGAGGTTGAAGTGGTAATTGATGCGGTAGAGCACGCTGGGGGTGAGGAAGTAAGTGTGCAGACGACACGCCAGAGTGTGCTGAGTTCATTAGCATCCATTCTGGTTAATAAAAATCAAAACGGCACATACCATCATCCGCTTCTGCTTCGGACCATGGGTCTGCACCACTCTCATCATCAAAGGCGGCAAGATTTGCGCGAACACGGGTATAGTGGTTGAATACACTTCCCACTGCCTCAGTTACACATACTACAGAGCAATACGTATGGATACTCACGCGACGGAAAGGACCTTCTTCGCAATCTCCTGCCCAATTACATATTCATCGAGGTATCGTACAAGCTATCGGTGACAAGCCGTGAGTCTTTCTTGTGATCGAAACACGAGCATAGCTATTACCTGTCGTGGCGTCGCAAGCCCAGATCGTGGCAGAAACGAACTATCATCATGTTCATCGCGCGAGTGAAACTCGTATCGTGCCTGCGTCTGGAGGTTGCGGGAGAGGACCCGCAAGGAGTGCACTCGGTAGGTGCACGGGAACCTCGATAGCATTGCTCCTTGTGATCAGCAATACTCGTACCCGCGACTAACTTGTGATCCACAGGGAAGTGAGAGTCTACTGAAGAATTGAAAGAATAGACACGATGGACTCAAAATCTCACAAGATGTCATCATACAAGGGCAGACATTCAACAGCCTAGCTGTGTCAGGTCTGTGTAAACAAAGTCAAACACCATGCTTTCGAGACAGGAAGTTGGCCCAAGTTATCGTCGAACTTGCAAGTATGGTCCGTCACCGCTCTCGCTCATACGATCGTGAAAGAGACCACGGTTACAGGAACCCTTCAATTCGAGAGCCAGAAAGAGACAGAGACTACACCAAAGACGAGAAGCACTCTTCTAAAAGGAATCCACCAAACGAGTACAGGAAACGGCGGCGCAGTCGCAGTAGGGATGTCCATTCATGCCGACAGAGAGAGCGAAGTATCAGTAGAGACAAAGATGAAGAGCGCAAGGATAAGAAGTGTGTATTTGTTCTCCATTCACGTCGATGCCCCACTAACCTGAAGCAGACGCAAGCGCGACAAGTCCGAGGAGCGCAGGGCCCGCAAAGCAGAGAAATTACGCATTAAAGAAGAGGAGGAAGCTCGTCAGGTCGCTGAACTCAGTGTGTACAGCGCAACCGATAATCCTTTCCACGACGTCAACCTCGGGCAGCAGTTCCGCTGGCACAAGAAGAATGAGAAAGACCGCAAGCAAGGTCTGTCCCTCGCAGAGGCACAACGTAAGGATGCTATTCGAAGACAAGATGCTAAGGAGGAGCTTGAGAGGTTGAACAGACGTAGGGCGGAACGGGAAGCGGAGCAACGCTTGCGGGAAGAGGAAGAGTCGCGCATGGCAAGAATGGCGGAGTCTGTTCAGATGTCGGAATGGATAGCGAAGGATGGGGAGTTTCAGCTGGACCAGGAGCGAAGCCGGGCTGCCATTCGCATAAGGGAAAAGCGGGCAAAAGCTATCGACTTCTTGGCCTTGAACCTGAAGTATGCACATCCGCTGGACGAAGATCATGTTGAGGACGATGCTGGGCTTGAAATTGACCTTGACGAGCCGTATCACATTCTCGACGTACGTATGCAAGATTTCGAACGTCGTGTCATGCAGCTAACCAGTCCACAGAATCTCTCACCTGACCAAATTGACGAACTCCATGATGATATTGAGCGTTACCTCTCACTTGAGACTTCTGAGGTGGACATCGACTTTTGGACGGTATGTTAGTTGCATCTGTTGTGTTGCCTTAGCTGATTATGATTATGTTCCTTAGAATATGATGGTGGTCTGCAAAGACCGCATCGACAGAATTAAAATCAGTGAGCGCATGGGAGTAGAAGCAGCAGTTGCCGTAGAACCAGAAATCACTGCACTTTTGTCTGGTAAAAGCTACGATCATCTTGTAACACTTCAAAAGCAGGTCCAGGCAAAGCTTGTAAGCGGCGAACCTATTGATACGGACTACTGGGAAGGGCTCCTCAAGACTCTACTGGTTTGGAAGGCAAAGGTATGCATCACCTTCCAGGAGTATGGTACTGCAACTGAACCTTACATAACAGGCAAAGTTGAAGAGCCTGCACGAAGTGGTCGTTCGCAATCGACTTGAGCAGTTACGCAAGCGCCAGCGTGACGAGGCTTTGCATGCACAGGAGGAGCTTCTTGCTGGTGTTGCTCGATCAGCAGCTCAAGGGCTGAAGGACGCAAATTATGTTGCACCCGCGACTACAGCAGAAGCTGACATACAGGAGGACGTAGAACCTTATGATAGGTCTATGAGCCCGCCACTGATAGACATCAGGAAGTTAACAGAAGATGAACGTGAAATCGATATTGTGACAGAGCTTGATGACCTTCGTGGTTTGGTAGGCCTATTTATTTTCGCGTTGGTTGAAATTCCGCTTATTGTTATACAGCTGAAACAACGCCGTACGGTTGCTGCCTCGCGTTTCGTGCCTAAGGCTGCTCAGCCTATGGTTGAGGTCGAAGCTCCAGAGATTGCAAGCGGTGCTGACCTGGCTTCCGAAGCTTTGTATAGGGCTGAGGCAGAGAGGGAGCTTGACGAGGAGGAGGAACTCTTTAACCTTGAGGAGAACATTGCAAATCCTATATCATACAACTGGGAGGACAAATATCGACCTCGGAAACCCAGATACTTCAACCGCGTGCATACTGGCTACGAATGGAATAAGTATAATCAGACTCACTACGAGTGCGTGCTCCATCGCCTTTCCTCGATCTTCCCTTGACCGTTAATTAGCGTCGACAACCCGCCTCCGAAAGTCGTTCAGGGTTATAAAGTATGTATCGATTACCCTACAACTGACTTCCAACTCACGTCATAATTCAGTTCAACATCTTTTACCCGGATCTGATCGACAAATCAAAAGCTCCTACGTACAAAATCGTCAGGGAACCCGGGAATGAGGACACCGTGTTGCTGCATTTCAGCGCTGGACCTCCATACGAAGACATTGGTTTCAGGATCGTCAATCGGGAGTGGGAGTTTTCACACAAACGGTGAGCAGCCTTGCGTCCTGGCTCTATTACGCCAATACTGAACGTGCTGGTACAGGGGCTTTCGAAGTAGTTTTGATAGAGGATGTCTGTCACTTTGGTTCAATTTCCGTCGTAATGTAGGTCCTTCCACAATTAGTTCCTGTATACAGTGCTCATTCACTGCCACAGTTCTATCGAAAGTAGACGATCTCGAACATGTATTGGCTTATGTGCCGTCTTGCAGTTTCCTCAATGTAATGTTGTTTATTTATGTTTCTCTACCAACTCTGAATTCACCACTGATCAACTAGTCCTCGGTGGACAAGTTTCCAAGAAGACGAACAGCCCTTTGTGAACTTGGGTCGCACATATAACAACAAACATCTGTTCTCGCGCAAGTTGTAAACGTGTTTCTTGACAACAGTCCATTTTTGGAAATGATCAAGTTGAGTAACACGAAATAGTGAATGTCCAACAACTTCGAGTGGTGTTTGTCACTTCAACTGCTTTGTCCCGACAGGGTTGTCATTGTCCCTGCGTCTTGAGCGGATGGAAATTGTTAACCCATAATTTCATTGTCCTAGCTTTACTTCCACATCGTTGTGGTGCCGGTTAGCATCGCTCGCTTTGACTTTGACCACAGTGGTGTCGAGAGCGCCACAACTGTAATCGGGGGTCGAAACCGCTTGATCAACTTGTGGACATCCTCCTGTTTTTGTCCTGTGGTGGAGGTCGCTTTGGTTTTGACCACAGTGGTGTCGAGAGCGCCACGACCGTAATCGGAGGTCGAAACCGCTTGAACAATTTGTGGACATTCTCCTATTTTTGTCCTATTGTGGAGGGGGCGTGATACAAAAGGCGCCCTGCATTTACTTGAGTACCATTCGCTTGTATCAGTATTCAGGATCCCTGTTCACATTTGTATCAATCATTACCACTGCGGTACTCTTGCTTCAATGCTCTCTTCGAATCGCCCGCCTCTCTATAACCCGTACTTCAGAAATCCAATATGGGCCCGTGCACCTGACGCGGTCACCCTTCCGCCACCGATCTTTGACAGCGGAAATATGAAGACCAGCAGGGGCGCGATCGAGGCCCCACAGGCGCTTAGCACTACAACCATGGAATACCCCTTCGCCCATTCACAAGCAACACGTTCCTACTTCGTTGATCACTTCAACCTCGTGCAAAGGGCTGCGGAACCCCCACACGACGTAAAAGCGTGCTCAACTCAGACGGAGTTACAAAAGCTTGGATCATTCCCTCTTGCTGCTGCCAGTTCCTCGAAAGTTGCCCGAGGCAACTTTGCGAGCGCCTCCTGTAGGAGCGGGCCCTCCTACTCGCTCAAGCACCGTCTGTTTGACATGTCTCAGCCGTCGCGCTTGCCGCCTCGCTTACGCGCCCTTTCCAAGGATGTTGCGCTGAGCAACTCAGCGCCTATGGTCCCTCCCGGTCTCGGCCATGTTGTTCCTCTGCCTTTGGTTGCTCGTCCTAGCGGCGTTTACCAGGTTCCTTCTGGCGTCACCAAAGGGAAATATGGCACGGAGTGTCTTCTTTCTCAGTCGAATTCGGTCGGTTTCGTCAGAGTAGTTGCAACTTCTTCAGGTACTCCTGAGCATTCGGGTAGCAGCGCTCTGTCTCGGGTTATAGCGCCTAAAAACCCGGATCTTGACGGCATTGTAGCTGCGTTCTCTAGCCTTTCCGCACATTTTATGTACTCGTTGGCGATTAAAGCCGGCGCAGATGAAATATTCCCCGACCCGTGAGTCATTATTTAGCAAGGCATTCAATTTGATTATTTATTTAATGAGCAGGGAATTGGATGGGCGAAACTATGTGACCTCCATTATCGCCACTCGAATTCAATTCATCCTTGAATCCGTCAGCAACCCTCAGATGGTTGCTATTCATGCATTGTGGTACATCTCTAAGATTACCACGGCAGAAATTGGCCAAGGGGATGATTTCCTTGGAGTCTCGATTTTCAACCACCTCCACTGTTGTGGTGCGGCTACTTTTGACGAGCTTCTCTTCTCCGCTTTCGTCGTCGTTGCAAGGCTGGCCGACAAAGTGGTCAACGATGCTTTTCTTCCGAGTAAGGCATGGTGCGTGAGGCCATTCTAATTAATGACTCGACTACTGAACCTCTATCTAGGGAGAAGATAACTGCGATTCCTTGCTCCACGCTCACTAATGTCGAAAAGACCACGCTGACGTCCCTCGGCTATCTCGGGTACATCCCCAGTTCGTCATTGCATAGCTGGGTGCTTGGACTTCGTGTCTCCTCTAGCCAACTCTCTAGCGACAACAGCACCATCATATATCGCGTACTTGATGATGTGCTCGCTGTTCATGGCGACACAAATATCAATACGACTTTCGTTCGATACCGCAGCCGGAAGAAGAAAATTACTGTAGCGCCCCGCCAGGACCCTCTGGTGATCGACGCCCCCACTCCCGATAAGATCTTGACCTGTCTCCCGGACCCTAGTGACTGGTGTCCCGAAGCAGACCCCATTGTCAATAAGAATCCTCGTACGATGGGTATTGCCCCGGGTAGTCACAATTTTTTACCTGAATTGAGGCAGCCTACGACAGCGATGGATTTACTGGAATTCATTACCCAAGGGACCTGGGGTACCGCAGTTGGGGGTCCTTTGAGCACCTTTGGTGCGCATTTGGCCCATTCTGTAGGTCGTTATGGCCCTTGCCAGACCACTATTGGGTGAAAGTCACTATTGCTTTATCCTATGTGTCTGCTCTCCGTACTTGCTTTCTCGGGCCCATCCCCCCAATATGCTTTGCTATCTGTGTCGTGTATGGTCTGTCCTGATGACGAGATCATTGGCACCATAATTTGGCAACATTTGCCATCTCAGCCAAGTGAAGCGCGAGCACGCCGGCGTCAGCCAATGCAAAGCCCATGGTGGAGATAGGGTTTTTTTGACTTATTTAGCGTCCGAGTCTTTCGCGCACCTTGAAGCTTTCTACCCCTTGCTGATCAATCATTTTGTTTTGGATATTCGTAGTTCTTGTAGTTCGTTGTGATACCGTTACCGTGTCTTCTTATACCACGTTAGTAAGTACCGTTGTAAACCTTGCCTTATGCTCAAGGTGCTGGACAAGCATTAATACAAGATCATCTTAGTCAGCAATTGCCACGCAAGTTGAAGCTTGCAGTTGGCTTGTTGGGTCCGACAGTCAGTCACTCCGCTCAAACTAGTAATACTAACATGTCTACGCGACGAAGGAACAAAGGCTTCTAAGGAACAAAGGCTTCTAAGGAACAAAGGCTTCTGACACCACTTTGGGGACGCTCAAGTCCAAGTTCAAGTTAGGTCACCGCCCCAATGAATCCTAAGCAAGCTCGCGAAAACGCTGCCAGCGACACAGAGCGACACCACCTGCCATGGCTCGAGTTTGGTTGAATTGGGTGTGGTGTACACTGCAGCAGGCATATATTTCCTATTGACGACCTGCTTGGTGACTAGCTATCACAGTGGGCCGTACTACCATGACGATAGATCCGATCCGAGTCATCATTTCCTTAGCATTAACTGAAAGTATCATTCGGTTCGTGGCGGTCGGTCTATGCTCGCCTCTCAAGTTGGCAATCATTGAGGGACAATGTCCGGCAGGTGGCTCCTGGTGACGCATATACGCTGTGAAATTTTCGTCTGTTATTGCCTTCCTTCAAAGCAGAACTTGGTGGAATCACTGGCACTCTCTTGGCATCAAAATTGATGAGGCAATGTTTCTTGGTGACGTGCGCACATACAACCAATATAAATACCAGGTCAATAGCTAACCTAATCCCTACACAATCATCGCACCATGAGGTTTACTTCACTTTTGCTATGTATTAGCGCAGCTCTTGCTGAGCTAATTAATATCACCGAGCCTCGCTCAGATCCTCTAGGCATCGACGTTTCCAGTCATCAAGGTACCGTTGACTGGAAGTCCTGGAAGTCTAAGGGCGTCGCATTTGCCTACATCAAAGCAACTGAGGGAACCAGCAAGTCGTTCACCTAATGCACATGAAATTTTCTGACATGTAGATAGCATACACCAATCCCGATTTCAGTGCTCAATACACTGGTGCGACCAATGCTGGTCTTATCCGCGGTAGTTATCACTTCGCTCACCCGGACTCGTCCACTGGCGCCGCGCAAGCCTCGTATTTTGTGAAGCATGGTGGCGGGTGGTCTGCCGACGGCATCACCCTCCCTGGAGCGCTTGACATTGAATGTGAGTCTATATATTTCAGTGACCCTCACTTATGCCGATGATGTGAGACAGACAATCCAAGTGGCTCAGAGTGCTATGGCTTGAGTGCATCATCAATGGTGTCTTGGATCAAGGACTTCTCCAACCAGTACTACTCTTCAACCGCCAGGTACGTTCACATGTTCTATGTCGAGAGGTTCAATAGCGAGTCTTCTTGCAGGTACCCAGGTACATTGTTCTGTAGTTTTAATACTGGTACTATTATTGAGAACTCGTTCAAGTGATTTACACTACTACAGACTGGTGGAAATCGTGCACAGGTAATTCTGCAAGTTTTGCATCGACCAACCCCCTTTGGATCGCTCACCCCGGCTCTTCCATTGGTACTCTTCCTGCTGGATGGTCGTGAGCGTTTTCTCAAATAAATATGCGTTTTCTTCCCGACCAAAATGCAGGTATACCACCTTCTGGCAGTACGGAACGTCAGACAACACTGAGGTTGACAAATTTAATGGTGACTTTGGCGGTTTAAAGAGGTTTTTTTTTCTCTTGCCCCAGTCAATGTCAATGCTGACCACCATGCGCAGAATGGCTCTGGGAAGCTAAAGTGCGCCTCGCAGATTCGAAAAATTTGAAATGTGGATAGTCAATGCATCATTTATCGCCAATAATACCCATGTTTTTGAGGTGCCTCAAGCAGTAATGAATCATACAGCCTTCAACAATGCCGGAGCAGACCCCCTAGCATGCCGAGTGCCCCTCGAGAGAGAGGTGCAAGGGGTGCGTGTTCATGTAGGTGATAGAATGGCAGAGGGCCAGCGCATGGCGACAGCAGTATCTATTTACTACCACCAGTCGGTGTCGACTTCGGATATGTTTGGGGCAAGGATCAGTTTTTTAGGCTGCAATTACATTAATGGCAGTGTGCCCGACCCGGGGGATGAGTCTGCCGTGCTAGAATTCTAATTGTGCAGTGACTCAGCGAGACAGGGGTCATAATACAACTTGTAGTAATAGAGCTGTGTGCCACAAATGCCAAGGTGCACTGAAGGTAGCATAGTCTTTAGATGTAGTCCTCCGGTCACGTATTCGATACTATAGTGTATGTCCTGGTTTAGCTAATAGCAGGGCATCCAACTGGTTCGCTCAGCATGCTCAGCACCAACAGAGTCCCAAAATTGGTCGTGCTTAGTCATCGGTGGCAAGCACTGTATTACTACTAGAGGTATTCAGCTGCACCGCGATCTTATCTTTCACCACCACCACAACTACCTCCTTACGCACATATTAATCATGGCAGATGCGAGCAATTTAGCAGCAAAGATGGATGTTGACGAGGCCGCGATTGATGAAGGCTTGTACTCTCGGCAACTGTAGGTGTTGCTGTCATTGTGTAGGCCTGCATCGCTCATCTGCAATCCTACGTGATTTCGCAGCTATGTTTTAGGGCATGAGGGTCAGTCGTGTCGTCAATAACTACCCAATGTGTGCTGAGCAATGTACGCAGCGATGAAGAAGATGGCTGCCTCTAATGTACTGATCGTCGGGTTGCAAGGCCTTGGAGCTGAGATTGGTAATCCTTTTACCGACAAGCATGGTAATAACAAACTCATGTCATTTTCGTATCTTCTACAGCTAAGAATGTTTGTCTGGCGGGAGTCAAGTCCGTGACGCTGTATGACCCAGAACCGGTCACCATACAGGATCTCAGCTCACAAGTGCGTGCTTAGGCATTACACAGCCTCGAGACGTGTCATTGAAACATTGTTCACAGTACTTCCTTCGTGAAGAAGATATCGGAAAGCCGCGCGCAGCATCCACCCTACCTCGTTTAGCTGAACTTAATGCTTATGTTCCTGTCCGGAATCTTGGAGGAAATGCAGGACAGGAAATCTCAGTCGATTTAATAAGACCTTTCCAAGTAAGTTCATGCACCGTCAACCAGATTGTGATGTCGATTTCCTCCAGGCCGTCGTCTTGTGTGGTGTCTCTTATGAGAAACAAGTCGAAATCAACGACTGGACACATCAAAATGGTGTTCACTTTATCTCAGCGGAGACCCGTGGTCTCTTTGGGTACGTGACGGCAGTGACCCCCTTGTAATATCTTATTGATTGTGATCAGCTCCGTCTTCAATGATTTTGGTCCAAGATTCACTTGTGTGGATCCTACAGGCGAGCAACCTCTTACCGGAATGATCGTGTCAGTGGAAAAAGTAAGTCTTATGAACTATAACTGCGACGTCCTATCTATACTTTCACTACATAGGACAAGGAAGGGCTGGTAACATGCCTCGATGAATCGAGACACGGCCTCGAAGATGGCGATTTTGTCACATTCACTGAAGTGCAGGGCATGACTGATCTGAATGGTTGTAATCCTCGTAAAGTAATAGTGAAGGGTCCGTATACTTTCGCTATCGGCGATACTTCCGATCTTGGAGAGTATGTCCGAGGTGGGATCTTTACCCAGGTGAAAATGCCTAAAATCCTCCAGTTTGTAAGTTACATCCCGTTTTCATTAGCTTGTGATTCAGTTTTCTCTCTAGAAATCCTTGCGAGAGTCGCTTGCAGCTCCAGAGTTCTTTTTGACAGACTTTGCCAAGTTTGATAGGCCTGCCACTCTCCATGCAGGGTTCCGAGCTTTATCACAATTCAAGGCGCAACACCAGTGTCTACCTCGACCCCGAAACACAAAAGATGCTGCTTCCCTGGTGGCTTTAGCGAAGAAAATAGATCCTGATGCAGACGAGAAGCTTATCACAGAGCTTGCATACCAAGCGACCGGTGATTTACCGCCCGTCGCAGCTGTAATTGGTGGTTTCGTGGCACAGGAAGTGCTGAAAGCATGCTCTGCGAAGTTCCATCCTATGCTCCAGCACCTGTATTTCGATTCTTTGGAGTCGTTGCCAACCACACTGCCGAATGAGCAAGATTGCCAGCCGCTTGGCAGCCGGTATGATGGACAAATTGCAGTGTTTGGCAAGTCCTTCCAGGATAAGCTTGCTAATCACCGCCAGTTCCTCGTTGGTGCAGGAGCAATCGGGTGTGAGATGTTGAAGAACTGGAGCATGATGGGTCTCGCTACTGGGCCCGACGCTAGGATCCATGTCACCGACTTAGACACCATCGAAAAGAGCAACCTGAACCGACAGTTCCTCTTCCGCGCCAAAGATCTTGGGAAATTCAAGTCTGAAGTCGCAGCGGCGGCGGTTGCGGAAATGAATCCAGCTCTCAAGGGCCATATTCTCTGTAGACAAGATCCTGTTGGTCAAGCGACAGAAAGTCAGTCACTCATTACCTTTTGTATTGTCCCCATTTTGAATTTCTTTAAAGATGTCTTCGATGATGACTTCTTTGCCGGGCTCGACGGTGTCACAAATGCATTAGATAACGTTGCTGCACGTAAGGCTCTCTCTAGTTCTCTGTGGGTCTCGTCTAACGACATTCGTTGTAGGTGTTTACATGGATCAGCGTTGCATTTTGTATGAAAAGCCACTCCTAGAATCCGGTACTATGGGCACGAAAGGCAATACCCAAGTTGTGATCCCTCATCTCACCGAGTCGTACTCGTCTTCGCAAGATCCCCCAGAGAAGCAGACATTATCATGCACAGTTAAGAACTTCCCGAATGCCATTACACACACGATCGAGGTGCGCTCTGAAGGTCTTCTTAACTAGCACAGGCTGACAACAATACAGTGGGCTCGGCAAGAGTTTGACGCAATGTTTGTCAAGCCTGTGGAATCTGTCAATCAATATCTGTCGGAGCCCAACTACCTTGAGAATTCCCTCAAATACTCGGGCCAATCACATGACCACATCTCCCAGATTGTTTCGTATTTGGTTACCAACAAGCCTTTGACTTTCGAGGAGTGTATCGTCTGGGCTCGTCTGCAGTTTGAGGAGAAGTTCAACAACGCCATCCGACAGCTTCTTCACAGTCTTCCGAAGGATCATGTTACCAGCACGGGTCAGCCATTCTGGAGTGGGCCGAAGAGGGCACCAGACCCACTTGTATTCGACTCTGCAGATGTACGTCAGCCAGCATGTTGCTAGACCTCGGTGTACTAATTATTTTCCTCAGCCCACACATCTTTCTTTCATAATTGCTGCAGCCAATCTTCATGCCTATAATTATGGCCTCCGAGGAGAGACCGATCCTGCAGTCTTCAAGAGGGTTGCAGATTCTGTGATCGTTCCCGAGTTCTCTCCAAAGAGCGGAGTGAAGATACAGATTACCGAAAATGACCCCGTCAATCAATCGTCTTCTGGTACGCTCACTCAATTTGAACTGTCACCTGCAGAGCGTGATTCCTTTCAGATCCCGACAACGTCTCCGACTTGGTCAAGAAGCTGCCGGCTCCTTCGTCACTTGTCGGCTACCGCCTCACTCCTGTCGAGTTCGAGAAGGACGATGATACTAACCATCACATCGATCTTATCACCGCTGCGTCCAACCTTCGTGCGATGAATTACAACATTACTGTCGCCGATCGTCATACCACGAAGCAGATAGCAGGTAAAATCATTCCTGCCATCGCTACCACCACTGCGCTCGTTGTCGGTCTGGTGTGTCTTGAACTTTACAAGGTATAATTGTGATCCTTACCGGAGGTTACACTGACACGAGCTCTTTGTAGATTATAGATGGGAAGAACAAGTTAGACGACTTCAAGAACGGTTTTATCAACCTTGCTTTACCTTTCTTCGGTTTCTCGGAGCCCATTGCTGCCGCAAAGAACAAATTCGAAAACACTGAGTGGACCCTTTGGGACCGGTTGGAGTTTAAGAATGATCCGACGCTCAAGGAGTTCATCACTTGGTTTAAGACTCACCACAACTTAGATGTCAGCATGGTTAGTCAGGGCGTGAGCATGCTCTGGAGTTCGTTTACCGACAAGAAGAAGGTTCGTAACGGGTGCGATCAACCAATGGTAGCTGCTCATGTGTCTTTTTAGAGCGCCGAGAGGATGCCTATGAAATTCAGTAAACTGGTAGAGCACGTCAGCAAGAAACCTATTCCCCCGCACACCAAGCACCTTTTAGTCGAAGTCATGCTCATGGATGAGGAGATGGAGGATGTTGAGGTATGCCATGAGAACTATATATTTGAATGTTCATTTACTAACGTATGTTTTGCAGGTGCCTTTCATCCTGATAAAGATCTGAAAGCAAGCGAAGAAGTCCCATGTACTACGTAGACAATCAAGTACTGTATAATTGCGTCTAAATGAATGTCATCCTCTGAACGTCCAACGTGGTTGCGTGCTCATGGGGAACATACTGGAGGATAGCATTCAAAGCGAAGTATCAGGGCGTACGTATGATAACTAGTAACTAGTATAGTACGTACGGCGCGTGGGCTTCACGCTTGACTATCGAATGCTGGGGAAAGGAGGTGCATGACATCTTACCTACGAAAGCGAACTGAAGGTGAAAAGAAAGCTAAAAGCTAAACTAACCACCGAAGGGGACAACGGGTGATAAGACAGGAGGCAAGGGAGCTACCATAGCAGCGAAGGCGGAAGGATGGGGTGAGAGAATAGCAAATGTTTTTGTAGCGTTAATAATTTTCTCCATGTTTTTTGAGTGATTTCGTTATGCGTACTGAATGAGAAAAACGTAGCAAAAAGAAACACCAAAGCTGAAGGTGGGAAAAAATAAAGTCGTGAAAAGGTGATTAGGTGAGGAGCATGAGGATACCGAAATGATAAGTGGAATACATCGACGATAAAACATTGAACTGAAAGCCGCGAATGTTCAATCGATGAACGCGGTATGGCACAGATAGTCCGAAGAGTCTTCACACCAAATTCAGCCGGCGAGAAGAGCGAGTGCGGACGCGCATATAAATAAGAATATACGCGCTCGAAATGATGAAGATCAAGAAGATTGAACAGACGATTGTCCCCGAGACAGGATGGATATGTCTTGAAAGGGTTGGGGATCTTGTTTGTATAGAACAGTACCAGTGACAGAGGAAGAAATCCAGTATTGACAACCGCAAAATGATGGACAGAGGGAGCGAAATTATGGCGCAGCACGTAGGCGGTGCCGTCGGAATCGATTGCAGTAGTGTTAAGAGTCGGAAAACATGAGAAATTGAGATCTAAGATGCGTGCGAGCATCTGGTCCAGACACATATCTTCAAGCACGGACCCAGGACGACTGGTAATTGATAGGTGGATGGGGGCCAAAGAGGACTCGGGGCGCGGTGAATCCATATGCTTCAGTAGACGGCCAATTAGAATTTGTCATCGGTTGGGAGGGGTAACCAGTTCCATCGAATGACATGCGAACGTGGCCGCACTGGTAGTCAAAGCCGATTGGATACGAGTAGCCAGAATTAGGCGGGGAGAATGCATCAGCACAACGTCGTTGCGAGGGCGGTTGGGCGATGACAGACTGTGAGTAATAGTAATCGTTTGAAGGAACTGCTGGTTTGGAGTACGAGACACTAGAATAATCCGGGGGCAGTTTGACAGGCACATAAGCGACTGCAGGCGCCCAACACACCGCCGGCGCCTGAACTGGCATGTATAAAGCAGGACGGTCACTAGCACGGCGTATGGGCTCATCAGCAGCTGGACTCCATTTGGACGGAGGAGGAAGTGCGTTCCTATGTTCGACTGGTAGCGGGCTCGCGAAGTTCTCTCCGCTCAACCTCAGCCCTCAAAGGTAGTTCTGAACTGTGTCGGCTGTTAACACTGCCATTGCTCACGCGGCGCTTTGGCAAATACTCTTCCCGCAGCGGCCCATCTTCATCGAGATCAATGTCATAGGCTTCGTGAGAAACTTCGGCGCACGTTTCTGCCCCATTGAGCTTTGTCTTGCTCCTCTGCTCAAAGCTGAGAAACACGGGCTCTGAGCTGGGATGTGTAAGAGGCGCTTCCATGATCTCCTCGATGACTTTCCGAACGATTGATTGAGGATTTCGAAGAGGGACGGGAAATCGGTTGGGCATATGGAGGAGGCGAGAGCGATACGTGATATGCGAACATGTGCCCCAGCCACTGGCGCCAAGCAGCAGGCGATATTGTCAGGTCATGGGAAAGGATATCCAGGGCGAGCGACTCGAGCTTATTTAGCGACTGGACGGGAAGCTTGCAAATGGTGTGCCTAAAGGGAAACAATGAGTCATTTCGACCGGACGCTGACCGCGAATGAAGTGCTTACCATGTCTTGTTGGAGAAGGTATGGTCATCAAGCCACTTGTTCGCCAGCATGAATCCGAGGACAATGAGTCGAAACGTGGCATTGGCTTCTAACGTTTTTCCATCAATTCCTCCAGTTGCATCAAGCAGTTCGTCCCTGAATCTCCATTCATTTGCCTCCAGCCCTAAAGTGAACCCACTAAAATATACTGGTAAGCGAGCGATATACCACATGGCGAGTAACACGGCTGATGGTTGCAGAAGCGTTGACATTAGAAGAGAGTGAACTGAAGCAGATAAATGCATTGGAGCTGTTGGGGCTGGCTGCTGACCGCTCATCGAAGGACTGTGAGAGTTGTGTCAACTTCGATCATAACTCAATTCGAATAAAATTGACTGACGTGTAACGAGAAACTGCAGGCGGAAGGGCAATTGAATTCTTGCAAACTTTCCAGACATATGAAACGATCCAGTCCGCCATTGGCTCCGCGAACATCTTGTACTTTGTTGACGCAGATGGCGCCGAATCAACAGAAGCAACAGACTCTTGTTTAACCTGGTCTGCGCATTGATTATCGACCATATTGTAGGACTGGATTCCATATTGATATAGACCATCTTGTCTGAGCTGGATTTGGTCGGATACCGTTGTTACGTCGGATGTGGGAATTACACGGTCAACGTACTCTGCGAATGGAGTCATGGGACCGATGGGACTAGAACCCAAGTCGCCATTCATCATATCGTCTGAGTCGTCCTCCAGGACAGGTGCGAACGCGTTGTCGACCCGAGGCCATATATAGTCACTGCGCAGATGAGTTATCCGGACTGCCGTAGCTCTCAGTACCCCAGACGGATGTACATCCAGACGTCCTGTGCTCGACATGCATTGGTTGGTCAATGCTACTTGGCGAAGTGTTCAAGGCACAATTTTTAAGGAAAGCGTTCAGGGGCGGAAGACATGCCTCCGCATGAATTTCCTTTACTGACTTGCACGTCGGCCGTACTAGTCAACCCTTGATGAAAATCCCGCTCTCTCCTTTCTTCGGAAGTGGAGCGAGCGTCATCCTCCCAAATGCGGCGAGTTTTGGTCCTCCTCCAAGAAGGCAGGGAATTGATCCACTGATCACGACTGCCAAACGACGGCGGCGGGCCCGTCGGGGACACAGGCAGGGTGTGCTTCAGATTATGGAAAACAGAAGAGTGCGACTTTGAGACGTCTTCAGTTTTGGAGCATTTATGGACTTGGTGCGCCGGTTGTTGGGCAGGGACGGGGACTGGCATCTGCAGATGAAGAAGGACAGAGAGAAGAGCGTCCGATGCACTGTAAAGCGCAGCAGCGAACGACTCTGATATCTAGTGGTGGAGGGGCCTCCCGAAGGATCGAAGTGGAGGCGAAAATCGTAAGATGAGTCGTAAGCAGATCCAAGAGCAGAAGGAAGAGAAATAGAAGGCGATGAGTGGCAAACGCGCAGCAAAGGCGTGCCTTTTTGTATGCTCTGAAATTTGGATGAGCTATCGATCATAAAATATCAGAGTCACAGAAAGTACTAACCTTATACCACCGAGAGCGTCTCCGACTTTGAACCGAATCTGAAACCGATACTCGAGCGAATCGATCGCAACGAAGCCGACGCTGTCGCAGACGATGAGCCGAAACGAGAACGGGGAGTGAATTGGCAAGAATGTGACCGACTGCGAAGTCGATCCACAGCCAGAATCGTGGTTGAAAGAACGGAAAGAAGACAAAAATTCTTATAGTGTTATGATTATGTCATACTTTCTCACAGTTGTTTTTGATTTGGTTCCGCTTGCGGAGCGCAGCCTGGCACGGGCGCAGGGAACCATAAATTTGACTACGACCAGGCTGCAATGCCATCAGACCATGCCATACATACTACTACCCGCAGCTCGCGCGTACGCGTCTCTGCCGAGCTTGTCATAACACGTTCAGGCATATTACTCGTCTGGCGTAATATTCTAAACGTGGATGACTCAACCATTGATCCTTAGCCGCTTCCGTGGATTGACTCAAATCGTGGACACGAGGACGCCTTACTACGTCTAGCCACGCTATTTTGGAGCACCATCATCGCTATCGAATCAATTCACCTATATATCTTCAAGTTCCGGTTCATGTGAATTCCCAAAAACTGAGTCAGGAACTTCACGAGTCTAACAACTAGTTTAGGACTGCTTCCTTGTTGCGCAGCACGCCTTTCCTTTACCAACTTGGGTAGCAGCCAAACATGATGCAGCACTGCAGGGTGGTCCGATTTGGTTGTTCTCCTGATCTTGGCCATCGATAAGAGCAGGGCCAGGTCCAAGGTCCATAGGGTCTTTGTACGATATACATCTTATCAGAGAGGGTGCTTCCATACAGCTGCCAACCTAACTTGATTATCAATGCCTAGATCACGTGACATCTCCGTGACAGTCGTGTTTTTCATCTTGTCATACAACTGTAAACTACTACTACGTCCATCAACATGAGCGGCATGATATTTGCAGCCCCGCCGCCTTCATACTCTGTTGGGGAACAAGACGGTGCAAACACCGCATCCCAGCTGGGACTAGACTCCATAACACTAGGACAGCTCAAGGCAATGGTTACATGCACGCCGAAGCCAAAGGCATGTTTCTGGCTCTGTTCGTCCATTATCGTATTCATGATGTATAATCATATGTATAGCAATCATTTTATGACTTTCGTTACGATGATGAAGACACGGTCATGAATGAGATCGATGAATTTTACTCGTACGTAGAAATGCCTCAAGTCGCGGAAAACCTAAAAGCATGGAAAGGCTCGTTTCCCGGAGGTATACAGCACCGTCCATCACACGTCACAATCAGACATAACCTTCGCGTTCATAGAGTGGACGAGCCCTGACACTACTCCCGCACAGCGGAAGGCACACGTTGAGGTACTCCTCGAAAGTCTCGAGCATAGGGACGCAGAGATCCGGTTTACGAATGCTCGTCGACTCTTTTATGTTCTACAAGGTCCCGTTCTCATGCGTAACGAAACGACGAATACTTATACGTTTCTGGCATAGGCACCTTCGCCGAGACAACATCTCCAGAGCATCAGTTGCACTGGATCTACGAGAACTGCAAGGTTGTGCGAAGCGCTAATGGGTTGAGCACAATCGTCGAATCAATGAAAATCGCGAGTCAGAAGCATGATTTACTTTGGTATGCATTTATTCAGTACGTGGTCAGTCATCTGACTTTAGATAACAGCTCGCTCTCAGATGTGGATACAGCACATTTCCAGATCACGCCTACTGAAAAAGCTGATTTTCTAGAAGAGGTCACAACTGAAATCTCGGTGTATCTCGGCATGATGTATCACCTCATCGAAATATTTAAGGAACGCGATGACTTCGCAGATGAACTAAGTGCGTGTTGCAGCGAAAAGACGTCACACAGGCTAATTCCGATTGGTTAGTGAGCATGGACCCGCCATTACCAGTGTATTTATTCAACGTGGTCTCTGCATTGCGGGACAAGAGCGCGAAGGGATACCCCATTAAGAAGGTATGACACGGCAGCAGATCTGAAGCCGCGTTGCTAAACTGAAATACAATTAGCTACTCCTTGTGCTTTGGAAGACACTTCTCGCGTGTTGTGGTGGCATCAGGGAGCTTGCACGTGTCAAGAAGTTAGCCCGGGAACTTGCCAACCTCCCGTCTGTGCCCGACGAAAGTTGGTCACTTTTCAATTCAATAAAGACACATTTTAAAACGAATATTACAGCTGTCGCTGTCAAATGCACCCCATTTGACATTGAAACGTTCCGGCTGGAGACTTCGGTGAAATACCCGACATTTACGCCTCCAGTTCAACAAGACACGCCTCCGATTAAGCCCGCGCCATCTGTTTCCACTTCTAAATTGGCACAGGCATATTCTCCTATTCCTGTTCGCCATCACTATCACCACGATGACGCAGACTTGCAGCACTCCGGTCTCCCAAGTTCGTTGAATCACCAGCCTTTCCAATCACATGTTCCCAATCCAGGATATCGTCCTGGTCCTCAGCCTGCAACACCTGCACCATCCCCGCCTCCTTCTCCCAAGCCCAAGAAACAGCAATATCAGACAGATCAAAATCGACCATTCTTATTTCCCTTCTCGCGGAAGAGTAGATTTGGTGCTAACAATGATCGCCTCGTACCGTTTGCCATCGATGAGGCGGATAAGCTATATAATCGGCATATGTACGTAAGTCTCTCGCTCTGGCAAATGTGGAGGACGAGAGAAGAGTGCATGACTGCCGAGAGTGGGCTTGACTGTATGCCTGGGTCTGAGGGGGAAGCCGAACCACTTCAAGTTACTAGCGATGTATGCCGTCTCATTACTAATTTGGGTAGCCGTCGCTAAGAATGTTTATTTCAGGATCTTGAGATTGCAGAGCCATTACTAGATGTTGCAATGCTGGATGCAAAAATTGCGGAGGCCGTTGCGGCCGTAGGCAATGCCACTTCTCCTGCCCAAGAGCGCAAGGCGAGGGAAAGGAAGGAAGATTTTACGCGCTTGAAAAGGGTTGAAACAATCTATGTAATTTTGCTCAGCGTTATATCGCCATTGACTCACCTGCGTTTAGAATGCTGTATTGCCTGTCCTGTCAGGATGGGTACTGGTGTTACTGAAACTCCTTTTGGCGACTGTATCCGCTGGGACCGGGCAGCAACAAGTTCCTCAGTCATCAACATCTTCAGTGTTCCCTCCCGGTGTTGCGTCCCGTGTGTACCTCTATCATCTGTTCTCACGAACCTGTATCATAATTTTATCTAGCCCCTGAGCAACCTCCCGCCCCACCACCGACACTCGATGACCTCGATGTGACCCGGCATCGCGAGATTACATCCAAAGCTGTCTCAGCTATCTTGCTACTGACCCTGAAATGGTTCAAAGCTTCCCGCGAGTACTTCTCCTCGACGTGTATCAACGCGTATCTAATGTATGTCACAGATGTGATGAAGTTTCATCATCTTGGCCAGCTTCTATTGGACACCAATTGCTTGCTACTGATTCTAAAGATGTTTGGACTGCAGGAAGTTTCGTCATCCGTCGTATCGAAAGCCGATTCTCCTGACCACAAGTGAGTGGGACGAAACCACGAGTCTCGGCACCACTAATATTGGACATCACCCAGCTTCTTCCGGTATTGCCAAATACATCACGCAAAGATTGCTCCGCGTCAGCAGGATGAGAAACCTCGGGCTAGTGCCCACGTTGTGCTGCAGACAAAGATTCTTCCGAACGGCCAAAAACACGAAGAGGAAGGTCGAAATGCTTACCGAGTTCTCATGGCGCAACTTCTTTTCCACAATCAATTTTGCCAAGATTATGCAGAAGTTGTCCAAGAGCCGGTCACATCGTATATGGATGCTTGTGCAATACAAGAGCTCTGTGAGTGTCTGTTTGAACCGTCGTTAACTATTTACAAACTTGCTCAGGCTGTGTTGAAACGCGTGCTACGAGTTTCGCATCCTTTGCTTCAACTCCATGTTCTGAAACTCATCAAGAGTCAAGTTCCCTTTTGTGGGAGGAAGTGGCGGCAGTGTATGTGCGATGACTATAGTAGTAAGCGTTTGCACTTATCCCTTATTAGCAAACATGAAGGTGATCACGTCGATCTACCTGAACTGTCGACCGGATCTGCGCGATGAATGGCTAACTGGCACCGAGGTTGATGATATCTCTGACGCTCAGGTGTGTAACGAGTCTTGTCATTACCATCCTATGCCGATGTTCTTTCAGGCACAAGAACAAGCTCTACGTCACCTTGTCAAGCATTGTATGCATATCTTCCGCATTTTTAAGGTACCACACTCACTGCGACCCACTCCTTAGACAATAACAAACGATACGGACCTCAGGCCCCGAGCCAACAATCACAGGCACATCGGCGTTCCGTCAGTATTTCTCACAACATGGAAGGCCTGCCTCCAGGGTTAGACCTTGGAAACATAATCCGACCAATTGGCACTCCGAACGTTGTTGAAGCTGATGTCTTCCCACCTCCGCGTTCTCAAGCGCCGGATCCATCCATATTCCTCCCGTACACTACCGAAGATCTTGCGTTTGAGGAGGAATATGAGGAGTACTTAGTCTGACCTCGGTTGGTCCGATGATCAATCTGGCCTTCCGCCATTTGGAACGATTTCAATGGGCGGGAACGCATGGCAGCGGCTCCCAGAGCTTGTCTCAAGCATCGCTGACAACATCAGCGATAGCGAAAGCGTAGTATCAATCGGTGATTTGGGCGATGACTCCAGACTTGACGTCGGTCGTGACGATCGTGACATCCCGGATGAAAACTTGAATGATTGGGAGGTAAGCTGAACCCTGAATATTCGAAACGAGTTGTATCTCATCCATGATTGATTAAAGCATATGAGCCCAAAGACTATGGCTGCGCTACCTAAATCTCCGGCAGGCAACAGGCGGTCTAGTTCAGGAGCGGGACTTCGCCCTGTTTTGACGTTTGGTCTTGACGATGAGAATCCTATTGACTTGGAGGAGGATGAGTCTGAGCTTGGCCCTATGCCTCGCGAGAATAACGGTCCTTTCGCTTCTGGCGGTGGGGTTGATGAAGTCGAGTATGTTTATGGGTAAGTCGTACCACTATTGCTGCAAGCATGTCAAACTCATGCGATGGCTAGCGTGTAACGTGTAGATAATTTGAGTCTTTAAGTGCTAGTTCGAATGTTTAGTGTGTACAAATCTGTTGTTTTATCTTGCAAGAAGTAGCTTTTTGTTTTTCCTCCAGAGGCAGCATGTGCCAAGTACATAGTCTAATATTTGTGATATCCAAGCAATTTAAGCTAGTTGATTCAGAGCGGGCATCGCTCGCTAGGTCTTATTCAGTCGCTCAACGATTTCGCGAAGTTTTGCGAAGAACAGAAGTGTAGCAGAAAATGTCTGATTTGAGGCCTCAAATTTTGATAGTGTGCGGGGAATCCATGCCAGATCGTACCGCAATTGCAGGGATGGGCACACGCCGTCAAACCTTTGGGGTAAAAGTCGATGTAAGGTCAATCCATTATATATATTGCTCATGTGCGAATCACGTACCATTCATGGCAATTGATCCTGTTGGCAATTCGCTGGGTAAGTACAGAGTGAAGCAGACGAATAATACTTGGCCTATGCGGTCGGCATTCTTCGTCGAAACTCGTTTTTATTAAAGATATGAAGACTTCGTCCTTGCAACAGCCCATGGACTGCCTGCTTCGTAGAAATCCATAGGATATCTTCCACCTCTAGCCCTTTCCCTTCCCTCTTTTTCCTCATCCATCCACCCTTTTGCTTGCCCTACCGCAACTGCTGTTTCATATGGGCTGAGAAGCGGTTTGTCAAAAGCATACCCCCAGTCTATCGACAACCGCGGGCACGCTGTTTGAATGAATGTCGATATATGTGGATTAAACAGTGCAAGCTTTGCGGGGGAGAGTTCAGAAAGCAAGATAGGAATATAAGGAATATCTGTCTTCGAGATGGAGAGTTGGTGGGTGATCGCCTGCATCTGCTTGAAACTGCCCTGGCGCCCCAAAGTGCCGAGAATGATGCCCCATAACGGATTTTCATCGGTTGGGGCAACGATCCCCCGTGAATCGGATACTTGGGAGAAAGCTGTAATGCTTTTACGGGCTTTTCGAACTGCATCATCTCGGACTGTCCGCATTTCTTCGTGATTGTAAAGCTCTCTTGTGATTTTCTTGGAGTAGGGGTCGTATCGGAAAGCAGGTACCGAGGGATTCGCGATCATGATGGACTCTAGGTGAAATCGACCATCTCCAAGATATCTGAAAAACCATGAGACACTTGGTGAACATAAGAGGCGATCCCTTACATCAGGGCATCTATGTCACCAAGTAGGGGAGCAGTACATCCTAGTATTTCACCAGGAGACAAAGGTTTAGACCTAGGTATCGTGATATCATAAACGCCAGTCCAAAGACGATGACCAGATGGCGACTTCAAGACATCCCCTGTTGATGACTCTGATTCTGCACCGTGCAACAGTCCATTAGGTGATGCCCCGGTGTCGGAATATGGCGACGTCAGATCTTCCTTCAACCTCTGTAGAGCTGCTACAAATTGGATTGTTGAGACCAGCGCAAATCTGGTCGGCTCGGCGGGTGCTGGAGGTTCCGCGTCTCCTTCATTCAAAGGACCTTCGATTTGGAGATAGCGAGTCTTGCCAACTTTCTGACCAGCAGGTATCCGTGTGTTATCTTCTTCATATTCGAGTAATTGCTTGCAAAATGTTGATCGGTCGTTTGGAAAATTTAATCGTATCGTCTCTGTCAGGTGAGATGAGTCGATTCCAATCTCAACAAAGATATACAGGGTCTTGATTGTAGTTTGATCGATGGGCACTTTGGCGAAATGAGAAATAAGACGTGAAAACTGCGGCGCATGAACTCACCGAGACAGCTGTGACCATAATGGACTAGCATGTCGCATCCCAATGCGACCGCAGTGTAATCATCCACGCAGCATGCACCATAAGTGACATCGCCCATGATCACAGTCAACGCGTCGGTGAAACTACGACATCAAGAATCAGCTTAGCATGCAGCTCTGAAAAGCAAATTCCATCACCTGCGCACCGCTCGATTATGTCCGCTATTGTGCAAGCAAACATCTGCAGGCCCTCGGGCATCTGCAGGGCGACCGTCTTTGCTTTGTTCTTGCGGACATGATGCACTGTTTTATGGATTTCGAAGGAATAATTCGAAGGAAGTCGTTTGATCGCCTGGTTCAACAGAACATCCGACAATATCTCATCGGGTATTTGATTGGCGATTGCTGGCGAACCAGATTTGAATAGTGCTGCAGATTTTGAGCCGACGAAACGCTTTCGCGGTTTTGCAGCGGTGTTGGGCTTCTTGGATTGTGCTTGTTCTGCCATTATGGATGAATATTGAATGTGTGGTGGGATGGTTCCGAGCCTGATATCGCCAGTACTAGTCTTAAGAATAAGGGAGAGCCGTTTTTTCCCATCAGCCAGGTTTGCGCTTAGCTCGCTTGCGTCGCTAAAGGCCACATGGTTTGCTTTTTTGGAAACTCGCGTGGCTGTCACGTGTTTTAGAGCGGCGACTCAAATACCATCCTCCTTTCTTAATAGCAGCGGGTGACTGCATGTAAACAATGACAATTAATTAAATTACATTAGAAACAGATATGCAAACAAAATTTGAGAAAGAGACTTGAAACTGGGGAACAGAGGATGGAGATCAGGGAACAGTAAAATTGGATGATGGGAAAACTGGATGATGAGAGACAAGAAAATGGGTACATGGGAAAATCAGAAAGAAAATTAGAAAACCAGAAACTGAAATAAGTACTGAGAAGAAAGGAGATCAGAAAACTGGAAAACTGAGAAAACTGGAAAATGGGAAAATGGGAGAGACAGAAAATGAGAGAGATGGACAATGGGAGAGACGGGAGATGGGAGACGAGAGATGGACAACGGGAGAGATGGGAGACGGGAGACGAGAGATGGACAATGGGAGAGACAGGAGACAGGAGATGGGAGACGGGAGACAGGAAACAATGGGAGAGACAGGAATGCAGGTAGAAATTGGGGGAAATTTGAGAACAGTACAAAGACCAGGAAAATGGGAAAATCACAAAATCACAAAATCACAAAATCACAAATGAACATGATAGCATTCATATTCTAATGTATTATATCAAAAACACAGATAAACTACTTCTAATGTTCCTATTAAACCTGCTCAAAAATTCAATTTTCATTTTAAAATTTACTCTGATTATTAGGATGCAGCCAAGGCCAGGGAGCCACAAAAGAGTGCGAAGCACTCTTTTTGGCTTCCTGTGCCAAAGGCACAACAGGTGTTGGACTAGTACAGAGTACTGCCCAGTGAGTACTACTTTGGGTCGTTTCCCCAAAGAGCACACGTGGACCACGTGACTCGTGAGTTGCACAACCTCTGGAGTCTAGACTCCAACTCAGCGCCGCGCACTTGCGTGGAGTCTCGTGGAGTCTCAAGCACAAGTTTGGCTCAGTTGCGGCGACTGCCACTACTTTTGATCACATCCGTTTTACTTGACCATCATCACTAGTGCTCACATTATTACGGAACAATTCAACTCTGCATAAACTTTTTGATCGTCGGGTCTCCGAAATTCGCTGCACCATGTTGGGATTGGAAGGAGACAGCGGAGCCGGACAATGTGCTATGAGGGATTCCTGTGGAACGAAGGGCTGGTTTGGGCAGCAACTTCCATGCCCGTACGATGGTCCTCCCGTTGAAGTACGTTCAAAAGTATAATATATCTGTATCTCTACTTACCATTACTCTAGCCCGAGGACAGCAAAGCCAGAGATTTGCTTGTGTCAGTTTGTGGTGCCCAATTCGTAGAAGGGCCTACCTGCTGCACTTCTGGTCAGGTTGAGACCCTGCGTGACAGTCTAGCACAAGCCGAGCTTATCATTTCGTCTTGCCCTGCATGCCGAAACAATTTCCGTTCGTTCTTCTGCTCATTCACTTGTTCACCACACCAGGGATCATTCCTGAATATCACGGATACGCAGAAGACCAGTTCGGGAGAGACAGCTGTGAAGACGGTTGATTTTTTCGTCGGCGAGCAATTTGCTTCTGGTTTCTTTGATAGCTGCAAGAACGTCCAAGTCGGTGCCACCAACGGATACGCTATGGACCTCATTGGGGGAGGTGCCAAGACGTATTCTGATTTCCTCAAGTTCCTAGGAGATGAGAAGGACCTTGGAAGTCCATTCCAGATAAATTACCCCTCCTCCGTACCCCTTGATTTCACTGCGCTAGACCCTACACCACGGAATTGCGCAGACAACGACCTGGAAAGCCGATGTACTTGCATTGACTGTCCTACAGTCTGTCCTGCACTTCCTTACAAACCTCCACAGATTAATGGCCCAACATGTCAATTCGGCCCGCTTTCATGTCTCTCATTCGTACTCATCCTTGCATACTCTCTGTGCGCCGTTGCCTTATTCGGATATATTCTTCAGGCCACTATTAGGAAGAGAAGAGAGAAAAGATATGAGAGAATGGCATTATCAGCGGACACTGCATCCATCCGCTCCCCCATGTTGCACACACACGGTCTTGTTGGTGCGGTCTCACTTTCGCAAGGTGACGCAAATGACTCCCTCGGAGCTCAATCAACAGAATCCAGACGGCTCGGTCGTGGTGCCTCCCTTCTTGACCCCATCGAAGTATCTCAGCCACGCCAATATCGCCTCAATACGATCCTTCGTCGGGTTTTCTATCGTTTAGGCCTTGCTGCAGCATCCTCGCCGTTCTTGACATTTTCAATCGTGTTTACTTTCATTGGTCTGCTCAACTTAGGCTGGCAAAAGTTCGACATCGAGACTGATCCAGTTCGGCTATGGGTCGCCCCTGATTCAGAAAGCAAACTACAGAAAGAATACTTCGATGAACACTTTGGTCCCTTCTACCGCCCACAGCAAATATTTGTCACTGCGCTGTCTGGCCCCCCTATCACCATCGACCCGCCCCCATTCACAGATACTGGCGTCTCTTCGCAAGATCCTGTGCTCAGTTACAATCATCTACGATACTGGATGGACGTAGAGAGTGATATACGTGCTCTCCGATCTTCTCCAAATGGTTACCGCCTCACGGACGTATGTTTCAAGCCTGCTGGGCCCCAAGGAGCATGTGTCGTTCAGTCTGTTGGCGCATGGTTTGGTAATGATCTCAGTGATTACGATGAAGAGTCTTGGAAACACCGATTGGTTCAATGCGCAAACTCTCCTGTAGATTGCCTTCCAGATTTCCAGCAGCCTCTTGGCCCACAGTATGTTCTAGGTGGTGTGCCTGAGGACATGCCTGAGCGCAATTCTTATCTCGATGCAAGGGCTCTCGTCGTCACTTATGTGGTGGCGAATTCACTCGACGAGGCTGAAATCGCGAAAGCTGTCGAATGGGAGCAAACTCTGCGGGCATATCTCGTCGATCTCAGTGAACGCATTCCCTCTGAGGCGGGCATGAATATTGCATTCTCTACTGGCGTCTCTTTAGAGGAAGAAATCAGCAGGAGTACCAACACTGACGTCAGAATTGTCGTCATGTCGTATCTTGCAATGTTTCTCTACATATCATTGACTCTGGGCAATGGGTCAGCAGCAAGGGAGGAAGAGGGTGTAATGACATCTCTCTCCATGTGGGCTTGTAACTTTCCTAAGTTATTCAAACGGTCAAGCATTACCTCCTCTTCGGTCTCTGTCGACTCCCGTAATACGCCACACATTCTACCGAGACTGCCTCGGCATCTCTTCGTCGGTTCGAAATTCACGTTGGGCTTGCTTGGGATCGGACTTGTCATTTTGTCAGTCTCATCCTCAGTCGGTTTCTTCTCCCTCGTCGGCGTGAAGACGACCCTCATTATTGCCGAAGTCATTCCTTTCCTTGTACTCGCCGTCGGTGTCGACAATGTCTTTATTCTCGTTCACGAGCTTGATAGGCAAAATCTTCAACATGGGCCCAACGCTTCAGCAATTGCTTCAGGAGGAGGATACCCAGCGCTTCGCTCCCCTACCCGTCACCGCTCACCTTTTGAGTCGGCATATGATGAATCTGTTGATACTGCCTCGGTGCCCTTATATCTATCTGCAGAGGAAAGGGTTGCACGGACGTTGGCAAAGATGGGTCCGTCAATTTTATTGAGCTCCGTGACAGAGACAGTTGCTTTTGGCCTTGGCGCATTAGTCCCCATGCCCGCTGTACGCAATTTTGCCTTGTATGCCGCTGGTAGCGTCTTCTTGAACGCGCTGCTCCAAGTTTCTGTCTTTGTCAGTGCGCTTGCTATTGACCTGAAGCGCGTAGAGGTGGGTAGTTGTGGGTCGGTTCATAGAATGTTTTTAGACTAATTGCTCATGTAGGCAAGCCGAGTTGACTGTTTCCCCTGCATCAGATGGCCTTCCCGCATCGCCCTGCCGGATGCTCCCGCGAATGTGAGTGGATTGGGCAGGGTTGCTCGCTTCATCCGACGCCACTATGCACCTTTCCTCCTTCGACCAGTTGTCAAGGGGGCTGTACTCCTTACTTTTGCGGGATTCTTCGTGCTCTCTGCAATTTCGATGCAGCACATCCAGCTGGGTCTTGGTTCGTAATCTGATATTAAGTCAAGCTTTACTGTTCTAATAGTTGGGCAGATCAAAGGTTGGCTCTCCCCTCGGATTCATACCTCAACGACTACTTCGACCATCTTGATGTGTACTTGGATGTCGGACCTCCAGTTTACTTCGTATCTCACGACCTTGACATGACCAAGCGGCCAGGCCAACAAGAGCTCTGTGGTCGTTTCACGACTTGCGACGAGTTCTCTGTCTCTAACGTTCTCGAGGCTGAGCGGAAGAGACCCGAGTCGTCATTTATCTCGCAGCCGACTGCCTCATGGATAGATGACTTTCTCAAGTGGCTTGATCCTGCCATGGAGACGTGCTGCCGTGTACGAAAGAGAAATCCTTCCATTTTCTGTGCGCCAAGAGATTCAGAACGATTATGCCAACCATGCTTATACGGCAAGGAACCTGCATGGAACATCACCATGGTCGGATTGCCTGAGGGAGAAGAGTTCATGCGGTATTTGAAGCAGTGGCTCATCTCACCCACAGACGAAACGTGCCCCTTGGCAGGCAAGGCGTCATTCGGCACTGCGCTCTCGCTTGACGACGAAACTGGTGTTGTCGCATCTCACTTCCGTACATCGCACTCACCCCTTCGATCACAAGATGATTTTATCAATTCCATGATGGTCGCACGCCACATAGCAGCGAAGATATCAGAATTCACTGGATCACAGGTTTTCCCTTATTCCCTGCATTACGTTTTCTTCGACCAATACGCACACATTGTCGCCATCACACAAGAGATACTTGGGCTTGGACTGGCTGCCGTGTTAGTAGTCACAGCATTGCTGCTAGGCTCGTGGCGTACGGGAACTATTGTGACGGGTGTGGTCGCATTGACAGTAATGACTGTCATGGGTGTGATGGCAGTATGGGGTATCAGCCTGAACGCCATCAGTCTGGTGAACCTGGTCATTTCAATTGGTATTGCAGTGGAGTTTTGCGCTCATGTTGCAAGGGCCTTCATGAGTGTTGGTTCTGGTTTGCCAGCTGATCATCCTGCAGGACAGAAGGAGCGGAGATGAGAGGATGTGCACGGCCCTTGTTGACGTCGGGCCTTCAGTGAGTATTACTGATCGGTGCTGCACCATTGCTGACATCTTTCAGGTTTTGTCTGGTATCACGTTCACCAAGCTGATCGGCATGTCCGTCCTTGCGCTCACCCGATCCAAGCTGTTAGAAGTAAGCCTTCAAATTATTGATGGAGTTGTGCATAGATCTAATGTGCCCCCACAGATATACTACTTCCGCATGTGGCTTACTCTCATCATCTCTGGGGCTTTGCATGGTTTGGTACTTCTGCCCGTCGTACTTAGTCTTGCTGGAGGACCAGGGTTTGCTCAACAAGAAGCTGATGAAGAGTGGATGACAAATGCCAGCAGGAACGATTATGAATATGCGTAAGTGACATCGCTCAGTTTGGATACCACCATGACATTTCTATCATAGACCTTTCCTTGCCGACGACGATTCCAGTGGCCAGTGATTAGAGTACAGATCAAGACTTCATTATGATACTGTAAAACAGGAACATTACCCTTCATAATTACAATGGCAACCTGAGATACCGAAGTATATAGAATTGCTTTTTATACTGGAGATCTGGACCTGCTATCTCTGATATCATCCCGACTGTAACTCCTCCTTCCGCGGCTAGGGAGTCCTTGAACGAGTTCTGCTACGGCTATATCTCGAATAAGAGGAATAGGATGCGGAACGAGAGCGTGACCTAGAAGGAGTGCGTGAACGAGAGCGACTGGAGCGCACCGAGTAACTCCTGGAGCGGGTTCGGCCCCTGCGCCCATACCCGGTTCCAGTCCCTCCACGCTCGTAACTTGGAGACCTCCTTCTGAGTGGCAAGCGATCCCCACGCCTGATAGGCGAACGGGAGCGTGATCGAGAAGGACGGTACGTGTCCCTCGCGGGAGGTCCACGACGCCCGAAACCTCTGCCTCCTCGGAAAGATTCATTGAAACGAGAGGGTTCATAACCTCTCCTACGGAACACAGGCGAACGGGAGCGAGAACGTGACCGAGATGGTGAGCGCCTTTCACGGCCGTTGCGTGGAGGACGAGGGCGAGAACGAGTACGAGTACGGATTGGGAGATCAGATAACTCGACTTTCACGACCAAACCATCTAGTTGACCGCCATTCATGTGTGACGCGGCTTTCTGAGCGGATGCTGCATCTGTGAACTCAAGAGCAGCCTTTCCTCGATTCTGGCCGGCTAAAATGTGGGAATAAATCAGATATGCAATAACGATTATTATCGAAATCTTACATTTAAGGAAGAGTGGAAGGTCGATCTTCACGATTTCTCCATAGAACGCGAAAATGGTCTGTAGATGCGCTTGCACGACGTTGCGAGACAGACCATTTACGACGACCACTTTGCACTTCTTGTCATCGTTACCCCCATTCTCCATGTCTACATCGGCATCTTGCAAGGGCTTTGGGGAGATGGACCGACCTCTGGTCGACATGGTTGAGCTTGTTGGCCGATTTTTTGAACTTGCAAGGGAATGCGAAGTGACACGTGTCACGTTGTCACGGCACGTCTACTCACAATTTATGTTATGTCGGGATATCTGGAGAAATATACGATTAGCTAAGGTAAATTCTGTAAAGGGGATTCGTCAAAGATTCGTCGAGAAAAAAAAAAAAGGAATCCAAAGTCACGTGACCGACGGTTGGAATTCTGCATTGTGCTGACGTGTGCACCTAACTTAGGGTTCGGAATGCAAGTTGGCTGCGTTTTTTGGTGTTTCGACCAATCACAACCCAGGACAGAATTAGTTACAAGTAGTACTACTAGCATAATTGTAAAATGAAGAATCCTCAGGTTTTGACAGCTATCAATGTACTGCAACTTGAGATGTCAATTAATAATATTGGCAGACTCCTCAGGTGTTGACAGCGATCAACGTACTGCAACTAATTTGAATTAAAATAATATCATTATCTACCAGGTACCTAGTAATCTGTGTGTCATGCTTTGTACAAGGTGGAAGTGCCAAAAAAATAACAATGGTTGTGGGTGCATCCGAACCCAGGGAGGGAGCCTGCCCGGAAGTTTGAAATTTACAAAATTTACAAAATTTACAGTGTATTTCTCCTTCTTCTGCACTTTACTCACTTTACCCTGCCAAAACCACACTTAACAGCACTTTACATTGACTTGACACGTCATACATTTACACTCTAGCTTACCCTCTTCTCTTTCTCTTTCTCTTGTCTCCCTCCCACTCATCCTGCACGGTTACCATAAATGGGTGGCTTAGGTACATCAATCACGTGACTCTACTTCTTCACTCCATGCACAGTGTTGCAGGCCTGTGGACGACAACAACGCTTCCCTTGGGTGAGAGGTATTTTAGTCATACTTTCTTTTGTGATTCTTGCTCATATTTTACAGAGCTTCAGAACTTCATGTGCACTTGCACTTGCACTATTCATCCCACCCACCCAGCGGCGGCTCTGCCCTACTCACATCTCATCAGCCACTTTGTGCGAGAATTCAAGGGCAAGCACAAGAAGGGTAAGTAATTTTCTTGTTTAACAGTTCAGGTGCTGACAATGTTTTAGATACCTCCTCCAACCTTTATGCTCTCCATCGTCTATGGACTGCTTGTGAGCATGCCAAGCGCACCCTTTCATCAGCAACCCAGACTTCCATCGAGATTAACTCCCTCTTTGAGGGCATTGACTTTTACACTTCCCTCACTCATACCCGTTTCAAGGAGCTGTGCATGGACCTGTTACGCAGCACGCTCGAGCCTGTCAAGAAGGTCCTCCGGGACTCTAAGATCGACAAGCGGCTAATGTTCATGAAATCGTCCTTATTGGCGGTTCCACATGTATCCCCCGCATTGTCAAACTCGTGTCTGACTTCTTCAACGGCAAGGAGCCCAACAAGAGCATCAACCCTGATGAGGCTGTTGCATACGGTGCTGCCATTCAGGCTGCCATCCTTTCCGGCGACACCTCTGAGAAGACCCAGGACCTCTTGCTTCCCAATGTCGCTCCTCTGTCGCTCGGTATTGGGACCATCAATGAGCCCATGGGCTACACTGTCAATCATGCTGTCATCACTGTCCCTGCCTATTTCAATGGCTCTCAGAGACAGGCTATGAAAGACGCTGGTATGTTCTTCATATCATTAAGCTTGTGTTTAATTTCAAACTGGTGGTCAGGTGATGTCCAAATCTACCCCTTTCCACTCGTCCCCCCCTCAATCAACTTTCATTGTTATCTACTACTATCACCAATGGGAATCCGTGGATTATGGGAGGTGCGCTAACATTTTCTTGCTTTAGGCTGAGGGTACTGATGTTCATCACAGCGAGTCGCTCCATCTGCTGAAAACCGAACCCTCAAGGAACTTGCTGTATCAGAACTGAAGACTGAAGATGTTGGGGGTGACCGCAAGGTCCGTTTATTCAAGGTTGGGATCAATGCTAGGTATGGCACCTCTTTTTTTGCATGTTCATTGAACTCACTTGTGCTGTTAGCCTGTGGATGCACAGTGTCTGTGCTGTCTTTCGAATCAACCATGCAGGAGCTGGAAAGTCGCCAGAGCTGCGGACACTATTCTTTCGACTGCAGACACTACTGAAGCTGCCACTGCATGCAGTCTTCGTCTTTGATGGCCTCCAGCGCTTGCCAGACAAAGGTCACAACATTAGAAGCAGCCATCACTGGCTCACTCGTGACTTCCAGCACATGCTGGAGTCATTCAGCTTTCCATGGACCGAAGTATTTTCTCTCCCTTGAATGATGTCGCCATCTCACCACTTTCATACCAGGCCCCAAGCGAAGCTGAAGCGGAGCTGGCTGCCATGAATGTTCATGGCATCATTGACGCTGTGATCACCGAGGACAGTGATATCTTAATCTTCGGAGCTCCTTGCATCATTCGAACGTATGCTGCCGTTTTTCTGTTGATGTGCTGCGATTGATTCTTGTTAGTGCAAAAAATGACAAAGATTATCTCAACGTCCAGGTGTTCACGGAGGATGGCCTGGAACATGGATGCTCACTGACCCGAGGAGACAGGCTACTCATTGCCCTACTTGTAGGTGGTGATTACGACAGGGGGGTGCCTGGCTGCAGGATTGAAATCGCACACAAGGTGGCACAACACAGTAAAATTGGCTCGATGATGCTTGACGCATTCCTGTCAATGACGCCAGATGAATTCTCTGAGCGGGCCAAGGAGCTCGTTGAGGATCTACGTACCCTACTTTCTACCGATCCTTACAACTTCCTTGAGCGCAGGTACAAGGCAGTTGCAGACTCCATTCCTCATGGTTTCCCTCAGCATGCAGTTGTCAGCAAGTATGTTCACGCTCTCACATCTTTTTCAGCTGCTGGGAATGCCACAGTGGCACTGCCCTCGGATGTCTCATTCTACCAACCTGATCTTGCAAATCTCGCAGACTTTTGCCATCAGCATTTGGGCTGGGAGGATGATGCAATCATTGAGAAGATGTATGGGGGTATATGGGAGGGCGCTTATCTGCACACCTTGTGCAAGGTAAGCAGCACTGTGTTTGTAGGCAGCTGCTAAGTTGTATTTTAGTTGCCGCAGCGCTCAGCAGACCAGGCCAGCCTTCAGCCAAAGTTCAAAGTCATTTCTCAGTTAACGCTCATGGCATTGCGGCACGACATCGAAGTTTTTAGTGTTAGGGTTGATTGTCATTGCTTGGGGCGCAATACTCTGGGAGGTGCTACTCCTGGCCAGTTGTCTGCCATGTATGTTCTCGTTCCAAAGGTGATACTCCAGCACATGGTGCCAGATGCCACACATCAGTATATTAGTCTCTAAGTAGCTGTAAACACCAATTATTCATGTCATTTGTGCTCGCTCTCAGACAGGCTGAATGGTGTGAAATTTGAAATAACATTGAATATAAATTAGAGGCCCCTGACATGATCTCCGTCCCGAAAATTTGAACTACTAGTTTCGTACACTACAACACCTGCTTTGTTTGTACTCCCAGAACATGACCCGGCTAAAGAAGGGTTCCGCCAAAGCCAAACTGCCACCAGACACTGTTCACAAGAATGCTGTGCGAAAAAAGAGATCAGCTCCCGAGAAGACAGCATTGGCAGATGTACAGAGGTGTAAGGAACATGGTATTGAAACGCACCTTCAGGCAAACAATACGAGGGTGAACTACGCAGGGCACGTTCGACGTGGACGAGAATGGCTAGCCAGCCACTTCGAAAATGCAGAAGACCCACTCATTCCGATGCCGTTGCTGCCCGCAAGTGGCGAGATGCACACCAACAATGACGTATATGATGACAGCGCCTTCAAAGATGCGTTTGACAGGATACCGAACAGATGCTCTGACAAAGCTCTGGCGCTCTACATGTCCCTGAAAGGATTCCATGAGAATCTCTCCAAGACAACTGTCGAGAGCATCTGTTCAGCATTTAAAAAACTGTGGGAGTTGTCGTGAGTGTTCCATTCACAGATCCCAACAGTAAACTCAAAGAATTCAGAGATGGAGACACTTACCGTGGAAAATGGCACTTTAATGAAACGAGATTGCGCTGGGAGGGAAATCCCGCTGATTCCGCTGATATTTTTGATGTCCTGTCATCAATCAAGCACAAAGCAAGTGCAGAGGGTGGAGATCGCACTCACTCCATGGCAATGACAAAGGACTATATGGATCGGACCCTCTGTTGGCATCAAGCTTCATGTCCACTGGAGATTGCGCTGTGTATGATTCAAAAGGTAATGACCGGTGCACAGCCTTCAGACATGCAGCTAGACTTGGACATGAGGACACAACTCACCCTGTCATCTTGAACAAGTTGCATTCACATCCAATGGATGGACACTGTGGACAAGGTCTGATCTTTGAATTTGTTGGGGTGTGTGCGCTATCTAACTCTGCTCACAGATGTTTTGAGCTCATCAAACTCCAACGAAAGGATATCTCACTCGATGGGACTATCTTGGATGGCGTGCTCAAATCATATCTTGCAGGTGAGACGCTGACGCTGCATGAACGAGCGAGTTACTTTGAGATCTTCCTCTCAAACCGTAAAGGGTGGCAAAAGAAGGTCGATAAGGGAAAGTGGGAGGCTGATCTAAGGTGTACGTCGCTTGCATCAAACTTTAGATCGCGTGACTAAATGATAACCTCACCAGCAAACCATTATAAGATATATCCACGCCCTAACATGCCAGCCTGTGACAGCTTCTTCTGGACATTAGTTTGGATCAAGTGGCTTGAAGTATTTCACTATGCACGCACACTTCAACCAAACTGACTTCATTTTCCCTGCAATGAGCGCAAATGGTGTCATGCACCCTGGACAACCAATCTCTCACGATGCTGTTCAGAAATGGATCAATGAGTCGACTGTTGGTGCCGGAATCCTCGGTAATTTTTCAACTCATTGCTTTCGTCGTGGAGGCGCACAGTATTCGTTCATGTTCGCACCAGTGGGCCAACGTTGGATGCTTGCGAAAGTTCGGTGGTGGGGTGGATGGGCTGAAGGCGAGCATGTACGTTTCACATTCTTACAGCTGACACTTGACTGATACAACAATATTTTTTCTATTATTGTGTCTATTCAGCGCGACACACTGGTTCGCTACCTCCTGGATGAACTACATACATACGAAGCCGATTACAGTGATGCCCTCGCCCCCATCTCCCGTGGCGCTAATGCCTCGCTCGCCAGGTGAATATGTGCTTGCAAAACCAGCATCTACAGAAGAGCTCCGCATGGTCCACTGAATCTGTCATAACAGATGTCAACTCCCTGCGCAATGAGATCAGATCAGTGAACAACTCTCTGCACTCACTAACAAGTGCAGTAGTACAAGCTGCATCCACCGCATCAACCACTCCGAGTCTCCAACATCTTGACTCATCTCGCTTTACTGATGTCTCTTCAGAGTGTGCTTCCCATGCACAAACTCCATCTGCGCCTGTTGTAGGAGCACATGCTGCCACTCCACAGCTGCCACCTGCTGGGCCTATCCCACCATCCATCTACACTGCTGTGTTGCCACAGCAACAGCCCCCTGCTACGCTGTCCATCCACCTCACTTCACAAAGGCTCCCTACTCCTGGCCTCATAATCCCTCGGGTCCCAGTCACTCGTTCCAATGGCACTTGCAGCCCGAAGAACAAATCCTGGAAGGAGATTGTCGAGCACTGGTTAGTTGGGGATCAGGACTGAGGACTCACAACGCCATTGAAAGATTGGCCGAAGGAATGGTACCAAGGCGCCAATAGATGGTTTGCATCAAAGTATCATCAAAGGGCAACAATCGCGCTAGAATTTATAAATCAGTAAGTCCCTGCTGTTATCTGCAGTTCCAGTACTACTCACCTGCAGTTCCGGCTCCAGGTATGAGTCCAACGAGGCATGCTTCCTTGCAGCCTATCCAGAGGCCGAGCTTGGGCACACCCAGCTCCTGAAGGCCGTGAACAAGGCCCGCACTGCTCGAGGGGAGCGCATCTCTCGCAATAAATAGTTTACTCACCACTGTCCCGCTACCGCATCACTCGTAGTCATCACTGGTAGTTGTCATTCGTCATTCTAATCATTCTAATTCAATACGCTTTGCCAGAACTCACGCCGTGACACTGACCTTGGTCATGTGCCAGCGAGGTTGCAGAACCTCGTCCAAAAAAGGTAAGTGATCGGTCTCACGTGACTTCGCTTGGCCTTTTGGCTGAGCGCCACCGTAAATTTCTCGACATAAGTTGTACTTATTCTCACCAATCCACAACTGATATATAGCTCCCAATAATCACCCGTATGAATAAGATGACTTTGATAGCTAAAGTAGGGGGGCAAAGTAAGGCTTTCTGGCTAGGCAGACATGCTCTGGCTTTCTAGAAAACATAAACTTTAGCTCTTAGTTCCAAATATGTTAACTTTACTTCTAGAGTGGCAGCGCTGATCAGTCTAGGCTGACGATCAGCTTATGCTCCATATTTTCTCTCAGCCCGAGCGCGAGTGATATCGCAGCGAATCCCGCACAATAAACTTCTGTAGGACAACCACGAAGTGCCCTTTCCTCTGTAAGGCCTTTGATGACAATGTGATCCCCCGTAGCAGATGTTACGCTCGGCGTCGATTAGACGTCTTAGTATCAAAGGTTCAAAGTCAAAGTCAATGTTCTATAGCAAGTAAGCTAGGTTCTGCAGGCCCTGGTCTGCGTAGGTCAAGTTAAGGTATAAAGTAAGTAATGGTATCGTATATATACTGAAGTTAAAGCGGAGCTTGAACTGATAGAATATACTAGAAGGTTCTATGATGTCATCGCTGATGTCATATGGAACGTCAAGGAATAAAGAGAAAAATAGAACTGTAACATTACCCCCGTTTTAAGGCGAGTATGCACTGAATACTAAATAAAATGTCAAAGACGGTGTGCCCGTTTGTAAGCAGAAAGAAGTTCGGAAGCGTTACCTAGTTGCCTCTCTGTCATCCATTCGTTCTCGGAACTCGGGAATCCCTTCCACTTTACGTTATAAGAGCGTCTAGAGGCGCTGCCTCTGTGTCCAATAATAGCTTCAATCTCTTGTTCTTCTTCGCCATCAACCAAATCGGGAGGCGGTGCGATATAATTAGGGCCGTGGATGTCTGTCTCACGGTATGGTGATAATAGAGCGGCGTGGAATACCGGGTGAATACGCCATTGTGCAGGCAGTGCAAGTCGGTAAGTAACCGGTGAGAGGACTTCTGTGATTCGGAAGGGTCCTTCGCGCTTAGGAGCAAGCTTGCGATTAGGATATCCGAGATGAAGATTCTTGGCTTCTAGCCAAACGCGGTCGTTCTTAGAGAATGGTACGAATTTAGATGTGATTCGTTGACGCATGGTGTTACGTGCGAGTTCATGAGCGGCTAGCGCTTCGTCGCGTGCTTTGGTAAGCAAGTGAAGACGTTGTTCTATATTAGGGATGTTGGTGTGGGGGATAACGTCTGGGAGATGTTTCGGGTGGTACCCCATCATAAGGTAGAAAGGGGATAAAAATGATTGCCAACGTGCCTGACGTCGGTTCAAGTCGTGAATCTCTCTGAAATAGAGGAGATTCTTGTGGTCCGTTTGTACTAAAATTGGAAAGGGGGAGCCAAGTAAATAATGTCACCACGCTTTCAAAGCGCGTACAATGGCGAGTAATTCCCTGTCATAAATCTGGTAGTTTCGTTCAGCAGGATTAAAGGATTGAGAGAGGAAAGAACATGGTAGCCAGTTACCATTGGCGTCTTGTTGTAAAAGAACGCCTCCTGTCGCATAGAGAGAAGCATCGGTAGCGATGCTGAAAGGTCAGTGTTTGTCGGGTATTTGGAGGATCGGTGAAGAGGTGAAGATACGCTTCAGCTTATTAAAAGCTTCCTCGCGTTCGGGTGTCCAAGTGAAGTCTTCGTCTTTCTTGGTTAGATCGATCAAGGGTCGTGCAATGCTAGAATAGTTAGCGATAAAGCGACGATAGAAGTTAGCAAATCCGAGGAATGATCGTACTTCCTTCACTTTCGTGGGAGTTTTCCATTTGGATATACCTTTTAATTTCGCCGGGTCCATTGCTACCGAGCCGGGTTTAATGATCATGCCGAGATATTCGATTTCTTGCACGTTGAAGGTGCATTTTTCGGGTTTGAGGTGGAGGAGATTTTCGCGTAGTCTTTGGAGTACTTTATGGGTCCGCTGTTGGTGTATTTCGTGATCATGGGAAAAGATCAGTATGTCGTCCATGTAAATGATAATCCATCCTTCCTGGATCATGTCTCCGAACAATTCGTTCATCATAGACTGGAAGGTGGCGGGCGAGTTACACATGCCAAAAAACATTACCGTTGGTTCGAATAGTCCGCGGGCCGTTGCGAAGGCGGCTTTCCATTGGTCAGAAGTTTTCATACGTACGTTATTATATCCCCATCTGATGTCCATCTTGGTGAATATCTTGGCGTCCTTTAGCTTATCTATAAGATCTGAGATTAGCGGTAATGGATAGTTATTCTTAACCGTGTGTTCGTTCAGGTAGCGATAATCTTGGCAGGGTCGTAATGAACCGTCCTTCTTGCCGACGAAAAAGAAGGGTGATGATTGAGGAGATTCCGAGGGAACGATTGTTCCCTTGGCCAGGTGTTCGTCAATAAAATTGTTCATGGCTTTCTCTTCTTTCGCGTTGAGTGGGTAAATCTTGCATTTACGCGGTTCAAAGGTGTCCTTAAGATTGATCTTGTGGTCGAATTTCCTACTGGGTGGGAGAGTTCCGTTAGCAACATCACCAAATACGTCCTTATACATCTGGAAGGTCTCAGGTACGAGTTCTTCGAAGGTCTTCTTTGGTTTCGGCGCCTCTTGAGCTAGCGTCTGCGAAATGTTGTCTGTCTTCCTAATCAGTGTGCCGTTGACGGAGAAATACCTGTGGTCGGAGGGAATGTGTTCGTTAGTGAGGGGAGGTTCGGGTACGGAACTTTCCGTGTCATAAACCCCGAGACTGTGAGATCCTTTCACATAAGCGATAAGGAAGTCGTCAGGGTCTGATACTTCGTCAGTTTCGTCTGTTTCGGTTTCTAGGAGGTCAGGGAGGTCGTGAGAGAAAGAAGTGGGAGAGGTTTCCTGTGCAGGGTCCCATTCTTCTTCGAGGTATTCTTGTGCGTCGTAAAAGACGTCTTCTTCGTCCGTTTCTTCAACGGAGACCTTTCGCTCGCGTAAGTGTACTTCTTCCGCGGTCCAGTCAATCTGTGGGTTCTCTTTCTTAAGCCAGCTAATTCCCAGAATAGCGTCTTCGCCTCCCAGGGAGGTGACAAAGAAGCGCGTTTTCATGGGAATATCACGGATAGAAAAGGATAGATTACAGTACCGTGTGATTTTTCCATTTTTGTTGAGCGTGCCATCCACGTTTCGTACGGGTATGGGCTTATCGAGTTCGTGAGATTTGATCCCGTTTCTTCTGACAAATTGCCAGTCGATGAACTCTCCTTCTGCGCCACAATCGATAAGTGCAGCGGCTTCGGCGGTTTTCTGTGTCTTAGAAAAAATAGTAAGCGGAACTTTAATTGAAGTGGAGTCGCCTATAGATTGTACTAAGAGTCCTATTCTAGGGGTTTCTAACGCCGGTGTAGATTCCCCATCTAAAAATCCTCTTCTTCGGATTCTTTCGCCTTACCCTTCTTGGTTTGGCGCGCCTTAAATGCTTTCCATTCAAGGAATTCTGCGTAGTCGTCATCGTTAGATTCCTTGACTACCTTCTTTGCTGCCGTCACCGTAGGGTGGTTCGGGCAGTCTTTAGCGAGTCCCTTCTTCCCGCACTTGAAGCATAGGCCATTCTTGCGCCTTCTCTCGCGTTCTTGCGGGGTGAGGTACGTCTTTCTCGTCCTCTTCTCTCCTTTGCTGTCTTCTTCCATCTCCGTGCGATCTATATCCATCGCGTATGGATCCTTTGCCTTGGAATAGGTAGGAGGGTGGATAAGCGTCCTCCTTACCTCTACGTCAAGGGCTTTGTCGAGCCACCCGTCTAAAGTAACAGGGATGGTCTCGAAAGCGAGTATGGCCGCTACGATTTCTCGTTTGAGCCCGTTTCTGAAAAACATGATGCGGGTGGCTTCTTCAGCAATACCCGTGTCCCAAAGAATGGTTCTGAATATGGAAGCGTATGATGCAACACTTCCTGTCTGCTTCAGGGTGGAGATACGGCGGATTGCCGTCATCCCAACGTTCTTGGGGTAGAATAGGTTCTTGAAGGCTTCTTCGGCCTTCTCATAGGTGCCGTAGTCCTTGGTGACCGAGGTGTTCTTAAGTTGGCCTTCGGCCCACTTTCCTGCTTCTCCTTTCGTCATACGACTAAGGAAGAAGATGACTTTCTTCTTATCGGTGTTGTAGATATCGTCATTCATATCTAGATAGGCATTCATCTGGAGATGCCATGTCTGCGCGAAGCGGGTGTCGCCGCTGAAGAGCGTGGGAGCGGTGCCAATTTCTTTAGGCATGTCGTCTGAGTCGATGGGGGGTATAGGGGAAATGGGTTCGTAGGAATGGGTCCAAAAGTTCCACCTAGTGTCTGCCAGTGCGTTGGCGTTTCTGTAGTCTGACCACTCTTGAAGGGTCCAGACGTTTCCTTGTTCGTCGGGGAGGGTGAACGCTGATCGTTCGTCATTCCAGATAAAACCTGGAGGAACTATAACCGAAGTCGTGATGTCTGGTTTCGTGCGCGAGTTCGAGTGAACCGCGCGGTATGAAGATAACTTGACCTTTTGTTATGCTCGGCGTCGATTAGACGTCTTAGTATCAAAGGTTCAAAGTCAAAGTCAATGTTCTATAGCAAGTAAGCTAGGTTCTGCAGGCCCTGGTCTGCGTAGGTCAAGTTAAGGTATAAAGTAAGTAATGGTATCGTATATATACTGAAGTTAAAGCGGAGCTTGAACTGATAGAATATACTAGAAGGTTCTATGATGTCATCGCTGATGTCATATGGAACGTCAAGGAATAAAGAGAAAAATAGAACTGTAACAGCAGAGTTATGTTGATTCTTGTTATTCTGAACTATATATCGTTATACATGTTCTTATCAAAACTTCCACGGTTCACTGATGATACCACGCACTTCCATAACGTCGTTTTCGCCTCTCCAAATGCACGATCTAGTAGATCATCAACCCCAATGATATTCTCCTCCCCGGCGGTAAACACGTCACCTCTGAGCATTCCACTGTCATCAGGCTCCTCATCTAAACGGTTTGCTTGGGTAGCGCTTTACCGGTCAAATTGCGCGCGTGCGTTGTATAACATTGCCTCTGCCTCTGTTTCCGAGCCGCCAGCGTGACTTTCAAAATAGGGCCGAACGAATTCCGAAGTTCGACTCTAGAATCCGCTTGCCGAGCGGTGATTTGTCTACAAACGCCTAAGGCGCTTAACTTTGTCGAGTCTTGCGGTCAAGGGCATGACCTGATATAATATTTATGTAAACAACGCTGCCACCCACGGCTTCTTCCTGCCTTAATTCCTTCAGACTGATCTTCCACTATTCGCCATGAGCAACAACAATCAATCGAGGGACTCAAGCCCAGTCACTCGTGGACGCTTGGTACGTGGTTCATGTCCATTGCTTATCTATCACACTCTCAAACGCTGACTCTGTTGCCCCGTCTGTCCAGGTTCAACCACGAAACAAAGTCCGTCAATTTCTGACGAAGGTCAAGGATGGTATAACGACAAAGATTTCTGTAAGTCGAGATACCGGGTTTTATAGGGATTAGGCTGATATCATGCACAAGCGCTCGAGCTCACGCAGCCGCGACCCCGTTCTCCCAAACGCCGATCCTGAAGATGCCTCATTGGTTCCGAATATCGAGGTAGGTCACCTCTCAGTTTATGCACTCTCCATAAATTCAGTTGGTCGTCCAGGTTCAGGATGCTTCTGGTGTGGAACAAGGTGCTGATCCGCAATCGGTACTTCGAGACGCCAAAGAGGCTGTCAAAGGCATGAATCTACTTTCGGGGCCTCTGGGATCTGGATTATCCGCTGCCCAAAATGCTCCAGCGGATCTGGAGGACGCATGTAATTTCCAGGACACATATCTTCAGCCCCTCAGGATATTCGACAACGTTATCGGCAAGCTCGCGGATGTACGGGCCCATTCCTCTTGATTGGAGCCGAGCTAATTTCGTTTCGCAGGTACATCCATATGCAAAGATTGCACTGGGCGTCTTGTCTTGTGCATCAAAAGTATGTTCAGTTCATATCTCATTTCTATTACTCGCTTAGGAGTCATCTGTGTAGATGGTCATCGCCCAATCAGATCGCGACCAAGCAGTACATAGTCTCGTCGACAAGTTGGATCAAGTTTATGGCTTCATGATACAGGACGATACGCTCCGCCAAATTTCATCGATGCGCGGCATCCTCGGACAGATCTCTCAGCAGACTCTTGGATGCGCTCGCTTCATCAGAGATTATTCAGAGACCAAGAGCTTCTGTGAGTTTTCAAGCTGCTGCACGTTCCACGTACTCATTTTTCTGCTATTGTACCAGGGAAGAGACTCGGAAAAGACATCCTCGCTGAAACTAATCATGAAATCCAACGGTACAACGATGTGTTGGATGCGCTCATGCAAAACTTCCGGGACCAAGTCACTCGGGACGTAGCCATTTATACCTACCATACAGGTAAGGATTGTACTTGCTTCTGGCACAACAGCCACTCATTCCTCTTCAGGCGAACTACTGGACCTCAGTGGTATAACCCGTGCAGCGGGCGCCGGGCTAGACACCAGAAAACAGTGCCTCCAAGGGACGCGCACAAAAATCCTCTCCGAGATCACAGACTGGGTCAACAGCACTGGAGATGACGTTCCACGCGTGCTGTGGCTATCTGGTCCTGCAGGCAAGGGCAAATCAGCCATCGCCCACACCATTGCTAACTGGTTCAGCGATGCGGGAGGGCTTGGCTCATTCTATTGCTTCGATCGAGATCGAGAAGCTGACCGTCGTCATGAGAAGATATTTTTAACCATCGCGGGCGACCTGGCCGACCGTGATTCGGGGGTTAGGCGAGCATTGGCAGATACAGTTCAGCATGCCAGTGCGCTCAAGAGTACAACCGACATCATCCAGCAATGGCAGAAGCTGCTGGTGGAACCACTACAGAAGCTCTCAGAATCAACCGTAGGCCCTGTCGTGATCGTGATCGATGCATTGGACGAGAGTGGCGCAGCCAAGACACGATGCGATCTTCTTCGTATTCTTTCCGGTAAACTTCAGAGTTCTGTTTCCCAAATCACGGAACTCCCAAAGAATTTTCGGTTCATCGTCACCTCTCGCCCGCTTCGCGATATTCAGAATGCGTTTTCAGGCGCTCAACACATCCGAAGGATTTCCATGGATGACATTCCACCAGAAGATGCGGAACACGATATCTACGCTTACGTGTCGAAGAAGCTAGAAGGGCTGTCGCATTTTGGGAGTGATGAGTTTACAGCCCTCGCCAAGAAAGCTGACGGCCTTTTCGAGTGGGCACGTCTTGCTTGCGAATCTATTGAAGCACCCCCTCCTGGCTTATCTTCCGAAGAGTCCTTCAGTGTTATGGTGTCCCGCGATCCTGTTGAACGGGAGCACTTGTTGTACGATATGTATGACTTCATTCTTACAGAGATCATGGGAAAGGATAAACACGCAAACTCCGGGTTTCAACAAAAACAACTAGCGACGTTTCATTCCGTGATGGGACAAATTCTTGGCACAGCCGAACCCCTCTCACTGAATTCCCTAAATGCCATGCGAAGCCACTTCGAAAGTGATCGTCATAAAGTGGAGGTCATGGTAGACCATATGGGATCCCTCCTCAGCGGGACCACCAACTCATCCACCCCGATCCGACCCCTGCATGCATCTTTCCGCGATTTCCTGACAGACCAATCACACAGCGGAGAGTTTTTCGTCGACGTGTCAAAAGTACAACGAGACCTTGCTTTCGCATCACTTCGAGTGATGCAACATGAACTTTCCTTCAATATCTGTGATTTAAAATCATCGTATCTCCCCAATTCCGAAGATGCCGGGCTACGAGAACGAGTTGAAAGATGCATCTCCCCACACCTATCCTATGCCTGCCGGTTTTGGCCTGCCCACGTACAAGCAACTCATTTCGATCCAGAGCTCGTCGAAGAAATAAGCTCATTCTTCGAGCATGAGCGACTGTTCTTCTGGCTCGAGGTGCTCGGCCTTACCAATGCACTCAGCGGTGCAGCCCCCGCCCTACCGCTTGTTGCGAAGTGGTTGAAGGTAACCACATGCTTATTGTGCTCGGATTTCATACTCACTCACGCACAATCGCAATTGCAGGGTCACACCGGATATGAAGATGTCTCGTCCGCTGCAATGGACGTGCAGAGATTCATCCAAATCTTCGGCGGCATGATCTTGTACAGCACACCTCATCTCTATGTATCAGCACTGCCATTCTCTCCCGTCAACTCTGCGCTATCCAAAACGTTTTCTGCACGGTTTCCGAACTGTCTTCGTGTGGCATCTGGACGTGATAACGACTGGACGGCTGTTCAGACTGTGATCAGCGGACACACCGGCGGTGTCAACTCTGTTGCGTTCTCGCCGGATGGGACTCGCATTGCGACCGGATCGAATGATTGGACTGTGCGACTATGGGATGCAGCGACTGGGCAGCCAGTAGGCGAGCCCTTGCTGGGGCACACTGAGTCAGTTACCTCGGTTTCTTTCTCGTCGGATGGGACACACATCGTGTCTGGCTCGTGTGATATGACCGTGCGGCTGTGGGATGTAGCAACGCGGCAGCCCATTGGTGAACCCTTATTGGGGCATACTGATTGGGTCAACTCGGTCGCGTTCTCGCCGAGCGGATCTCGCATCGTGACAGGTTCGAGGGATAAGACAGCGCGGCTGTGGAATGCAGCAACGCGGCAGCCAGTTGGTGAACCCTTACGGGGGCATACTTTCAGTGTTAACTCGGTGTCGTTCTCGCTGGATGAGACTCGCATCGTTTCTGGTTCAAGTGATGAGACTGTCCGGCTGTGGGAAGTGGCGACGGGGCAGCCAATCGGTCAGCCCTTGGAAGGGCACACTGATCTGGTCAGATCAGTCTCGTTCTCTCCGGACGGGACTCGCATCGCATCTGGCTCGGAAGATGGGACTGTTCGGTTGTGGGATGTAGCGATGGGGAAGCCTATCTGTGAGCCCTTGGAGGGCCACACTAGTTATGTTTGGTCAGTTTCGTTCTCGCCGGACGGAAGTCGCATCGTGACAGGTTCAAAGGATAGCACTGTGCGGGTGTGGGATGCAGCAACAGGACATGCAGTCGGTGAGCCCTTGCTGGGGCACACTGGATCTGTCTACTCAGTCTCGTTCTCTCCGGATGGGACTCGCATCGTGTCTGGTTCGTCTGATCGCGCTGTCCGAGTGTGGGATGCAGCTACAGGGCAGCCAGTCGGTGAGCCCTTACGAGGACTCACTAATTCAATTACATCAGTCTCGCTATCGCCGTTTGGGACCTGCTTCGCGACTGGTTCTTGGGATGGCACTGTCCAGCTGTTGGATGCAGCGACAGGGCGCCCAGTTGGTGACCCCTTACTGGGGCACACTGAAGTGGTCCACTCAATCTCGTTCTCTCCGGATGGGACTCGCGTCACAACTTGTTCTGCGGATATGACTGTCCGGCTGTGGGATTTAGGGACAGGGCAGTTAGTAGGTGAGCCTTTCCGCGGGCACACTGGTGCGGTGAACTCAGTCTCGTTCTCGCCGGATGGGACTCGCCTCGTTTCTGGTTCGGACGATGAGACTGTCAGGTTGTGGGATGTAGGAACGGGGCAGCCAGTTGGCGAGCCCTTGAGGGGGCACAATAATCGTGTTATGTCAGTCTCGTTCTCGCCAAATGGAACTTGCATTGCAACTGGTTCTCAGGATAAGACTATCTGGCTCTGGGATGCAGCGACAGGGCAGCCAGTTGGTGAGCCCTTGGTGGGGCACACTGATTGGGTCAACTCAGTCTCGTTCTCTCCAGATGGGACTCGCATCGTTTCTGGTTCAGGTGATCAGACTATCCGGCTGTGGGATGTAGGAACGGGGCAGCCAGTAGGTAAGCCCTTAGAGGGGCATACTGATTGGGTCGGATCTGTCTCGTTCTCGCAGGATGGGACTCGTATAGTGTCTGGTTCAGACGATAAGACAGTCCGGCTGTGGGATGCAATGACAGGGAAGCCAATCGGTCAACCCTTACGAGGGCACAATAATTGGGTCAGCTCAGTCTCGTTCTCTCCGGATGGGACTCGCATCATTTCTTGTTCACCACAAGATGGGACTGTCCGAGTCTGGTATGCAGCGATCGGGAAGTCGTTGCACGATCACGCCGAAGAAGACTGCTCATCATCCTTCCCACATGGCAGTTGCATCCCACATCCAACGGCGGTCATTCCGACACCCAACACTACGAACGATGACTTCATTTCCTTCTCATCAAACCCGACTCATGCACTGCGTAATACCACTGAGCTACTCGCAGGCGCCCCCCATGATGAACGCAGGTTGATGTTCGCTCTTCTGGAAGACGATGGATGGATGATGGGACCCAATCGTCGGCTCCTATTCTGGGTACCGCCTGCTTCCCGAAAATCATTTTATAATATTTGGACTGCTTTTGTGTTACCTAGAGGTCCAGAGCTTGATTTGAGCCGCATGGCACATGGGACACGCTGGAAGCACTGCTACAAGGAGTGAGCCTCCTGCCTTTTCCGTTTGTCTCAAATAATCAATTTGATCTTTATAGCTCTTGATTACGATGGTCTTGTTCCAGTAAATTAATTCGCGAAGATACTTTATCCCGCATGAAAATGCTTTATGCATCATGACGAGGGACGAGCGTCAACCATACATAACGGCTTGTGTCTAATCAGCCATTATTATGCATAACCCTGCCACGAACAGGTGATAAGCCAGTTTGATATATCCTTCCCCCAATGTGAGGTTGGTTTTCGGCATTTGACAGTGTATCTTCCTTTGTTGATTTAATGCATTTTTCTGCACTGACTTTCAGCTGTTAAGACTGGGTCATGTAAGTAGCTAACATCCAAAAGTTTTCCTGGCAACTGGATCATCTGAATTTCTTAGTAGATTCCATGTGTTATTGTTCGTCAATAAGCTTTAGAGCTAAACAATGTCAATACCCAAGTCCTCAGCAATGATCATCGCAGCCTTCTCTCCGATGAGGAGCGCCGTCGAATACGTGTTCTTGCAAGACGGTTAGACCAAAATTCAGTTAATCTAGTTGAGTACTCACCGTGCCAACATTTTTTGGCACGATAGACATATCGGCAACCTTGAGGTTCGTGACACCATACACGTTTAGCCGAGCGTCGACGACTCCTTGTTCCGCCCGCGGTTTCATGGCGCAGGTGCCGAGCTGCATACAGAGGAATCAGGCACCACATTTCAAGCCATCTTAGCTGCACGCACCGAGTGCCAAGTTGTTTGCACTATGATTCGATGCAGTAAGTAATCAAGACGACGGAAATGCATAGTTAACACATACCGCAGTCACGGTGATATTTTTCAATGGCCGCGTCGTCTTCAGCGGTATAAATGATATCAGGCGCATTTAGGTCGACTGGTCCAGACGCTTCTCCACAAGCCGCAGCGCTTCCCTCTGGAAATTTAGGATGGGCTTCAGCAAGTTCGCCCCGGTAGGAAGGCATGCGTCGGTAGATTTCGCGCATTTTTTTGTACGCGAAGTTAATTGGTACAATATCAGATGGACTGGATGAGAATAACAGTCATACAATGACCTGGAATGAAGTGCGCCTACTCACTCGTCCAAAAACCCTGTCGTGAAATCGAGTGCCTCCTTGCCATTTTTGTCCATTTTGATATGCACGCTTCCAGCAGATGCGGGGTACAGCTGTTGAAAGGTTCAGAAAAATCAAGCGACAAGTGGATAAGATTACTGTAAAATAGGCAGCCATCATGTAATTACGGGGAGGAATGGTACCGAAAAGTGGTCCAATGTATCTGGTCATCGTGAGATTTCACATCAAAGCAAAGAAATAAGAATTATATACACACCCCGCAATCAGGGAAAATATCGCAACGCACTTGTCCGGGCGGTCCCGGAAGAACTCGTTCCATCGCGGTTGAAAGGCCGAGCCCATGGCCTTCAGCTCGTCGCTGTCAGGACGCCACTTGATTTTCGCATCAACACCACTGAAATATTATTCAGTATATACCAATAATGGTAACCAGTGAGTTGACAGACTTCGAAGCAATGAGTGATTTGCCATTACTGGTCCACTGTGCGAGAGCATCTGAAGATGGATATTTTGAAGGGTGCCGAACACATAGTGAGGCCATGCTCACCTTTTGTAGCGCTCTCCTCCCCACGCCAGAGTGGATCCATAGTGACTACCTCGTCAGCAGCCAAGTACGGAACCAAGACAACATCGTGATCTAATACCCCGTAAGGCAAGATCATTGATATACGGATGAAATGTTACCTGTGTAGTTTTCTCCAACGCCAGGCAGGCTAACAAGCGGTTTGATGCCACATCGCTTGAGCACAGCCTCGGCACCGATGCCAGACCTCTCAAGAATGGCTGGGGAACCGAATGCTCCGGCAGAAACAACAACAAGCTTCGAAGCTTTCACGGTAGTCAATGACTGGTCCGCATCTGGGCAAGACACAGGGTCATTGGTAAACTCGATGCCTACAGCACGTTTGTCCCTGTGATTCGAAAAAGGAATAGGTGTCAACAGTTAGTTATAGATGTAAGGAGAACCGCCCACTCGAAGATGACGCGCGTCACGCGCTTGCCAACCCAGACTTGTAGGTTCGGGTTCTGAGCCTGATTATAGATGTAGCAGTGGGCTGCGTCGGAACGCCTTCCAGTGGTACCATCAATGTACCTTTTCAAGCATGAATTCAATCCACAGTAAACGTCGAGAGAATGCTCACTTTGCCCATGGCTGATACAGCTTCAATCAGCGGATGCAGGCACGGAAGTAAGATAAGACGACTCACGCTGTATGTATTGCACGTCTCCAAATCGTTGGTGTCGTCGGAATATGGCCTCTTGTGATAGGTCATACCAACACGGACGAAC